>JASDQU010103907.1:64613-91920 GCA_032191745.1 Picea mariana | reverse complement strand
TTTCATAGTGCCCGCCACGTTTCATAAAACCACCATTGGCAATCATGATTTGTAAATTGTTGACAGCATCGATGTAGCAATGGGTTTCTTGGGCAATGCGGCGATGAATAAAATTGTGGGTGCTGCCACTATCAACGAGAATGATGACCTTTCGTTGCTTGATTTAACCGATTAACTTGATGGTTTGGGGGGCAGAGAAGCCGGTGAGAGCATTGAGGGAAATAATCGGTTCCACTTCAGGAGGGTCGGAGGGAGGGATTATGTTAGAGATTTCTGGTGACTCGGGCACAAGGGGAGTGTCAACATATTCTTCTTGAATATCCTCAGAGATGGACATAAAGAGATTTTGTTCCTTACATTTGTGGCCTGGGAAATATTTGTCATCACAATTATAACATAGGCCTTTGAGTTGGCATTCAGCCATTTCAACCCTGGTCAATTTTTGGATTTTTAATGGGGTGGAGGGAGTAGTGGGGTTTACTAGTTTAGGGCGTGGAATAAAGGAAGGCTTACAGTTTTGAGAGGAAAAAATTTGTTGTGCTTCTTTATCTTTTTTGGTAGCCTCTACCCAAGTCGTAGGTTGAGCCATGAGGACATGGGCCCTAATCTCCTCCTTGAGGCCACTGATAAAACACTCTCGAAAGAAAGCATCATTCATGCCCTCTGTTCGAAAAGCCAGACGCTCAAATGCAGCTATGAAGTCTTCGACTGTGCCTGATTGCTTCAATTTGGTCAAACGACCCAAATGGTTGGTGTTAGTGTCAAAGCGTTCATAAAGCTCAGCAACAAATTGGGTCCAAGCAATATATCCTTGACGGGAAGTTTTTCTCCATTGCCACCATTGCCAGCGTTCTTGATCTATATGGAGAACACCATACCAGAGTTTGGCCAAGTCATGTGTAATGTTGTAGAGAGAGAAATAATGTTCCATTTGTGTGACCCATCCAGTGGGGTTTGAGCCATCAAATTTGGTTACATCCACCCGCGGAAGGCGTATGTCCCTTTGAAAGTGATGGGGTTGAAAGGAATGGGAAGAAGTTTCACCTTCAGTCTTTTTATGTGCCTCAAGAAAAGAGTCATCTGTAGGGATTTTGAGTTTGGTGCAGAGTGATGCAAAGACAGATTCAAGCTGGGTGGTCAGTTCATGTTTGACTTCCGCCATTGCGGATTGCATGGCTACATTTACGGAGGCATTTATGGAGGCATCACGGGAGGCAATAGTAGCACTGAGTTGTTGCACTTCTTGTTGTATCTCAAGTAAAGTAGATTGCAAGGTGTTGAAGCGAGACTCTAGTTATTGGCTACGGGTATGGGCCATGATGATGGGTGAACTGGAAAGGGAGCGGGCGGGGTAAACAAATTTTTCAGAAAAATGATATGGATGAATGTGATAAGGGAGAAGAGATGAGTCTAATGGGATAGGTCTCAAATAATGGTGAAAAAATTTCCAAACTTTTTTTTTTTTTTTACAACTGCGGGGTTATACTTTGGTCTGAAGAATGCTAAAGTGCTGAAATCCCCAAATTCTGAACCAGAGAGTATTTAATTAGCAACGCGAACACAGATGTGCGTCAATAGATCTCGCTGGTTTAATTTGTTTATGTTGTTGTTTATGTTCCCCTAGGGTTAGGTATTCAAGGGTTCTACAGACAAGGGTTTGCCCTGTGCTATAGCTCTCTGATATACGTGCGGGGTCCAACAGTAGTACTCAATCCAATATCTCAGGGCACTAACTAAGGAGGATAGACCGTACCCTTAGCCGTACTACCCGACTACCCAGGTACTAGAGAGTATCTTCCCGAGTGTTGTTCACGGTGACACTATAGCAGTCTGACGTTCGATAGGTTTATCTAAAGAGGGATTCAGGAAATCTAGGCCGATCCATACACAGGTGTTGTCTAATGCGCTACCACTCGAAGGGGTACCAACAGGGGTTACAAGGGTGGCCAACAGATATGTGCTTAAGAACCACTTGTATTCCCTGCGTGTATGAATCCCTCAACCACGGGTTTATGCGTGTAACGACAGATCTATGTGGCTTAAAGACATCGGAATACGTCTCTACCCTAAAAAAAAAATACCCACAATTTCTGCCAAGGAGAGTGCTATGATACCACTTGCAAGATACCAGATATATAAAATATGCAGAACAGAAATGAAATGCTAGAAATGACAGAATAACAGTAAAATGTCCAGCATAATCTTCACAATACACAAAAATGACATACGAAATAGCAATAGAAATAGCACTTTGATTAAGATAGCAATGTTCACAGGCCTCTTCGAGGGGGCAACCTCCAGTCGAGCAGCGCTCTGTTACAATAATCTCCAAGATAGGGTTTTCATACCCTCGCCTCTTATTTATACTAAATATGTCTATTAAGAGAAGCATCTAGAGGAAGATCCTTCTAGAAGCGGAAGCTTCTATTAGGTCTTCTTACATCCGCCTTATTCTATTTTATTGAAAGGCCTTATTAATATTGACCTTTATTACATCCGAATACATTGATCTATCTATGTGTGGGTTAGGACCTTAACAGATTTAGGATCAAATTGTATTGTTAATGGAAAATCTTAGGGGTGATTTTGGTGTTGTACTGCAAACTGAAACTTTATCACATATAGTACAGATTGAAATTAGCAAAGCTTGGATGCATTTGGGAGATAAAGCACATGTGGAAAAATGGGTGATTAAGTTTATGAATGGTGGAACTTAATCCAAATTAATTTCTATGGGTTTTAATGATTGAATGGCGACTAGTGAAGTGCATGCAAAGAAAAATCTAATATTCATGATAGAAAACAAGTGTAATGAAGTGATTCAGCATGCTCAATCTTCGAGAGAAAATTTTAATCCTTCAATCAAGCTAGGATTTCCTTCTCCATGGATGAATGATAATTGGATTTATAGTCTTGAAATATATAATGATGAATTGATTAAGCAAAGAAACAATATTCAACAATTCTGAGATGCCACTGGCCCACTCAAGGGAAATTGATATTTGATAAATTGTCTCTTTATTTTAGGCTTTTGAATAATGTTGTAGATTTACATAAGAGTTTGTCACCTGCTTCCTTTGATATTTTTAGATAATTGGATATTTCTGCAAGGAAAATGTCTAAGTTCAAGTATCCCGAAGGGAACAATTGGGATAAAATAGCAATATTACGAAGCAAATTTCTAGCAGCAATTCAAACTCCTTAGGTTGTTTCCACATAAACACCTCCACCTAGACAAATATGATGACTAAGAAGACAAGTCGCAAATATCTTTGGCGCAATATAAGGAGGATTTAACCAATTCCTAGATTTCCAAGCACCATCTTTCTCTATTTTTAGAAAAAAAATATCTATTTGGGAGAAACAACTAAGGTTGATGGGAATAAAAACAAGAAAGGAAGTAAAACAATGGGATCAAATTTTGGAGAGTGGAAATAGGGCTTGCTTCTATTAGTCACATCAATCACAATGGAGGAAAAATTGTTCTAAATGTTATGATATTTTATAGTCGATGATTTTCCTGGGGATTCATCCCTCGTTCAATCAATACTTTGTAGTTAATTTTGTATTTCACTCAAGTTTTTCATACTTTATACAGGTTGTTTAAACATTTTTGAAAAAGCTTCTGGTTTTGAATCAAGAAAACATTCAGACATTTATTCTCAATATTTTTCTTTGAATTTATTAAATTTTTAATGTATCAACAATTACATGCAAGTTTACACACGTTGATTCTTGTAATGAATGTTGATAGTGTTAAATGTGGAGTTGAAGATATCTTTGTTCTCGTATTGATAATTTTCAGTATTTATTGTTGATTATGTTGAAAATAAAGATATATCAAATTTTGCATGGATGTTTTTATTGAATGTTTATAACTAGTTATATGGTTAATTGATTTGAAAGTATGCTCAATATGTTTTCTATATATAAGTATTTAGGAATGTGTATTATTAATACACTTGATTGTTTGTTCTCTTTAATTTAGTATTTTCCTTGGGGAATATTATTTTAGAGGAATTTATGTTCTTTTACCATATTTTATCTTCCTTCAATGATTTTCTAAATACTGGTTGAATGGAAATATGGTGCCCTCATTAAATGAGAAAAAACTGTTTAAAACCCTTGGTGTTTATTTCATTAATTATCCAATCATTCTACAAAACTTTTCTAAATTAGTTTGAGTTTGTTGAGAAACTTCATCTTTCTTCAATTTATTGGAGAAATCTTCATTCAAGAAACTTTACTTGAGGATTACCCCTTGTGGCTACTAGATTTTTTCAGTATAGCCAACGGGGAAGTTGATTTTCCTCCATGAGATTCCTTAGAAGTGTAACCTAGCTAGGAATGTCTCAAGGAACAACATAAAGTGAATATATTACAGATTTATTACCAACCATAAAAGTAATTATTTTATAGTATGCACCATAGTTACCACTTTCCACTCAATTTTATTCAGGTTTCGCGAGATCCTCCAAACTATTCTTTAAAAACAATAGTAAAAAAACTAAAAAATTGATTTAAAAGAATAATTGTTTAGTATTTTTATTTATGTTACTCCATTTTTATATAATTATTTTAGTAAATATCATGAATATGTTTATTGGTTTGATTTGTCTTCTAGGAGGTTTAAGTGTTTTTTTTGGGTTATGAGTATTGGGAATCCACTTTAGATAAGTGTTATTCAATATCAGGTTACAAGTTGATGTAATGTCATATGGTACATTACCTTATCTCACTATTATACATGTAATAAGAGCACCAATGTCCAACATCTCTATTCAGTTTTAGTATGAACTATCCCTCTCTCCTTTTTAGTTAACTTGGCATTTGTTACCCCCTCACTTCTAGGGGTAATTAGGGGATATTTTTTCTCCATGATCCACACTGCAGATAGAACTTACATTGGTGACATTCTAGACTCTCCACAGATAGATTCCCATAGATTCCTTCAATTACATGTTTATCTCACTCACATCAGATGACATGGTGCATTACACATGAAGGTACATTGTTCTAATACTTCATATCGGTGATAATGTTAGTGTTATGGGAATTAAAATGGTGATCATGGATTGAATTGGATTATGAATCATGATGATTTGAATTTATAATTTTTTCCTTCTTTCACCTTGGTGGTCATCATCTCCTAGTCAAGTGTTGTCACTCTTGGGAAAAATTTTACTACTAGGGGGGCTTAATAGGGGTAATGTGTCCATATACTTTACCATATAAAACTATTCCATATATCCTTTCTCCATTTTCCTTTCTTTTCCATTTATTGCTACATCCATCCCAAAAAGGTTCATGCTTCATAATCCCATAAGAAGAAGGGGATTCAATGCCCGAGGTTGATGCAACTTTATTAAAAAAATTATATAGAAAGAGAAAAATCCGTAATTAAAAATGCAAAGCAAAGAAACATACAAGAAAAACAAGGTCTAAAAAACCAAGAAAGAAAGTGAAGCATGAGCTCTATCCCCTCTCTAAGAGGCTTGTTATCCCCAACTCCTAGGGATAACTAAGGAGATGATGTCTCAAGGCCCTTAGGTTGCAGACATTGAGCACCAAGAGACATTTTGACTAGCAGTGCCCACTTGCATAGACTAGGACCCACCTCACCACCACAGCTCCAGGTTCGCCACGATGGTATCCACCACATCAGCTGGCCTCCAAAAGACATTGGGTATTTATCCATGAAGTACAGGTCAGATATTATGGTGGGTTTCATTTCAATATTTGAGGCATTTGAGTTTGTTGCATCTATTACTTCTTTTGATTATGTAACATTTTCTTCGACATTATGCTATTTTCCTTGTTTCAATTGGTGGTTAACATTGTGCACTAGTAAGTGGGTCTCCCTTAGGGATATGTTTTCTACTGGGAGGTCCTCTTGAAGGGTCATCGTGACATTCCCTACCATACTTGTCACTTTCCACACTTCATCCCCTCATCTCCCCACCTTTTGGGATTTATGTCTATATTGACCCAAGAAGGGGTTGTCCCTCACTTCATGGGAAGAAGGGGTTGAAGGCCCAGAGGCTTGTAGATGGAAAAATATAAAATCAAAAGAATTAACCTTCTAGAATCTCACCTATGGATCTTAAGAAAAATGAAATTCCTCTCATAAGAAACTGATGGGGCCTGTACAAGAATAACTAATAACAAAATTCCAACTAGGGAGGAGCATGTGTGGGAATTGTTTTTATTTCTTAGGTAGAAGCCCCACACATGTTTCCAACTTGGGGAAGCATGATGTGACCAGGGTAGAGTCAAGGTGGGAAAAAAATTCCATACTTAGGTAGAAGCCCCACCTTGGCTTCGACTTGGAAACATCCTAAAATAATAAAAGGAAATAATTGGGCTTGGAAAAAGGTTGCATTGAAAATGAAGGTGCAACACACCCTCTACAAAGGCACCCATAAGTGAGATACTGAAACCCCATGTATGTGATGAACCCCATGCCTAAAATTATTCCCCCCATCCATGACACCTCATCCACATGACTTAGAAGGAGTTCACCTAGGGAAACACCGCTAAACTTGAGGTATGATTCACCCAATAGGTCGTTTTGTCAACCCTCCCATACCTAAACTTGGAAAACTGCGTAGGATCTTTGAGAATTGGTTTATTTTTATGAGGTGGCTTGTATGTACATGATTAGATGGATCTTTTATTATTTTTATTTACTCATCATGATTCATTTGACTTTAGATACTTGGAGGGTGTATCCATTTGTCTCTTTAGGACCCATCTAGGGGACAATTTTGGAGGAACAAGCCTAGATTGGGATTCCATGGGGATTGAATCCCATAGGTTGGATACCATGGCCCACATGTTAGATGATTAAGACATGCCTTTCGAGGCCTATAATACATAATGGAGGACCTAACCTATCCCCTACCGCCCAAACGATTTGCCTAAGGAGGCCAAAACGTCACCTTTGAGGTCTTGATGCCACATTAGGGATAGGGTTTGGTGGTGGTTGAGGAAATTTGGCACGTTGTGGAGGAAAGAGCCTATGGATCATGGAGGAGAGGCTTGGATTGAAGACACTTGGCCTTTAGAGGCCTTTCTCACCCATATCCAACTCAACGATTTGACCTAAAGTGCCAAAAGTTACCCAAAATGAGGGTGACACCATATTTTAGGGTTTCTTTTATGTGCAAAGGTATGAATTAAATACCATTATTTTGTAAAGGGGAAAGATAAGGGTTGTTGACCACTTATATTGTGTTTTACCCTAAATTATATGGACAAACTATTTATTATAATATTTGTATAAATAGAGATCATTTGTATCTCATTTGGATCATAACTCTCCTTTGTGAGAGAGACTACTTGGCTGAAATTTGTGCCCTACTTGGGAAATTTTTCCACATATCTCTTGTCACTTGATATTGTAATGGTTTATCTTTGGATATTGGATGTATGATGATGGGTTATCACTTGCGGATGCTTATTTCTTGTTTTATGGTGGATTTTCTTGGTCAAAAAGTGGTTTATCTTGTTAATCCTTGGACTAGGTAAGGAATCTCTCTTGTTATTGCTTCTTTTCTTGGTTGCAAGGTTAATTTGCTAAAATTTTGGGGAGTATAAGGGAATAAAACCCTACTAATCCCATCATTTTTTCTTGAATAACTTGTTTCATAAAGGAATACTAGGAGGAGTAAAGGGGTTTACACCCTCCTAGGGTTTTTCCTAGCTAGTTTAGCTTTCCTTGGGGAGTAAAAGGACTTACACCCTGAAGGAATTAGCTCAACTAGATATTTAAATTTTATGAATCCACAACCCAATAGCTAAAGCAACTAATCTCCTTGCATTGGAGAAAAAAAATCATTTCATTGGAATACGTGAAACCATGAGATATTGAAGATGTCAAAGTTGGAATCTATTCTATGTGCTTAAAGCTCACTAAGGCCTCTAAGGCATTTTGTTTTGTCAAGAACTTCTTTATTCTATAATAAAAAAAATTAGAGCCACTATAGCTGCAGCAAACCCTAAAAAAATATCCAAATAACTCACAGTTCAACTATAAAAAATTGCTAATAATTTACCCTTATAATCTACTAGTCTCAATGAATCTTTTGGGTGGATTACTTGTGATTTTTAGTGGCTGATTTTTATGTTGTAACAACTTGTTTGCTACAGTCATAAGGTTTCAAATATATATCTGCAATACTTGTCTATAACAGCCTTACATTGATGATAAATTATTATGCTCTTACACTTGAGTTGTACTAGTGTTTTGCTAACTTTTCTCTTGCATCATTTGATAGAATTTTAGTATATTTTTAGTGGCTCTAACAATATTTATTTTGTTGATATATATATATATATATATATATTGTTGTAATTAGGGACAACAAGCTTAAATTTCTTTTCCACCTAATATATTATGTTCATACTTGGCTTTTCTTGTGTCTCAAGCAGGTACAATCACCCTTTGTAGGTCCTCATACTTCTTGGAAACCATTGGTCACCACTGAGACATGTCATAGAATCCATATTCTGCATAGAAACTTGACCTATAGGGGCATCCATCTCATCATCTCACTTTCCATCTCATTTTCCTCTAGGGTCACTGGGATTCCCCCCTTGAGGTGATCACTTCACCTCTAAAGTGACAAGAATACCTATCTGAGGTGATAGTGGGTAGGTTTTACCTTAGTTTTCATTTTATTGTAGATTGGGTCAAGATTTTCCCAACCTACAACTTGTGCGATAACATTTTCGTGTTATTGTCGGGGATGATTTTGAATCCTCTTCTGAACCCTAATGGCACTTTGGCAAGCTATCCCAAAGCATTTCCCTATCTTGCCTGGTGAATCCACATGAAGGAGATTCCCCTTTCACCCTTTATGAGCTCTTATTGAGGCTCATCTTGTGATTCCACCTTCCAAGAACCCATATTTCCATGTTTCCCCTTTTCCATCCTTTGATGAGCCTTAGTCTCATATGGCAATTCCATTGAGGTATTTCCCTAAGTAATGGAACCATGGCCTCATGGGACTTAGCATGGGGATTCCATAAGGTGTAAACTTATCTTGATGTTCAAAATATCCTTGGATATCCAAATCATTTCTCTACAGAGTGAAGGGAAAGTTTCCATAAATCTAATGGTGATCCAACTCTAGCAGTCACCCATGTCGTCAATTATATGAAGTATGCTTCAAGATTAAATGTGCTACATGAAGATGTGTTGATGAAAATTTGTGTATCTTCATTGGAATCAAGTAAAAAGAGTTGGCTTGCACACTCATGTAATCCAAAGAGTATCCCATCTTCTGCAAAGCTCATTGAATAATTTCTCAGGCATTATCATCCAGCCACCCAGAATTTGCAAGATACTTTCCAAGAGCTCAAAGACGCTCTTTGCAGAGAAGGTTTTCCTGTAGATGAGGATGAATACAATCTTGAAGAAGATCATGACGAAGTTTCTCATGTTGAATATCCAGAGGAGACATTTGAACAAGTGCTTATATCTACACTTCCACTTGATGAATACATCTAGTCCTCTGCTCCTTCTGCACATCAAGAAGAGAACATGCTGAATAATGATCCTTTTGAACATCTTGATGATACTTTATTCTGTGGATTTGGAAGTGAATAAATATTAGAAGATCCCTTGGATGCGACAGGTCCTTTTGAAAGGATGCAAACAAAGCATTATGTATTAAGGATCAAGCCCCTTGTGATCAAATGTTGAAGAAGGGGCATAAAAATAAAGAAGAATCCTAACGAATCGCAACATGTTGGGACTTAATTATATTTACTCCCACTTAATGAAAATGATATTGTCCATCTTTGATATCCTCCTTTTCATGAAGTTAAAGAAGAAATTAGTCTCAATGATGAAGAAATTGAAAATCCAGTTGAGACTGCCTTAGCCTCTGTCCTTCATGCACACGAAGACAAAGAGATGGTCATTTTTAGTCACACTAATGGTCATATGAAAGAAACCTTGGATATGGTTGATGAGCACATAGAAAATTTCATATATATTGGGAGACACACATGGTATTTTGGTCATTTCATTTTTTATAGAGACCCCATTTATGACATTGAGGGTAGCTCTCAAGAAAAGGGGCTTGAGTTGTCACCTTCAGAGGACTGGTATTCATGTGTATATGATTCATATGTTTGTAAACTTGATTATGAAATGGTTACATATTTGCTCCTCCCATTCGAGGATGACCTGTCACAACATTTTCATGGTGATTTTTCAGTCATCCCTTGGGAGTTGTGATGCAGATCCTTTTGGGGGTGCAAGCTTAATCTATGAGGAATTTTAGCCACCTCTGTCCTTGGATTTATATGGATACTAGTATATGGGAATTCCAAAGCAGTCAAAGATTCATACCACAGAGTAGTATAGTTTTCATCTTGGGGCCCTTTGGAAGGATTTATAGATGAAGAAGAAACATGTTTTGGATGAGGGGAAAGAATCATTCTTAAGACTTGAGGTCCTCCCTCATCTTGTTTCCTCTTCTCTGGGGAATCATAATTTTTTTTGTAGATCTCTTATCCTTTCTAAGCCTTCAGGGAGCAGTGATTTTCTAAGTGAAGATGAAGATGAGTTGTCATATACATATGGTATCCCTCTTCAATTTGGATTGATCGGGCTTATGGCTACACTTTCAAGAAGAATGATTGGGATGATGGTTTCTCTTTCCAACAGGATTTCCTTCCTCCCACCCATCTCCATGAGTTTCATTTCATCATTTATTATATGTCTATTTATTCTCATGATAATTACGTTCTTGACTTATATTTGTTGTATTACATAATTAAGCACAAGGGGAGATACTTTGATGAGATGGTGAATAGATGGTTGCACTGGTTGTATGACTTCACATGACATCACCCATCACCTAATGTTCAGGTCCCCACGGCCCCAGGTAAGTAGGTAGGTCATTTTGATTTCCTACATTTGCATCTTGATTGCTCATGGTAGTTAGCTGCATTTTATATTTCGTTTTTCTCTACTTTCATATTGATTTCATGTTTAGTTTATAATTTTTTGAAAAAAATGCTAAAATTTTATTTTCTAGATTAGTTTCATTTTTGGTTTTGATGTATATGGACGAAGGGTAATATATACACCCTGGATTTTATATTTTGATGTTTCAATGTAGGAATAGGTCCACTAGGAGATGATGCAGTTCTAACGCACTCTACAAAAAACACATGTCCCCAAGTAAGATCCAGATGTTATCCCCAACTCCTAGGGATAACTAAGGAGATGATGTCTTGAGGCCCTTAGGTTGCATACATGAAGTACCAAGAGACAGTTTTACCAATAGTATCCACTTGCACAAACAGAGACCCACCTCACCACCACAACTCCAAGTTCGTCATGATGGTGTCCACCACATCAGCTGGCATCTAGAAAAAATTGGGTCTTTCTCCATGAGGTACAATTCAAGTATTATGGTGAGTTTCATTTCAATATTTGAGGAATTCGAGTTTGTTGCATCTATTACTGCTTTTGGTTATGTAATATTTTCTTGGACATTATGCTCTTTTTTGTGTTTCAATTTAGTGGTTGACATTGTGCCCTAGTAAATAGGTCACCCTTAGGGATAGGTTTACTACTTGTAGGTCCTATTGATGAGTCATTGTGCCATTTCCCAACCATACTTGTCACTTTCCACACTTCTTCCCCTCATTTTCCCACCTTTTGAGATTTTTGGGTGTACTCACCCAAGAAGGGGTTGTCACTCACTTCATGGGAAGAAGGGGATGAATGCCCAGAGGCTTGCAGATGGAAAAAGATAAAATCCAAACCATTAACCTTCTAGATTCTTTCCCAAGGATCCTAAGGACAATGAAAATTCTCTCATAATAAATTGATGGGACACGTAAAATAATAACTAATAACAAAATGCTAACCAAGGAGGAACATGTGTGGACACTATTTTGATTTCTTAGGTAAAATCCCGACACATGTTTCCAAGTTGGGGAAGCATGATGTGACTAGGGTAGAATCAAGTTGGGCACATTTTTTTATGCTTAGTGTTGTGTCTATTTTGTCACTTGGGTGAGCAAAACAAGGGCACTTACAAGTCTAGTTGGGCCTGCTAGACAAGACAGAGGTTAGTGTATGAATTAAACAATCCAAGCACATGAAATAAACAAACAACTAAGCTAGAAACAACTAAGGAAATAAAACTAAAATGCATAAGAAACTTTGAACCAAAATCAATCAACCAAATGACCAAGATTATGCCACCAATGGATAACTATAGTAGTTAGCAAACACCGTAGAGAAAGGAGGACTTATGGGTCCCCTCTTCCTCCTTGGGAGGGCTCTTGAGTCCCCTATTTGAGATATCTTCTTACAATGATAAACTAGAAAGAAAATGGTGAATAAATCCAAGCCTATTCCCTCAAGAGGTGAGGAGAATAGCTTATTGGAATGTTTCTAGAATGCTCCAAGAAGAAAAGAGGTATCTTGAAGGAGGATTGAGGCAGCATAACAATACTATGAGATTCTTTAATTCTTAGTGCACCCTTGGCCTCCATTTATAGCATGTCTTTGAGGTAATATCCAACTGGTTCTTAGTGTGGAMAAGGGGCCCTTTAGGGCACCCTTAGGTCTTTGAACAGCCCCCCATTCGTATTCAGCTTTGATTTGAGGGTCAAATCAAGTTGGGAGTTGGCCCAGAAGTGGGTGASGAGCCGAAAAGAACCATAAATGTGTCATTCATAGGAGTGTGCGGATTTTCTCATACACAGTCGTGCATATGGCACATTGTGTGCTCTACGGGATTCTTTGGCCCACGCACCGTGCGCGCGCTTCCTTTAGTGTTTTAGCGCATGTCAATTTTTTGACYAGTTGTATAGTTGTTGCCCCTTGGAAATGCATTTTTGGTGCTGCAGGTGAACTAACAGGTGTTTGGAGATGATGTATTCCTATAACCATTTGAATGCAATGTTTCGGATGAAATTTCATTGATAACATATGCCCCCTGATGTGTGAGGTTAGGAGCATATGTATAGCCAAAATATATAAATGTTTCTTCTACTGAGAGTACCATTGTAAGGAAGAGTGTTGATAAGAACTGCAAGAGCGATCTTGTTGGAGGGAGAGGGGAAACCGTGAGACTCAAATATGTCTCTAGGGAGAGAAAAAGAAAACATGTATACAAATGAGGCGGACATGCCCCATGCTCGTGTCATGTAACTCAAAAATGTAAGACAATAATTGAAGTTGTATGTCGATGTAGATAACTGCAGAGCCCTCCGAGGTGGTTTGATAAGGGTAGATGACAATTTCGATGGTGAACATACTTTGAAAAGAGGCAAGGACATCTATAAGAAGTGTTGATGACTCGTATGCATTGATAGCCTAACAAATTCAGAGGTCTTCAGCTAGTATGAAACAACTGCAATAGTCGCATAGTAAGACCTACCGTAACATGAGATTTTGTTGAAGTTGAATGTTATGGGGGTCAACGACATCAGAGAGAAATGATGGTTCTCTTTGTGTCATTTGAGACTCCTCATTGTAAAGATAATGAGAGTCAAGATATTGTTTCCCTTCTGGAAACTGTGTCGATGTCGACAAAAAGGGAGACGCGACTCCAAGAAGCAAAGGGCTTCATGAAATACACTAGGTAAGATCAGGAACTGATAGGGAACATGAACAAAGTCAGGATGTGGTGAGACTCAAGACTGCCCTTGGTTGGGGGTATATTTGAAGGATGACTGGCAGTAACCGTGAAATTGTATCTAGCGTCAGGGGGATGACTAGACATGAGGTTAAATTGTGCCAGAGGCATGACAAAGTGGAAAAACTCAAAGGTTAGGGGTACATGGATTGTACAATACTTGGGGTTTATGGACGATGTCAATATGAGTAGAGGATAGTGAATGCCCCAACCAAGGGTGACATGGGTTTCTTTTTCGGAAAAAAGAAGGTCGTCAAGGGAAACAACAAAAAGCTAAGTAAATGTTGGAAACAAAGGCTTTTTACAATTACCAAATGAATAAAGAATAATTTGGGATGAGTGTACAGATATAGAAATGGGTGCCCTAGTGCAAGATAGCTTGGCCTGTGAGGGCACAATTTGCATGGAGAACTGGTGGAGGGTGGGGGTCCCATGGGTGGGTTTCTGTATCAGGTAAATGAAATGGAGGGAAATCTATAGATGGGAAAACTGATTGTGGATGACATGGAAGGTTAATGATATTGCGGAGGTGCAGTTAAAACAAAACTATGAGGAGGTAACCGGTGAGTCCATTGGGAAATCTAGCAAAATGATGAGAAGGAGTATGTGGATGATTCTCAGAAATGCGTAAGACTATCGGGACTCCCCTCCCTAGGGGGTAAAAGCAGCATGAGTGTCAAAGTGCCAAAGGGGACTATGAATGGGACAACTTGTGTGGGGGAGAGTGCTACCGGGTGACAGTACCAAAATGTAGCGGAGGTGATAATACTACAGAGGCGATGTAGGGACCCTAAAGGTGAAGGTCAGAGGGTGTGACTAGGAGATGCAATTGATATTCAGAGGGAATGATTACATGCCAGTGTCGATCATATTCCTGAAGGGGCTACGTTGAGTTGTGATGACTAAGTACCTGCACACATGAAAATCGAATACCCAACGTGAACAATATCTGAAGATAAAGAACATATAACAGTTATTTGATAATTTTGAATATGAGCATGCGTGCTTGGACGTGATGTGAGAAAAAATTTCCCCCGGGGGCGAGTGCAGAATCCAGATGGTGACCCGGGGAATGTGACTATGTAGGTGGCGGGACCCTGATCCTGTGGATGAAGATGGATTGGAAAACAAAGACTCTGAGCTCCTATAACTAAGTGTGGAAGTTTGGAAAAATGGACTATATATGGTTGTGGGGCCCACAATGCCACCTCATTTGTATCTGTTGTTAGAGTGAATTGGCGTGAGTATTTAGAGGAGATTTGGAGATTATGGGAGTTCGAGCTGATCGATCTAGGAGTTGTGAGAGCCAAGTTAGTGGTCCCATCCTCCTGCACAGTAGATAGGTTCTATATTTTGGGTAGGGTCATATGGATGGTTGTACTAGGGTTTTTTGTAGGGGTGGTCCCACTAATGCGCGGGAGAGGGAAAGATACCCGCGTTGAGATGTATGGGTATAATTCCCTCTCCCGCACATGATGTGAGGTTGTGCTAAATACAACCACACATGGGAGCACATGGGTGGGAGGAACAGGTGCGCATGTGATGTGTGCCTGTTTAAAATACAGTTGCACACTGTGCGCAGTTGTTTCTCAGACAGTTGTGCATTAGTGCACAGCTGTGTAGAGAACAGGTGTGCATGAGTGTGAACCTATGGGTGTGATAGATGTGCATTGATGCACATATGTTTCTCTGAGAGCTCTGCATTGATGTGCAGATGTGCAAAGAATAGGTGCGCATGTGTGCATGCCTATGGGGGTAACAGTCACGCACTTGAGGCAAAGCTGGGGGGTTTTTTGAAAACTTGCATTTGTTGAATATTTTTGTGATAAATGATGATTGTTAATCAAGTGTATTCTGTGTGAATTCAGGTGACAATCTTATCATGCTATTCCACTGGAGGGAGCGTGACTGGGAGCGCCTCAGGGAGGCGGTGAGAGAGGAGTCAGGTATTCGCAGACTCTTGGTGGCCTGTGGGTTTCTCAAGTTCTTCGACTTCCCACTGATACAGTCATAGGAGTACCTGCTTCAGTATCTGATTTTGATTTGGAGCACTGATCTGCAGTGCTTCATTATGATGGGGCAATAGTTTACATTCCCAACTGTTGAGGATGTATATTTCTTGATGGGGCTCCCTTTTCGGGGAATGACCCTACCTGTTGATCCCCAGTTGCCAGGGGATGTACATTTGATAGACTTGGCATGAGGTTATTGTTTGGGACCGAACATGATGTCAGGTTGGTCATTCGTATTGATACAATGGATGTGATCGACATAAACCAAATGTCCAAACACTCATGTGGATTGTAAACTGTGGTCGGGGGTAATATTTCCTGAGGGAAGTGAACCGAAGAATTGGGAGGATTTAGGGGGGAATCCTCAAACAGTCTATCCATGAACCATGGAGGGGTGGGAAGTTACTTGGGTTCGAGGGAGGTTATGTGAACAGTATCTGGAGAAGGGATAGGGGAAATCACTTGTGGAACAGGAAGTGAGGGAGTTGGAGGATTTTGAATAAGGGTCATTTGACGATGCTTGTATTCAATGATCAAAGGACACTGGTAGGTGAAATGATCAAGTGATTCATAAAGAGAGTAAGGGAACCTCATCCATTCGTTGACTGAGGTCGTGACATAATGGATGTCGGTTATGTGGGTAATCGACGACATGGATGGAGAGGGGTCTTGCTGAAATCTTTGGCGTACTGTCATTAACGTCTGTCGAAATTGAGGTAGAGCAGGGCAATGATGAGTGTAGTGGCCATAATTTGAATAGATGGCACACATGAATTTTGTTTGTAGCCACTTATTTCCTATAGTATGGGAATTTGTGGTAGTATTGGGTGTGCTTGGTGAAGCGACGAGCGATGTGGTTTTGCGAGGGAGTTAGATCAAATTGTGTAACTAGGGAAGAGAAGGACATCTATTAGTGGGGTGTCCATCTCTTTCACATAGCGTGCAAGGAGGTTGAACTCAGGGAGGGAGGGGAGCAGAGGGTTCTTTCTTCTTCCGTCTGCCCCCAGCCGTAGCAATGGTGCCAGTTGGTGGGGGTGATGGTAGTGTGGTTGGAGTGAGTATTGGAATCTACATCGAGATTCCCTTTGATTGGGGAGGGAGGGATGGTTGGGGAACCATCACGAGTGGGTGTAGATACCATATCGGAATGGTGAGCACCATGTTGGGAGGGGTAAGTGTTACGACTACCTAAAAATCTTTTACTTCCGGTGGGGGGTAGAAGAAGGGGATCTGAGTAATGGCTTGGGGAATTGTTTCCAAAACCAAGATTTTCCCTTGGGGAAGGGTGAAATAGGGGATAAGTGGTGTCGTAGGGTTCTCAGACAATTTCTGAGGTAGAATTTATTTGACTGGTGGGACTTCGAGGGATGGAGAAGCCTTAGTGGGAGGAATGGTATCTCCAGTTTCAGTTCCATTAGAAGATATGACACACACTTGTGTTGAAGGGTGCATGAGCGGTGGTGCTCCGTGGTGTGCCCCTAGAAAAGATGGGTCTTTGGAAATTCTGGGGGCCATATCCATGAGTTGGTATGCGTCAAAACAAGTGCAGACAAGAGGTAGGATGTTATCTATGTTGGAGGATTGGTTAGGCTCGTAATGTGAAACTTGGTTGATGGTGATGATTTTCCCATTGTGGGGGAACATCATCATTCGAAACACAGAAGAGGCCATTTCTTTCATAGTGTACATGTAGCTACGTCCAAACAAGATGTAGTAATCGAGCGGGGCCTCTATAACATCAATGTCGATAAGGATGGTCTTGCCCCCGAGTTCGATGGGGACATTTTGAAAGAGCCCTTCAGGGGAAGATGGTCGACCATCATAAGCTCTCAAAGTAATGGCAGATGGTACTAGCTCTAGGGAGCCTAGTTTCTTCCATACAATCTTGCACATGATGCATGTGGATGAACCTTCATCAATGATACACCAATGAACCATGATGTTTTGAATCTTGACTAGTATCTGGAAGGCTACCAAAGCAGGGAGATGAGGTTCCCCACAATCTATATCAAATGTGATGAGTCTAGTATTAGCTAGGTCGATCGCCCCCAAGGCGGAAAGCAATGATTTCCATTGAGTTGGATAGGTTTGGAGGACCTCCAATACCGAAAGAGTTGCAGGGGACTGTGCCAAGTCATCGACTAGACTATAATTATGTGTCGCCCTAGCCTGAGGGTTATTGGCATTCCATCGTAATGGGATGTGAGGGATACAAATGGTGGGTTTAGTGTTAGGGTGTGGAATCATCAAGGGTTGTTCGGTTGTAGCTAGAGCTACTTCCAAAGTGGTGGGAGTAGATTCAGGGGGTGCTTTGTATTGACCACTGTGCATTTGCAGAAGAATTTATTCTTCGCTAGTGAGGAGGATATTGCAATCTGTCGGATTTCCAGGGTTTTGATAATTTCCTATTTGTGGTGGGGAAGGATGTATCTCTTGTTGGGTATTCATCACACCTTGGTGTGGAATAGGGTTTTGCAACACGGTCAGGGGTGTTTTTTGCAAATACTGTTGTGGGGCCTGTTAAGGGGTAGGCGGCGTTGGACGACATGGCGCGTTCATGGAGTCTTTCATCCATTTGAAGTTGGCAATTTGGGGGAAATGGTGAGTGTAATGGCCATGCTCACCACAAAGAGTGCAAGGGAAGTTCGTCCAGAGGTTTGTTTTGTTGTTCCTCCCTTGGTGTTTATTATTATTGTCCCCTTGGGGGTTCTGGTTACCCTGGTTCTGGTTACCCCCAGCAGGTTGGTTTTGGGGGTTATTCCCCCCTAGTCCTGGGTTATTATTGTTTCATTTTTTTCCTTTATTTTTGGAATTCAGTTGTTCAAAATTTTGAAATTGTTGAATGGGAGAGGGTTGAACAAAGTTAACTACGGCGTGTGGTTTTCCTTGTGGAGGAGTAATCAGTTGTGGAGGACTAGAAAATGGAAAATACAGATTATTTTGTGGCAATGATCCATAGGGTGCACAGGAAGGCATATCACTTTCACTAGTGCCTAGGTTAAAATATGAGGCAGAGGGGGTAGTTGAACTTGGTTGAGAAGTCGGGCACATGATGGCTGCCAGCAAAGGTTCACTCATGGGTGGAGGGGGAGCAACAGGATATGGTTGTTGGTAGGGGGGAGGAGGGTAATATGATGGTCCTCCATATATTAGTGGATATTGGGGTGTACCGTACATAGGTGGTGGTTGGATGTACGGATTGTGGTGTGTTGTGGTACCAATCAGTCCATCTATCGCATGAGACATCCCGGGTTTGTCCTGGCCGAATGGTATGGATCTCGATGCATCAGGTATTACTATATATAAGTAACCCGACTGAGCATAAATGAGGCCGTACTGTTGAGCCTTGTTAATGGCTTCCTCTTCAATTTGGAGGAAGGTGTATGCCACATATTTGGCAAGGATAAAGACAGGTCATTTGAGAACCAATCGAGACGTTGTTCTTTGGTAGTTTTTTCTTTACATAAGCTACGTCGACGACATCATTCATGAATGTGGTCGGCGATTTGTGTAGCTGAGGTTTTTTTGCACTCTTAGAGTAGTTCTAGACTAGTATCGTGATGAATTGGTAGTTGGAAGAAGGCCAAGAATGATTTGGCCAAGGATTCAAAAGTCACATGGGACCCTAATTTTTCGTCCACATACCATTTGGTTGATGGACCAGTGAGTGTGCATTGAAATAACCTTAAGCGGATGGAGTCATCCATGATGTTGTTTGAAGAGCACCATAAGTGGAAGGTCATGACATGGTTGGCGGGATCTTCCCCTGATTTACCTTCGAATTTGGGAATGTTAGAAGGTAGTTTGGTAAGCATATTGGGCCATGTGGGGTCATTTAATATAGTGTCATTCATGAGTTTACTCAAGTTAGGAATGTTGAGGGACACCAAATATGGCATGGGGGATGGCGATGAAGGATTAGTTCCAGCCATGGTCTGAGCAGGTAGTGGACCTGACCCTTGAGGGGGGTTTGGTGGGGTTGTACTTCTCCTTTGATAATAAGTTTTCCCTCTGCCTCCTTGTGAAGGAGAGCTAGTGGATTGATGGCCTTGGGAAGTGTACCCAAGTAAGTTGAAACCAAGAAAATTTGATCTCAAAATAGTGGTACTCACAGGGGTGTGAGATGGTTGATTCGGTGACTTGGCAAAACTAGGAACTCCTCCTAGGATAGGAGTGAGATTTTGCAAGTGTCTGGAATGAAGGGGATTTTGTGGGTCCCCTATGATGTCTGATTAGCAAAGTGAATGTGTGAAAATGGTGATGAGCACAATAAGAGACTTGTATAATTTTGGACCTTCACAATATATCTCACAATCCCATGTAATCAAATGAGTGTCATACATAAATCAACTGTAAAATAAGCATATATGTGGGTAGGTGGATTTTGTCCACATGGGAGAACAAAGGAAACAAATGCTCATGTCCTAGAAAGATGTAATGTCCTTCCTCTCAAATAGCACTGGACCTTCCAAGAGCACTCAATAGTGGGATCTGAAGCCACCAGAAGAGGAACTAGTGAAAAATGAAACAATCAGTTATAATGAGGGGTAGAGGGTGCATATCCTGAAAGAGCTGGTGATATTTCCCAATAGCCACACAAAATCTAATCAAGGTGCAATTGCAGCCCACAATTGCCACCTGGGTAGATGTCCTAAATTTGGCCACTAGGTACCTCGGTCAAAGTGTGGCATTTAGATTTTCAGCCTCATAAATGGGTCATGGGATGGCTCCCTTCCAAGAGTTGGGTGACTCAAGGGGGAACGCATAGAAAAACCAAACCTCGGCCTTCGACCCTTCATAGGTATCTCCCTGCCTTATGGTGTTAGGAACACTTGACTTGGAGGATTTTAAAGTTCCCTAATTGTCAACTTCTAATGTTTGGAGGAAACCTACTTCAACCTCCACAATTCGAGATGAAATTATGTGAGTGAGGAGTGACTTTGTGTGTGAGAAAGTGAGAAAATGTGCCAAATTTTTAATAATTTAGGTGTCAATTTTCAACATGTGGACATCCTGTGGTCCTTACAAATCTTGATTACCTATCTTGTTAGATGTCATTAGTACAACCTTGCAGAATTTTAAAATTCCTAAAAAACTATCATGTGGACATATGGGTCCTTACCAATCCTTTAAACTCCCTAATGTGATTTATACTAAGAAGGCTTCAAAAAAATATCCTATATTGTAAGCATGTGGGCATGTATGCGCCCGTTACTTTGATCTTTAAACTCTCCTAGTGATGTAAACTAAGAAAGTATCTTCAAAAACTATCCTATTTTTGCAACATGTGGGCATGTATGGGCCCTTACAAATTTAAGATGTTTGAAAATAAACTAAGAGGAGCCCTAGGGGGGATTTGTCCTCTCCTAAAATATTTTGTTAAGGGAGATGAAATTTGCCCTTAATCATCTTCTTGATTCTCAATATTGCTCTATGGTGCAAGAGAAGAGCATACTCAATGATTAAAATTTGATTTATGGTCCCAATGCAAGTGTTTTTATATGTGATAGCAAAAACTCTTAACTTAACTTTTACAATCAAAACAATCCATCCATGTGGAAACTAAAGAAAAAGAGGATAAATGTGGTTCTTTTTAAACCCCTAAGTGCCTATGTTTTGACTAACCTTTCATGTGGGAAAGGAATCTAAGTGTAGTGCATTTACAATTTGAAAAAACGCAATATTTTGAAGGCTAGGGGCCTTCAAATCATCACAAAAACTCTTACAATTTTGGAATGCTGGATAGATGCGTGGGTTACAGTTCAGACAAAGGCGCAATGGGCACATAATGTGAAGAGAACTGAAGACCTTTTGGTTCACAGTGCACAAAATGCGTAGAGAAATGAAGTGATGTTGGCGCACAATGCTCGGAATGCGCGTCTATGGGATGGAATACCCGTGCACGTTTTGATATGCGCCGTGGGGGGGGATTTTAAGTGGAATTCTCCTCCTCCATCTCCAAACTTATCTCTTGACAGGTAAGGCTCAATGGGTCAAAAAGAAGTGCTCAAACAGCCCAAATAGGGAGGAAATTGATACCTTATCCCCAGTATGGTCGCCAATATGGTGTGCATGTTTCATCACTTGGGTGAGCAAAACAAGGGCACTTACAAGTCTAGTTGGGCCTGCTAGACAAGACATAGGTTAGTGTATGGATTAAACAATCTAAGCACATGAAATAAACAAACAACTAAGGAAATAACTAAAGAAATAAAACTAAAATGCATAAGAAACTTTGAACCAAAATCAATCAACCAAATGATTGATATTATGCCACCAATGGATAACTATATTAGTTGGCAAACACCATAGAGAAAGGAGGACTTATGGGTCCCCTCTTCATCCTTGGGAGGGCTCTTGATTCCCCTATTTGAGAGCTCTTATTACAATGATAAACTAGAAAGCAAATGGTGAAGAAATCCAAGCCTACTCCCTCAAGAGGTGAGGAGAATAGCTTATTGGAATGTTTCTAGAATGCTCCAAGAAGAAAAGAGGTTTCTTGAAAGAGGATTGAGGCAACATAACAATACTATGAGATTCTTAAATTCTTAGTGCACCCATGGCCTCCATTTATAGCATGTATTTGAGGCAATATCCAACTGGTTCTTAGTGTGGACAAGGGTCCCTTTAGTGCACCCTTATGTATTTGACCATCCCCCCATTCAGATTCATCTCTGATTTGAGGGTCAAATCAAGTTGGGAGTTGGTCCAGAAGTGTGTGAGGGGATGAAAATAATCATAAATGTGTTGTTCATAGGAGTGTGAGGATTTTCTCATACACAGTCGCGCATATGGAGCATTGTGCGCTCTATAGGCTTCTTTGGCTCGTGCACTGTGTGCGCACTTCCTTTAGTGTTTCAGCACATGTCAATTTTTTGACCAGTTGTATAGTTTTTTCCCCTTGGAAATGCATTTTTGGTGTTGCAGGTGAACTAATAGGTGTTTGGAGATGTTGTATTCCTGTAACCATTTGCATGCAATGTTGCAGATGAAATCTCAGTGATAACACTTAGGTAGAAGCCCCACCTTGGCTTCAACCTGGAAACATCCTAAAAGAATAAAAGGAAATAATTGGGTTTGGAAAAAGGTTGCATTGAAAATGAAGGTGCAACACACCCTCTACAAAGACACCCATAAGTGGGATACTACAACCACTTGTATGTCATGAAATCCATACCAAAGATTCTCCCCCCCATCCATCACACCTCATCCACATGAGTTATAAATAGGACCCCTCGGGAAAGACCCCTAATCTTGAGTACGATTCACCCAATAGGTCGTTTTGTCAACCCTCCCATACCTAAAATTGGAAAATTGAATAGGGTCTTTGAGCATTGGTTTATTTGGATGAGGTGGTTTGGATGTACATGCTTAGATGGCTCTTTTATTGATTTTATTTACTAACAATTATGCATTTTACTTGAGATCCTTGAAGGGCATATCCATTTGTATTTGCAGGACTTAGCTGGTGGATAGCTTTGGAGGAACAAGCCTAGCTTGGGCTTCCATGGGGCTTGAATCCCACAGGTTGGATACCAGGGCCCACATGTTGGATGATGAATATGTTCCTTTGGAGGCCTAGAAGATATCATGGAGGACCTAACATATCCCCTACCACCCAAACAATTTTCCTAAGGAGGCCAAAACGTCACCTTTGAGGGTTTGACATCACATCAGGGATAGGGTTTGGTGGTGGTTGAGGAAACTTGGCACGTTTTGGAGAAAATAACCCATGGATTGTTGAGGAGAGGCTTGGATCAAAGACACTTGGCCTTTGGAGGCCTAGCTCATCCATCTCCAACTCAACGATTTGACCTAAAGTGACAAAACTTACCCAAAAGGAGGGTGACGTTATGTTTCAAGGTTTCTTTTATGTGAAAAAGTATGTTTTAAATAATATTATTTTGTAAAGGGGAAAGATAATGGTTTTTGACCCCTTATCTTGTGTTTTACCCTAAATTATATGGACAAACTATTTTTTAGAGGATTTGTATAAATAGAGATCATTTGGATCATAACTCTCCTTTGTGAGAGGGACTCCTTAGCTGAAATTTGTGCCTTACTTGGGAAATTTTGCATATCTCTCTTGTCACTTTCTCTTGTAATGGTTTATCTTTGGATATTGGATGGATGATGATGTGCTATCTCTTGTGGAGGCTTATTTCTTTCTTTATGGTGGATTTTCTTAGTTAAAAAGAGGTTTATCTTATTAATGCTTGGACTAGGTAAGGAATCTCTCTTGTTATTGCTTATTTTCTTGGTTACAAGGTTAATTTTATAATATTTTRGGGAGCATAAGGGAATACAACCCCACTAAGCCCATCATTTTGTCTTGAAATAACTTGTTGCATAAAGGAATATTTGGAGGAGTAAAAGGGTTTACACCCTCCTAGGGTTTTTCCTAGCTAGTTTAGCTTTCCTTGGGGAGTAAAAGGGATTACACCCCCAAGGAAGTATCTCAAGTATATATTTAAATTTTATGAATCCATAACCCTATGGTTAAAGGCACTAATCTCCTTGCATTGGAGAAATTAAATCATTGCATTGGAATACGTGAAATCATGAGATATTGAAATTGTCAAAGTTGGAATCTATTCTATGTGATTAAAGCTCACTAAGGCCTATAAGGTGTTTTGTTTTCTCAATGACTTCTTTCTTTTGTAATAAAAAAAATTTACAGCCACTAGGGCTGCAACAAACCCTAAACAAATCTCTAAATAGCACATAGTTTAATCGTAAAAAATTGTTAATAATTTACCCCTATAATCTACTAGTCTCAGCGCATCTTTTGGGTGGATTACTTGTGATTTTTAGTGGATGATTTTTATTCTATAACAACTTGTTTTATATAGCCATAAGACTGCAAATATTTCTCTACAATATTTGTCTATAACAACCTTACATTGATGCTAAAATCTTATGTTGTTACACTTGAGTTGTACTAGTGTTTTGCTAACTTTTCGCTTGCTTCATTTGATAGACTTTTAACATATTTTTAGAAACTCTAAAAATCTTTCTTTTGTTGATATATATCTTTTTTTACTGTTGCAATTAGGGGGAAAAAAAATAGCTTTCTTTTCCACCTAATATATTGTGTGCATACTTGGCTTTTCTTGTGTCTCGGACATGTACAATCACCCTTTGCAAGTACTCATACTTCTTGGTAACCATTGGCCACCACCAAGACGTGTCATCAAAGCCATATTCCACATAGAAAATTGACCTATAGGGGAATCCATCTCATCATCTCACTTTAAATCTCATTTCCCTAGGGTCACTAGGATTCCCCCCTTGAGGTGATCACTTCACCTCTAAAGTGATGAGAACACCTATCTGATGTGAGAGTGGGTAGGTTTTCCCTTAGTTTTTTCCATCTGGTGGATTGCGTAGGGCTTTTGTTATGGAAATACTCTTGTCCAGAACAAGGAAAGAAAAACCCCAACCCACCACAACTACCCAATATAAGCATCAAAATTGATGAGGGGTTGGATACATTAAGACCACTTGTAGATCAATTAAGGGGCACCAGAGAACCAAGTAGAGTGTCCTTGGCTACTTCTTTGGGCATCATTGTGAGGTCCATTGCAAGTGCCCAAGGGGAATTGAATCCTATTTCTGAGTATAAGGAAAGAATGTTTGAGTACTACAGCACTGGATTGGATAGAAACTAAGTCAGAGACTTGGATATTTCAAAAAATGAACTATTGTCTATTTTGAGGGATCCTTGAAATGGACAAGAACTACCTTTGACCAAAAAATGTATTTGTATTGGTTGGTGTATCCATCCACATATTAGTCAAAATTGGATGGATAGGTGGTATACGGTTTTTCATAAACCTCCTTGCAATAACAGGGAGGTGCCCTTATATTTTTTGAGAAAATTACGGGCATAATTTATTTTGGGTCACCATGTCAACTACATTGTGTTATAGCCCTACTTATGCATACATGGCATTGGCTTTCCTACTTGCATAATTTTCCAAATCATTGTTGAGGAATTGTATTTAAAAAAAAAAAAATTGGAGCATGTACATGCCCTGCTGCACTACTTCACGCGTACATACTCTTTCTGCATGCTAAAAAGCCCACATACATATGCTATTTTCACATTAAATAGCCTGTGCATACCTCCAAAAGTTGCAAGGAATTTGGTGGAATTAACGGGATATTAGAGGTTTCCCAACCATTTCACCCACTATATCCTGTCCCCAAACCGAATAACTATCCTTTTGTCATATAAAAGGAGGTTTTGGGGTCTCATTCCACAACCAAGCATTAGAACGGTGAAACTCTGCCCAAATTCCCTTTCCCTCCTTGCCCAAGTATTTGCAATTTTTTTGAGTTATTGCCTTAGCATTCCCTCTCTAGCCATTTTCACCCATACAATCCCTTCTCTTCCATTAGAGTGATCAAAAGATTGTGAGAGAAGGCATTTGGAAGGTGCACTTGGAGAAAAGTTAAGAGGATATTGGACTAGGTGTTAGAATATAGAAGATGGTGTGCTCGTTTTACCATTAACGATACCCTCGTCACCCAACCACAGGTCGAAGCCTCCCTCCGAGCACCTTAACCTTGACTGAGAATTCCTCTGGAAGCAAACCCTAGGCTAGATAGCCAAACAAAGGACAACGCATCTCTCCCCAAGGATAGAACAACACAAAAGACTGATCAGATAGTCCCAAACCCTAGCCAAGAGAAATCCAAGCCAAAAACTGAAACTAGTTGTTGCTTCAGCTGCACTTGCAACCCTCCTCCAAACCTGCGCACCTGCTACAACTGCAGTGCGCACCTACTGGGAAAAATGCAGTCCTGAGATGTGACAAATGAAAAATTGGTGCCCTATATTTATAGTAATCCTGCCAGTTTACTGGGGCCGACTTCTCCTTCTGGGTATGTGTCTGTTCAGTATATTATTATTAATTCTGGTCGACTTCTTCTCTTGGAGGCTAATAGCCTAATATAAATTATATTCTTGAGCCAACAAGGCTTCTAGGGTTATTAGCCAATTCATTAGGGTTTCTCTTGCTTCCCGGAGTCTTCTATTCTCGTTAGGTTCACATATAGAGGTAAATACCTCCCACAGCTACCATAATATTAACACTCCCTCCTAGATAGAGAGGTATTTACAGGTAATGGACTTGAGCACAAAAACATACCATTTACCCGATAGCATCAATATAGTCATCTAGACTATTTCGTGACTAGATCATGAGCATCACCATCACTATCAGTTGCATCATCTCTCAAAACCATACTTCATATGAGTAATATGATGTTGGATAAGTCACTCTCACCATGGAGTGATACAAGAGGAGTAAAAGCTCTGAACTATTTTCCATCTGGAAAATCCTTGTTCATCATTCAACTGAATGAACATCTCCAATAATCTGCTGATAGTCTTCAAGGCAATTAGAACAAGGATAGAACACACCTATGTCTATTCATAGTAGTACACAAATACAATCCAGTGGTTAACTACCACATCAAGTAACACACAAGTACTTGATCAGCAACATATAGTTGCGAGCAGTGAAACACATTCACCACAGTAGTTCTCATCTACTATCATATAGTCTTCATAACAAACATCTGAGAGCATCCTGCATAGAAACAATGTTA
>JASDQU010103907.1:5425-48442 GCA_032191745.1 Picea mariana | reverse complement strand
GTATAGAATATCAACAATGATCATCTGGGCCAATCTTTCACTCACGTCTGTGAGATCTGAAAGAATTTCTGCCCTCAATATATAACATCAATAATAATCATATGGGCCAATCTTTCACTCACATCTGTGAGGTCTGAAAGAATGTCTGCCCTCAACATAGAATATCAATAATAGGCTATCTGCCCCATTCTTCTCAACCAAGGAAGAAGGATTGTTTCTGATTTCTGAACCTGGACCATTTCCCACCCTGGGACATTCTTCCGACACTAAACAAAGTGTAACCTGGAGAGAATGAGTCTACCCTCGAGAAATTTTTGGACCATTCCTTACCCTGGGCCATTCCTCTGACACTAAACAAAGTGTAACCTGGAGGGAATGAGTCTGCCCTAAGGAATGACTATCCTGGACTATTCCCCACCCTGGGCCATTCCTCCAACACCAAACAAGGTGTAGCCTGAAGAGAATGATTCTGCCCTCGAGGAATAACTATCCCTGATTACTGATCCTNTAATAATCATCTGGGCCAATCTTTCACTCACATCTGTGAGGTCTGAAAGAATGTCTGCCCTCAACATAGAATATCAATAATAGGCTATCTGCCCCATTCTTCTCAACCAAGGAAGAAGGATTGTTTCTGATTTCTAAACCTGGACCATTTCCCACCCTAGGCCATTCTTCCGACACTAAAAAAAGTGTAACCTGGAGAGAATGAGTCTACCCTCGAGAAATGCTTGGATCATTCCTTACCCTGGGCCATTCCTCCGACACTAAACAAAGTGTAAACTGGAGGGAATGAGTCTTCCCTAAGGAATGACTGTCCTGGACTATTCCCCACCCTGGGCCATTCCTCTGACACCAAACAGGTGTAGCCTGGAGAGAATGAGTCGACCCTCAAGGAATAACTGTCCCTGATTGCTGAGCCTAGACTACTCCCCACCCTGGGCCATTCCTCTGACACCAAACAAGGTGTAACCTGGAGCGAATGAGTTTGCCCTCGAGGAGTAACTGTTCGAACCATTCCCCACCCTGGGCCATTCCTCCGACACTAAACAAAGTGTATCCTGGAAAGAATGAGTCTTCCCTCGAGGAATTTTGTCCAGCATCAGCCTATAAAACGGACGATTCTTCGAAACTGCTCACAACTGTGAACTTCGAAAGAATGACTGCCCAGCGAAGCGAACCATTCTACTTGACCACTACTCAGAGTGACTGCCAAGAATAATTACTATCATAGACCACTCCCCATAATTGGAAGTCATTGTCTATGATACATCAGCAATCAGTCTACCTCCCATGTTAACTACAATGGGAAGCCACTGTCTGTCAGAAATCTCAATCCACTTTCCGAACAGGAAAGCATCTGTCCAATCTGGACTTTTACAAAGATAAATTCTCCCTCCTAACTAGAGAGTTATTTCAATCACAAAAATAAATGTTTGTGTACCTTCTTTTAGTTTGGAGAGTCTTCCCTTTCGGTTAATAGAGTTATTTCCATGAGCTCTAGCTTGAGTATGCATGTTCTTTCATATTGAATATAGGCTTTACCAAAATGTATGCTTATCTGCTCATCTGTAGAGATATGTATTGGAGAAAACACTTTCTCCCTTCTTGAACTTCATCATGGATAATGTAATGCTTGTACTGTAGTCTGGAACACTGTGAAGGCTTCATGTAGATCTGAACAATAGAGTATATCATAGTTGGAGAACTGGAACATATCGGTGTGGTACTTCTTCTGTCATCATGAGATATGATCTTCTGAGTAGTCATCTTGATGTTTATAGGAAATCTTCACCATGCTTCTGCTGTGCACTGGAGGTTCTCCACCAAGTTGTCTTCTTCTTATCTGCATACAGGAGTATCTTTCTGGTATGCATCAAAGTCTTGAGATTGCTCTGCATGTGCTCTTTACTCAATTTCTTCTGGAGAACATTCTTTGCATTCATCTGATGTAGAATTCTGACTCATGGATGTTGTGGATAATATAATGACTTATATAGAGATAAGTCTGGTGTACTGGAACAATCAATCATCATAGTCTTCTCCCTCCATCTGAGAGAACCTTTGGTTCTGGATCTCGCAATGCTTTCATTCATAAGTCTTCCGTACATTGTTCTTCATCACGACTTTTAGTTCTTTTGCTTGATTGCTTTTAGTGAGTTCATATTAGGTTGGTAATCTTGTGATTCTTGATACAATGACTGGTTGTTCTGATTCTTCTTTCTTTGAATCTTCATGTTCTTCTTTTTCTTTAGTTCTTGGGTCCATGGAGTTTCTTATAGATTCCATGCCCTAGAGATTCCACTTCTTACCTTCATCATTGGTTCACGGATCTGGATGGACAACTAGGAATACTTTAAGGCTTCTCTTCGAAACGTCTTCTTCTACGATTGAGCTGAACACGTACTATCTTTCATGATTGCTACCATGGATATATACATTTCATCATCTTCAATGAATCATAGGATTAGCTCCCTCCTAATCTTTGCTTCATGTAAGAGTGCATATAATCTGCTCCCTTCGTCTGATTGCTTCCGTCTCTGTCCTTATTGTCTTCTACAATATACAATAGAGTCCACTCTTCCATCTGCAATCTTATTGTCTTCTGCAATATATAATTGTCTTTCTTGTCTTAACAGAGTCCATGCTTCCATCTTAGTTTTCATCATAAGTCTTTCTCTGGTTTCCTCTTGATTGTTGACTTCTTTCTGTCTTTGCCTTTTCCAAGTCTCTTAAAGATTGATTCTGATTTCGATCTTATCTTGTAATGTCTTTCACATGATATATTCCTTTTCATGTGTAATATCTAATGATAACTCTTTTCATCTTATTTGATCTTTCATAGGTATAATCCTTCTTGGAACACATTATCTTCCGAGAGATAGATATACAGGATATGTACAGAGACGATGCAAGCAAAATATGTACAGGAGAGTAAGAAGAGTGTTGTTACCTTTTAGTAGAAGAAGTCTCTTCCATCCTGCTTAGTCTTCTTTGCAGGTTCCTTTTCTTCGACAATCGATGCTTCGTGTTTCTCCTTCCTTTTCTTTAGCTCGAGACACTGATTCTTGTAGTGACTGTACTTCTGACAGTTGAAGCATTGTATTTCTGAAATGTTTGTCTCTTGATTTGGCTTCCTCCTTGAACCAAACTTCCTTTTGTTCTTGAATCTTGTTGTGAAGGCGTGATCATCGTATTTATTTTGGGGTTTCTCTTTTGCATTGATCCTTGATTCTTCTTGAGCACAGCAAGTCCAAAGTTATTTAAATGTCGGGTACTCCTTCCTTGTGTTCATGCTTGTGGCAAATCCATCCCATGTCTTGGGAAGACCATTGAGTACTATGTTCACCAATTCCTTTTCTAAAGTGATCTCTTCAATAGCTTGTAGTTGATATCTTAGCTGGGATATCCTTACAAAGTATGATGTTATGTTGTCGTCATCATTCATCTTCATGTCACGGAGACGGAGCTCATTCTTCATACTCGTGACTTGTCCAATGTTTCTAACTGAGAAGAGATTTGTTAGGGCATCATACATCTTCTTCGATGAGTCAAGATGGGAGATGTAGGGTATCAAGTGGTCTTTTATGGAATCCACTATGATACTCATGGCATTGATGTCAACGTCTTTGAACTTCTCCAGAGCTGCAACGTTCTTCGGTTCCTTCTCTTCTCCTTCTATAAACTCTGGCTTCACGATATTTCCTTTCACAATGTCCAACACTTTATTATTAGCGAGGATGAGATCAATCCTTGTCTTCCATGCTTTGAAGTTAAAGGCTCCATCTAACTTGTTCTCAGACTTCATAGAGTTCGTCATGGCTTACTTGACTTGGTCAAACCCTAGATTTGACCAGAAATCCAAACTTCACGTCTTGGACTTCTGAGTGTATCAGGAGATGTGCTGGGCTAGGGTGCACTGATCTATCCAGATATTAGGTCAATCTCGTCACTTAAGGTGCCTCGATAAGAGGTTTAGGGTTTTTGCAACTGCTTCTGCTGGTAACCCTAGCTGCAGTGCTTTTGGAAGCTGCTCCTGCTAGTAACCCTAGCGGCAGTTCCTCAACGAGCTCAATATCTAGTGGCTATGTTTCCTTCCAGCATTTTAGGCTGACTGAAGGGGTGTGGGCCCATAACCTGTTAGAATATAGAAGATGGTGTGCTCATTTTACCATTGATGATACCCTCTTCACCCAACCATAGGCCAAAGCCTCCCTCCGAGCACCTTAACCTTGACTGAGAATTCATCCAGAAGAAAACCCTAGGCTAGATAGCCAAACAAAGGACAACGCATCTCTCCCCAAGGATAGTGCAACACAAAAGACTGATCAGATAGTCCCAAACCCTAGCCAAGAGAAATCCAAGCCAAAAACTGAAACTAGTTGATGTTGCACCTGCACCTGCAACCCTCCTCCAAACTTGCGCACCTGTTGCAACTGCAGTGCACACCTACTGGGAAAACTGCAGTCCTGAGATGTGACAAATGAAAAACTGGTGCCCTGTATTTATAGTAATCCTGCCAGTTTACTAGGGCTGACTTCTCCCTCTGGGTATGTGTCTGTTCAGTATATTATTATTTATTTTGGTCGACTTCTTCTCTTGGAGGCTAATAGCCTAATATAAATTATATTCTTGAGCCGACAAGGCTTCTAGGGTTATTAGCCAATTCATTAGGGTTTCTCTTGCTTCTCGGAGTATTCTATTCTCATCAGGTTCACATATAGAGGTAAATACCTCCCGCAGCTACCATAATATTAACACTAGGTTCGCGGAGCGCTGGCCTGCAAATGTTGTAATCTCCAATCTTTGAATAATGAATAAAAGAATCAGTTTCCCTGTCCCAAATGATATCTTTATGTTTTTTATTTGGTTTATGCATAATGAGTTATATCTAACCCTAATTTATGAATAGAGCTAGAATATCGATAGCCTTGTTTTCCTAAGAGTTGATGCAAGTCAGCTTTGGGAGGAGACCAGCATCCAAGGAAGCAACGAAGCTTGAGGAGGTCAGCATCAAACGTTTGGATCGAAGGTATTTCTCTTGAATTACTCTTCTATCATTTTTCATTCATATGTATGGAATATTTGGGTTAGTGTAGGAATTAGACTAAATTTTAAGGGAGTCATTGCTCTGTCTATACTTAGAACCCTGGTATTGTTAGAAAAGGATTTTCCCACTAGAAGAATTGGCGACTCCACTGGGGAGTCTCTTTAGGGTTTTAGAGGGAGTTTTTTGGGTTTTTAATTGGCTTCTTGACTTCCTTTTGAGTTTTAGTCAAATTCTCTGAGTATTTTAAGGGTTTCTAGTCACCTGCAAGGTGCCTACCAGCTTTCCTTTTCCTGTCAGTCTGCCTAGTCTTTTTATTTTTTGAAAAGTATCAGAGGTGTATGTGCTCTACTTTGGCTCAGCCCACGTACATACATCGGATGTCGATGCAACAACTCGTGTCTCTGTATATTGGAAGTGTTTTTTAACAAAGAGAGGTCTATCTCTTTCCTGATAGAAGTTTAGGCTTCTCAGGACTTTCTTGAGTCTTCTAGAGTCTCTATTTTTGGCCTTATCTTGGGTTGAATATTCGTTGTTAACTTGTGTCTTAGTTTTCTTTTGTTTTCCCTAGAGGTTTAGAGTGAACTTTCAAGTTTTTGATCCTCCTTTTGGTTTCTTGTTTGAATCCCTGTGTTTACGCAGTTGTCTTAGGGTCTCTGTCAATCTTGGGTTATGTTTTCTCTTTTTCCTATTTCTGGCATTGAAAAACAAAAAAAGTTCACTTTAGTTTTTCTTATTAAAGCAGTTCAAAAAAATCAAAAAGAATTTCTTTTCTTACATTTAGTTTAGTAAAGTAGCCTAGGTTGTTTGTTTGCAGAAGAAAAGAGTCTCATTTTCAAAGTTCTTTCTTGATTTCCTGAAATACAAGTATTTTTTCTTAGTCAAACGAAAGCACTTTTTAGAAAATTTTCATTTACAAGATCTTGAAACATTGATTAAAAAAGTTGAATTTTACAAATATTGTTACAAGCCTTGCTTTAAGTTCGAAGTATATTTTGCTTTCAAATGCTTTAAAATTATCTTCCTTATTCATCTCTTTAAAACACCATTAGTTGCACGATCACATCCTTTGTGTAAATCAAGCCTTAAAATTAATGCTTAACTTAAAATATATTAGACTTTTTGTTTGTAGGGTTCACCAACTAGTTTAGGGTTTTAGGGCCTTTAATTAAGTGTGAAGAGGAAACTCTTCAAGGCCATTTTAAAACAAACATTGGAGTCTGATATAGGGAGTGTCTTAAGTCCATCTTCATAAGAGTTAACCGGGACCCCCCTCGAACATAGGGGATAAACACAAGGTCTTGTAAGGAAAGGTAGAGGGGATAATCCTCCAAAGCTTAACCGAATGTAGTGGGGATTGTATATTCAAGGTATTTCTCGGGAACAATATTGATCACATTTTCCTACAGATCTTCATGGACCTTGAATCCATTTGATATCCTCAATTGTCTTCCATACCAATTACTTTCAGCACCCTTGAAGGGCTTCAGACTTGTTATCCTGCTCATTACAATATGTCCGACTATCGATTGTACCCACCTGTGACTAACTGCGAGATGGAAACTTAGTTGCCCATATTTTATGGACTTACACAGGTGATTGTGGATGTGTACCGCAGTACCTAGGGAAAATGTCTAACCGCACTTCACAGAGTATGCCTGGAGGGTCCTTCCATGTTTGAGTTTCACTTGCACTAGTTAGTTTCTCTAGTGTCGATTGGTGTAATTGTCCTTCCCACTAGTTAGTTGAATGCTTGATTTATCTTTAGGAAACTCTTAGTGTGTGCTTTGTGTTCCATCTTATTAAATCCCTACTGTGTCGTTTGATCATTTCACAAAGTGGAATATCAACAGCCCCACCGGTCGTGAAGGCTTCAGGGCCTATCACCTGTTAACTTGGAGCCACCTCTACCACCATTGAGGCGAACACTTTCTCAATAAGGATCATTCAAAGAGATCGGGTCGTAGGAAACTGTGCCTGAGCCTGCTCTGAGAGGAGATTTTTCGACACTGGAGTAATCTATCATTTCTCACCTTGAGACCGAGGGTTTCAAGCTAGCAAATCCTCTAATCACTGACTTCTCGGCACCAATCCTAATCCAAATTGTCCCTCCCACAGTGACATCTTCTGAGGACAAGTTTGTTTGGTGAGCGGCAATGGAATCAAATGTCAATACTTCATCCAGGAGTCCTCTTTCTCCCATTATGGCTACCATTGGAGGGGGCATTGTACCTCCTCCCCCACTTTCACCTATCAAGACAACAACTGTCTCGACACTCACAACTTCGGGTAGTGGTTCGATCACTCTGACGAATTCAACCACTGTTATGTTCACTCAAAATGTGAAAGATGCTCCCTTCTCATATGGGATGCCCAAATTTCATATGAATCTAGTGCTTACTTACTCTACTTTAAATACCATGGGTTTGGGGGAAGGGAGCTCTAACATTCCCTTGCAAGGATCATCCACGGGCACTACTACCTATTTTAATGTTATCCCTTACGGTGGGGGTCATATACCTCCTCCATCCCCTTCGCTCGGTAGCACGTTCTAGCATCCAATCAGGCCTAACGCTAATTATAGCTTTTTTAGTGGAGGCAGTTTGGGACCTTTTTCCTACACAACGTCAGTGGGATCTATGTTGTTCTATTTGTTTGGTGCATTTTGGGAACAATGCCTTTTTTTTGGCCTCTTTCCCAACTGGGGGAAACCCCAACTTTGGTCAACAAAACCCCATGCAAGATACCATTCCTTCACAGGGAGCGACAACTGGAGTATACTCCACATAGGGTCTTTGGAATCCTTGGCAGGGATGATTTCCCTTGCAATGAATGTCGATCGGGGGAAACCCCTTCCAAACTCAATGGAACCTAGGGCAAGGTTTGGTACCTATGTCGGGCGGATTGGCTGGGGGCATACCCAACCAAGGTTCTTGTAACACAACATAGAGAGCAATCCTTGTGCAGGCTATGTTGTCCAATTTTAGGAGTCAGTTGATTAAGCCTCAAAAAACACAATTTCCTATTGTTGGTCAAGGCAATTGTTTCTACCAAAGCCCTGGCCAGTAGTCCAACTTTTCCTGGCAACCTGGTGCTTGTCAAAATACAGGACCCTATTTTCTTGTAAATAATCCACAACCAAAACTACCCTTTCTGGAAAACCTGTATTTGTCAGACTTGTCGAGATTATTGAATGACTCGATCTGTCACAATCTGTGTTGGCCCTTTATGACAATTGATTTTCCTTTAGATATTCCAAAATTTGAGGGCAAGCCTAGCGAAGATCCAGTTGATCATGTGACTACCTTTCACTTGTGGTTCTCGTCAAACTCATCGAAAGATGACTCTGTTCAGTTTCACCTTTTTCAACGCACTCTTATAGGGGGTGTTGTGAAGTGGTATATCGAGCTCGACAACTCAAGGGACTACTACTTTAATGATCTGGTGATGGTTTTCTTGAACCATTTCCATTTACCAGTGAGATATGATGTCGGCACCGAGTTGCTAGCCAACTTTGAAAAAACCAAGGTTGTCCATATCTTCGATCATATCCGAGAATGGTGATGAAGAAAGAGCTTGATTAAGGTCAAGGTCCCTTCTGCTTTCTTTCTTGAGTGGTTCTTGAAGTATTTGGTTCCTTGTGTGTCCAAAGACGTAGCACGTCCGATGTATTTTCTGAGGAAGAGGATATTATAAGAGCCCAACAGCTAGAACTGATTTACTCTCAGTCTAGCATGATTTACAAGATCTTACCCGACACGCTATGGTCTACTGTTGATAAGGAAAAAAAAATTATGGGCCCCACATTGATGGCATAGTGGGATCAACACAAAGAAATCCCATAGATTTTTTGTTGAATCAGTTGCAACAATTTTCGATACAGTAGATCGTGGCCAGCCAGACTCCTAGTTCGGCTACCCCCACTACCCAGACGTCGAATGTACACAGTGTGCATTCGACGACTCCCAAGGCCAACCAGCAGACCAAGGGAAAGAAGAAACAAAGAAACAAAAAGGGTAAAGGGGATAAAGAAGTTGCTAAGAATGTTGGTGGGTAAAAAACTGAGAAGAAGAAGTCGAAGTATCCATGTAATATTTGCATGGAAGACCACCCGACTCACCTATGCCCTCATCTTGTAGAAGCCCAGAAGCTACTAGTACAGCAACAACGTGATGTGTTGACAAACCCTTTTCCACAAGGGAAAAATATGGCTTAGGCTTCCACATCCACGAGTGTGGATGGGGGCAGTCAAGGACCCCCAGTGCCTTCTCCTAACAACCCAGCCGTGAACATTTTCATGATGAACGTCGATGCTCATTTATTCACTAGGACTTATGACTATGAAACACCAGAATCTATCGAGAAGGGCAAGGAGAACACTAAGCCATTGACTCCTCTACAAATTGAGAAGACAGTGGGAGAGACAATGACTTGCATCCCTAAAGGTGTGTTTAAGAAGGCTTCCCATAATCCAAACACGAGGGCCTCTCAGAACTACTCTGTTATGGAGGATCTAGCACAGACCCCTTGTGTGATGTCTGCTCTGGAGGTTCTCCAGAGTTTCCCCTCACAAAGAAAATCTTTGTTGTTCACCTTGGGAGCGATAGAGACTAGTAACCCATGAATGATCATTTTCGATCCAACCGACCTTAAACCTCGTATTCCTCACCATGTCACCTTTTAGATAGTAGTGGCATACACCACAAAATCTTTGACACAGAACGTTTTTTGTACAGTGGTAGATGAGGGTGCCTCAACTTGCATGATGTTGTTTGCATGTTGAAAGGCCATTGGCCAACCTAATTTGTCTCTGTCACCTACGTTTCTTACGTATTTTGATGGTCATTCATTTAGACCACACGAAATAATTCCTTCATTCCCTGTGCAATTAGGAGGTAAAATTGTGTGCATTGAAGTTGACGTAGTCGATGCGCCTCTTATTGGCACAGGGGTAGACCCAGGATTCAATGCTACAACAGCACACCAACAAAACCCTAACTACCGGCCCTTTTGGAAACACCTACAAAGAAGATGAACTCTCACCTGAGGTAGAGGCAGGGGTGGTTGAAAGACTCAAGTGTCTGCAACCTTAGATGGGACACAGATCTGTGATTATAATACTTAATAGAGCACTTAGCATCAATAGTTCATCAATATTCAACCAATAACTACTGCGCAGATAGAACAGATCATCGCATCATTCACACTGATATAATGTAATTAAGAACTTAGCACAAACATATGGATCGGATCTAGCAGAAGAAAGCACTAAGCAAATTCATAGAAGTCAGATCTAACATTCATAGCACAAAGCATAAGTAGATCTATCTATATATATCAAAGCACTTAGCTAGAGAGTCATAAACACATTAACATAAGCACAAAGCATAACAACACATCATTTATGTGGTTCACCCCCACCCTGGGCCTACATCCACCAACTCTTCTTCTTTATTGTCTTCATTCAATTGGTTACAAGCACAAAGACTCAAAACCCTTACTCCGCATAGGACAGAATATCTGCACAACTCACTAGATCCTTCTTCCTTGTGTTCCAGCACTAAGCCTTCCACAATCTTGCTATAATGACTTGCACTTAACTCTGCAAGTTTCACACAGTATGCACAAAGCCTTAAAAKTCTTGATCACATAGATTCAAATCTTGGCACTTAGCCTACTTGCCTACTAACATCACATAGATGCACAACTACTTCTATCTAGCCTAAGCACCTATTTATATATTACAAAATAAGCCTAAACATGGGTAAACCCATGGGGCGACATCCCATTCCTGTTACATATTCCCACATCCCCAAAAGGACCCAAAAAGGGGTCGAGATCCCACGATATCTGCTTCGTCTTGCACTCCTCCTTCGACAGGCTGTCGAAGTCCAAAATAGGTCAACATGACCAAGAATCTCCCAAATCTTGGTCAAGGGCCAGCAGGCCCCCAACACTCACCTATGACTCATCCCGAGTCACTTTGGTYTGACTAKTTTTTCCTCGAACGCCTCGAGCTGTTTCGACCTGTTGTTGTACTACGACCTCTTGCTCGGTGAACTCTCGGATTACTACTTCATTCACTGGCCCTTCTAGGCATTGTTCTGTTGCATTAACAACCTGTTCTAGCTCTGCTCCTCGGCTCTCGACCTCTGTGAACAATTGATAGGCCTTATCTTGCACAGGTTGGAGCCATTGAGTTACTTCCATAACTTTTCTTTGAATCGTATGGATGTGCTACTGGACAGTTCACTGCTCTTGAGACCGCTTCATTCTTTCTACAGCTGACAGTGCCTTCAGCTACGCCTATAGTATCTCTGCGTGTTGTTTTACGTCCTGGAGTTGTGACTCTAGTGCCTGCAATTTTGGGTTCTCAACGAGCTTCTCATACATTTGGGCACTATGGTTACTCAACTGCTTGCACTCCCCGGCAAAAGGCTTCAGTCTCTCAACTACGCTTTTGGCGGTTGCTTCCCTTTGATCTCTTACATATTGAGGGGTCTCGGGTACTATGCGTAGCTCCAAATCTGCTATGCGTTGTTGTAGTTGTTGGATCACTTGTTCAAGTTGCATTATTTGTTGTGGAATTCTCTCTTCAGCCTTTACTTCTATGACTGTCACAGAGTGAAGCGCTCTGTTGACCATTTATTTTACTTCGAGTTGCTCTGTGAGCAACTGTTCCTTTTCTTTCTGCAATTGGGCTTTTTCTTCATCGAACTTTGCCTGGAGATCAAGCTTGTCTCGTTATGTAGTACTATGTTTCTCTACAAGGACTCCTTGTACTTGTGTCAAAGCCTGGGTGGATTGCGTTGTTTCTTCCTGTGCTCATCGAAGGCGAGCTTCGACTGTCTCTTCGGTGGAGTTGAGTTGGCTCATCTCTCAGTTCTGGTGTTCTTGCATATAGAATCATAGTGGGGACTGTGCGGCTGGACTATAGTGCTTGTTACACTCCTTGGAGATCAATCTCGATTCTATTGTACATCACTTCCTGCTTAGCCTCTTATTTTTATGCTATCTCCAGCGAAGCATAATTCAGGGCCACTATAATTAAATCGAAGTCATCTGAGGTGAGGATAGTCTGCATTTTTGTCATAGAAGATTTTGATTTCTTCCGGGAGGAAGGCTTCAGGGGGTAAACCTTCCTTTTCTTCGAGGGGTCCTCCTCATCTCTATGTGGTGTAACCTTGCCTTTCTTTTGTTCAACTTCTGTACCATCTATCTCTCTGCCATCACCTCCTTGATCTAGTGAGATGGAAGGAGTCTTCACAGATGCACTATCTAAATACTGAATCTCTTCAGTTTTCTTCATCCTGCTAGGTTTGGGTATATCCTGCGTAGTTTCTAGACTGTTTATATCGGATATCTCCGCAAGGTCTGCTAGAATGAGGAGGTCTGACCAGTCCTTGGTGATCTCCTCCAAGTCCTCCTCCATCAGTTTGTAGTAGGACTGAAGTTGCTTCTTGTGCTCATCAGCGTGCACGGTGATATAAATGAAAAGGTGGTCTACGCTAAACTTCATCAAAGGCCAGAACCTGTGTAAAGTATTCAGTGTCATGTGAGGCTCGGACTGTATAGCTACCTTCAACTAGTTGTAGTATGCATGAAATATAGCATTGGACCGCCACTATTTATTCATGTCACTTGAATACCACAGTGTGCTAAACTTCGTAGCCAATGGTTCAAAGGGCTCAATGTCCGGGAGGGTCGTACCTTCTGGCATCTCCCAGGAAATGAAATCGATTAGGATCAATAGCCAACTGAAGTGAAATTTGTACCCTTGATCTTGCACTTCTATACAGTCAAGTTCTAGTTGGTTTACCACGTACTTTGCCCAATTCATTTGTAGGCCCTCTGCACACTTCCCTGCGAGGTCGACTACAAAACCAGTCACTTGGGTGGGTCTGTTCTTGCATACTAACTTCCCTACAATCATCTGACAGGCAAGGCACACTCCGCCACTCTGGATAGAAGCTACCTTGTAGCATCACATTCCTTTCTCGACATCACCATAAGTGTCTTTGATCCTTTAGGTGAGAGTGCAGTCCATGGCTTTTCCAGGATAGAAATCTTGTGGGTCGGGTCCTTGCATAATAAGCCCGGTGATCCGATTTATCAACATCAGATCCACTGTTATGTGACGATTTAACCATAGATAACCTCCATGGTAACAAGACAACAGCAATTTGACACATGCATTCACCTCCTGGTGTCATCTGAAATGAAGAATCTTCATAACGTGTAGCAGGGTGGACTGCGCGAGGTTGTGGGTCCATGACTGAGGGACGATCTTCGAATTCTTCCCTTTAGTTTTAGTCAAGTACTTATGTAGGGATAACATGTTGTAGAATTTGTGATCTCCCAGGTTGAAGTCACTAAAATTTAACGCTACAATCTTATCTTGGTCTGCTCATACTGCGTGTATCCCCCTTGGGAGGTACGTAGTGACCAAGGTGTACTCGAAATCTCTAGGCACGCTGTCGCGGTTTATAGCACTGCTCAAAGGTGGTATATAGGTGGGTAATATGCTTGGAATCAACTTAGCATTCGCGAGATCATCCCTGTGCTTAGTTCGCTTCTCATTGGATAGTCGGGATGGTCCGGCTTGAGAAATGGATGGAGAAGCTGGAAATCCTCTCATGGATGATGATTGTATACCTGTAGACATCAACATGACTCTTTTAGTCATCAGGTTGATCAAAACTTCCTCAATAACTCTTTCTGCAGTGCTCAACTCATCTGACATACACGCTCGGGGTTAACAATCTTAGGTGTGAGGGGGTAGCTTAGACACAGTAATGAGAGAGAGAGAGAAAAATCACGATGATCATGGTATAAACTCAACATAATTTGCGGGCTCAAATTTTCAATTGGAAAAAGTGTTCTCGGTGTGTGGCGCAGTGGGATAAATAGGTAACTCGACAACGGGTTTCTTGCAAAGGGTATGAGTTCTTCATTAAATCGGTTCTATCCATTATGGCATGGTCTCAATGGTTGGATGGCGAGCTGGCTGGCCATAAATGGATTTCTATCCGTTCGAAGCATTGATCTAACGGTTATAACATTCCCCAATGACTATATTTCTTAGTCATGGCGAAGTGCCATGTGTCGCTATTTTGATATCCTGGCAAAGCTCTAATTTTGCAAATTTCCCTTCTGTGATGTTCCCTCTGGAACTTTCTGTAACTTTTCAATCTTAGCCCTCTTCTTACTTATCTTTCTAGCCTTCTTTCCAGTGAGCTTCATCTCAGTATGGCGTTTTCCATTATGATTCTTATCTTCTCTTAACATAGTTACTTCGCGTTGTTGAAATCCTTTCCTAAGATTCAAGGGTGATACTTATTGTTTGTTTGGGATAAGTACTTCAGTCTTCTATGAGTCCTCTAATGTTCTTGCGGCTTCGACATCTGAGCCTCTAGTGTTAAACAGCTTCGATTTTTTCTCATGTTCTGCAATCAAGTGTGCGATACTTCTGGTCATGAAATCTTTTAACTCTTGTTTCTTCTGTTCCAAAACTTGTTCTTCTTCCTTTCATCTGGTTTGATCTCTATCAATCCAAGGTTTTCCTAGTAACATGGTAAATGGGTCGTTGTCTTCAATAAATTTAATAAGCTCAAAATCTTCTTCTGTCAAAGTTCCATTAACGTTCATAGGTATGCGAGTGAGCTTCCCACATAGGTTTATCATATTTCCTCTGAATAGTACTATTCCTCCTAATGAAGGGATCATAGCAGGCTTCCCTATGGCTTCCCAAGTTCTTTCTGTCATGATATTCACCTGTGTTTCTTCATCCAGAACACAGTCAATGTCGAAGTCTCCTATTCTTACTTCAATGCATCCTTGAATATCTCTGATAGTCTGACATGTTGATGGTCATTCAGGGTTTCATTTATTTGCAGCAATACTTTCTCTAATTCTTCCTGGGATTCCTCCATTTTTGGCTCTACCTTAGGGTTTTCTTTATTCAGATTCACTTCTTCTAGCTTAGAAATCATTCTAGGGAAATCCAACACTTCATGGTCCATATCTTTACAACAAAGACAACTAGGTCTTTTCCCAAGGAATTCCTTAGAAATATGTCCCGGTCTTCTGCAACTATAACAGAGGGTTAATCCTCTCTTTCTTTTAAATGATCCCCAACCTTTCTGGTACTGCACACTAGGATCATGGTATCTAACCTGCAAAAAAATATTTCTAGGATCCTGCATCCATTTGTTAGTCCAAACATTCTTTCTATGCATAGGTATAACATATCTTTCACTATTCTTATCAGATCTACTCATATCAAGCCTTCTTTCATCTATTAGTGCCCTAGTTTTCAAGCTAGGACAGAACCTATCAAACATACCTAGATCCATACTTTAGAAAAAAAAATTCCACTTATCTTACTACTACAGAGAACAAAGCTTTCAGATCTAAAACTTTTCACTATTCTTACCTTTATCAGAGCACGGAGCTTGCAGATCTTACCTCTTTTAATAAGAAATTCTCACTTTTACCTTTCTTAGAGCACAAAAGATTTCAGATCTTGCTTCTCTCTTTCAGATCTGATTTCTTTTCTTTAGATTGGGCTTCTTTATTTTAGCACAGAGCTTTATAAATCAAGTAGAATATTGTGTGACAGATCTATGCACAGAGCGTTCACAACTTCCGGGTGAATCTTTTCACGAAGCTTCTTCTTTCTAAGTTCCCAGCAATCACAGCATCAGGTCTCGACAAGGGAACCATTTGTTGGCATAGGGGCATACCCTGGGTTCAACGCTACAACAGTGCACCAACAAAACCCTAACTACCAGCCCTTTCGGCAACACTTGCGAAACAGTTGAAGTCTCACCCAAGGTAGAGGCAGGGGTGGTTGCAGGACTCAAGTGTCTACAACCTTAGCTAGGACACAGATCTATGATTATAATACTTAACAGAGCATTTAGCATCAATAGTTCATCAATATTCAACCAATAACTATTGCACAAATAGAATAGAGCATCGCATCATTCACATTGATCTAATGTAATTAAGAACTTAGCACAAACAGATGGATCAGATCTAGCAGAAGCAAGCACTAATCACATTTATAGAAGTCAGATCTAAGATTCATAGCACAAAGCATAAGCAGATCTATCTATCTATATCAAAGCACTTAGCTAGAGAGTCATAAACACATTAAGATAAGCACAAAGCATAACAACATAGTATTTACATGGTTCACCCCCACCCTGAGGCTACGTCCACCAACTCTTCTTCTTTATTGTCTTCAGTCAATTGGTTACAAGCACAGAGCCTCAAAACCCTTACTCCGCATAGGACAGAAGATCTGTGCAGCTCCCTAGATCCTTCTTCCTTGCGTTCCAGCACTAAGCCTTCCACAGTCTTGCTACAATGAATTGCACTTAACTCTGCAAGTTTCACATAGTATGCACAAAGTCTTACAAGTCTTGATCACATAGATCCAAATCTTGGCACTTAGCCTACTTGCCTACTAACATCACATAGATGCACGACTACTTCTATCTAGCCTAAGCACCTATTTATATATTACAAATAGGCCTAAACATGGGTAAACCCATGGTCCAACATCCCATTCCCGTTACATATTCCCACATCCCAAAAAGGACCCAAAAAGGGGCCGAGATCCCACGATCTCTGCTTCATCTTGCGCTCTTCCTTCGACAGGTTTTCGAAGTCCAAAATAGGTCAACATGATCAAGAATATCCCAAAGCTTGTTCAAGGGCCAACACCTCTCGACTACAATCTTTTGTTAGGATGAAGTTGGACTTATGCGATGCATGCGATGGTTGCCATGGTTTTTTGGGTCTTGTGCTTTCTGCACAAGGGTCGAATTGTAACCATTGACCAGTTGTCCTTCTCTCATCCGGACCCTTCATCAAGGGCTTCCACAGTCCCAATGATTGATAACCTGTAGCCTGGCACTATTGTTATAACCCTAAATTGCACCACACATTCTTACCTGGCATCAGGCCAACTCATATCCCTTCTTTGCTAAAACTCTGTTGAACAACTCTTTGAAAATCCTCTTGTGTAAAGGCCCACGTGCCCTAACCCATTATTGCACGCATGTACACGTTGGCTGACCCACAACAGCCCGCGTGTACCTACAAAATCCCGAAAAAAGGAAAGTTGTCGATGGAACAAAAGCTATGGGTGAGTTAACTGAAACTCTCGGCCATGCATGGCCGAGGGTTTGTCCAAAACCCTAGCTCCTTCTAGCCTATAAAAGAAGGGGTAGGGGTACCATTTGGAAGAGGAAAAAATATAGCAAAGAAACTCTGCCCATTTATGTATTCCATTGTCCCAACCCTTTATCCTTTCCTCATGCCAAAGGAGATTTAACGCAAAGCAGTTGAAGGACAGAAGAAGAGGAGCCCAGGATCAGGTTCAAGGAGCGGTGGCCAGTCTCAGCTTTTGTAAGTTGATTCACTTTAAATAATAAAGAGACTGCTTTTCCCATCCCAAATTATAAATTGTCTATGGTTTGATTAGTTTACATTTGATTTCTAACCCTTGAGTATAGAAGTAGCATGCATGCATAGTTGTTGTTTGTCTTGAGTGCAGGTCATCTTTGGAAGGAGCATTGCGAACAAGTAGTCAAGCACAACGGAGGATCGACATCGAACGTCGGTAATAAGGTAGGTGGTCCTTTTCCATGCATTTACCGAGAAAAAGGGATTTAAATCTTGGGATGTAGGTAAAAAAGTAGTTTATATTCGGTCAAATCTGCATGCAAAGTCTGACCCTAATTTGCTAGTCCGTAGGATGTTTTTCCCAACAACAACTGTCAACATAGGTGTCAGTTTATTTCTGTCATTGGTGGTAACCTTTGATTATCCATCGCCTTCCAATTATGTAAATTTTATATTGGTTGTTCTCGACCAGTCGAGGGTTGCAATCTTTTAAGTGACGTTTTTTAAAATGAGCTACTTTCACGACCTATGGACTTTACCTTCCCCATCGAATTCGATGGAAAGGATCAGGCACCTTAGCATGGCCATGCCCTTATCCTCAGCTGAGGTTGTGTACAAAATTATACAGGAAGCCTCAGCTAGCCTCGATCCAGCTCCCTCATAGGAGCTAGATCCAGTTCGTGAGCCTATTTGGGCTCAGGACTCTCTCACTGCTAAAGATCCTTTAGACTTGGTCTTTCCCTCTGACAAGGCAATTCTCGAGGTAATGAATGGTCCTGATAGACCTTGGGATGATCTGCATCATGGATCTTATTTTCTTCCCGAGCTTAGGAGAATCGAGGCAGGAGAGTTTGTTTTGACCGTGAATGGAGATAGCCCTTGTCCTATCAAATCTCTGGCTACACATGGATTTTACGACGAGGGTAACATGGAAAGCATTGTTGCAATGATTCCTATCAATATCTCCATAACCCTTGGCATTGTGGATAATGTTTTTGTCGGAGTGGATTGCTCCCCCGAAGAGATTCAAATTTACACCGAGTTATTCAAGGAGTTCCGCGATGTTTTTTCCTAGTCTTACGAGGATATGCCAAGCATCAACCCACGAATCGTCGAACATGAAATCATGACTTATCCTGATGTCAAACTGGTCCAATAGAAGCTTTATCCAGTCAATCCTCTAAAAGCAACAACGATCAAGGAAGAAGTAGAGAAATTGCTCAAAGCTGGGTTTATCTACCCCATACAATTGACAGAATGGGTATCAAACCCGGTTCTTGTCAACAAGAAACAGGGCATGATTCACGTTTGTATGGATTTCTGTGATTTGAACAAGGCTTTCCCAAAACACAATTTTCCAACCCCATTTATTGATAAGATTGTCGATGAGTGTGTGGGTTGCAAATTCTTTTCTTTCATGGATGGTTTTTCGAGATATAATCAGATTCAAATCAAACACGAGGATCAACATAAAACAGCTTTTATTTTTCCTTGGGGTACCTTCGCATATCAAAAGGTGCCTTTTGGTATAAATAATGTTGGAGATACCTTTCAGTGGGCCATGTCATTCGCCTTTCATGACCTCAAACATATAGTCGAGGCATACCTTGATGATATAGCATCATGTTCTTACAAGAGATCTGATCATCCCACCCATATATGACTAATATTTGAGTGATGTCGCTACTATCAGATTCTCTTGAATCCTAACAAGTGCAGTTTTTGCGTGACGTCAATTCATTTATTCAGTTTCATCATGTTGACAATAGGGATCATGGTCGATCCTCTAAAGGTTGAGGCAATAGTTCAATTTCCTCCCCCGTGCATAATACCCAAACTTTAGAGCTTACAGGGGAAAGTGAATTTTATTTGGTGTTTTGTCGCTAATTATGTTAAGATCACTAAAGGGTTCATGCGTATTTTGAAAAAAGGGGTCCCATTCTGTTGGAATGAAGCTGCTCGTCACTCTTTTGAAGCGTTGAAACATGCCCTGACGTCTTCCCCTTTGTTTCAACCTTCTAATTATAACAGATTTTTCTTGTTGTATCTGGCTGCTGCAGAGTTGACCATCGGCATGGTCTTGGTCCAAGAGGATAAAATGCTTGAAGATCACTTTATCTATTAACTTAGTTGAGGCCTGGTTGGACCGGAACTCAGTTACTCTCATGTTGAGAAACTTTCTTTGGCAGTTGTTCACGTTGTCCAACGGTTTCATCACTATATATTGCTTTGCAAGACCACCGTCATTGTCTTCATCAACCCTTTCCAATATGTGTTAACATGAAGGGTCATTGGCAGGAAGATCAGTAGATGGATATTCATCCTACAGGAATTTGACTTCGATTTTGTCTCTGTGAAATCTAAGAAGTCTTTGGTTTTTTCCAAACTAATTTTGGAAGTTTTGGTCAAGTCTGGTGATATTACGCCCGAAGAGTCACCTATTAACGAAGATTTTTTTCTAGTTGCATCTTCAGACCCCTAGTATGGAGATATACTTGTGTATCTTCATCCTTTGAAGTGCCCCTCTTCTTCTTCTCATGATGAGCGTCGACAAATTCGACACCAAGTGCGAAACTATCGCATTCTCAATAACACTTTGTATCATCAAGGCGTAGATTGCATTCTTCGACGATGTCTCACTCATGAAGAAGCAGAGCTCATTTTGAATGACTATCACATCGGAGCATGTGGTGATCATTTTTCTGGCTTTGCAACATCCCAAAATATTCTACGTTCAGGATACTTCTTGCCCTCGTTAATCAAGGATTATGTTGAGGCGGTCAAGAAGTGCCACCCGTGCCAGATCTTCTATCGGAAGATGAAGGCACACCATGCTCCTATGTTTCTAGTCATTGTTGTTGGTCCCTTCACCAAGTGAGGGATTTATTTCACTACATGTCACCCGACTTCTTCCAGGGGGCATCGTTACATCATCATAGCAAGAGACTACTTCATTAAGTGGGTCAAATCTATGCCGACATTTAGCAATGATGGTGAAATCGCTGCCCTTTTCATTTTCAATCGGATAGTCATGAGATTTAGTATCCCGAAGGATATTTTCACTGACCATGGCAGTCACTTCCAGAATAAAATGATGATTGAGTTAACATCAAATCTTGGGTTTAAACAGGAACATTTGTCACCCTATTACCCGTAAGCGAATAGTTAGGTTGAATCTGTGAATAAGTATCTCAATACTATTCTTCAACAGACTAGCAATTCAACCAAGTCAAATTGTCATTTGATGTTGTATTCAACGTTGTGGGCCTATCGAACGTTTGTGAAGACTACCACCATTTTTTCACCTTTTCAAATAGTATATGGACTAGAATCAGTCTTACCCATTGAGTATCAGATCCCTTCTTTAAAGTTGGCAGTGGAGCTACTACCCGGCACTTCACCACTTGAGGAATGCCTTCTATATATCGAGTAGCTCGATGAGCAGCATCGTGATGTAACCCTGGAAAATGAGGTTCATAAGAAATGAGTTAATCTTGAGTAGCTCAATGAGCAGCATCGTGATGTAACCTTGGAAAATGAGGTTCATAAGAAATGAGTTAAGTGTTAGTATGATCAATCTGTTCCCCCATGGATTTTCTCTGAAGGAGATCTTGTCCTGTTCTATGATCAAGACAAATATCTGTTGGGGGCAGGAAACTTCAAACCCATGTGGTTCGAACCTTTCATTGTGAAAGATGTCTTATAGAAGGATGCTTACTGTCTGGTTGATTTTGAGGGAAATGCGTTAGCAGAGCCTAGAAATGGGCTCTAACTCAAGAAGTGCTACTCTTAGGTTGGTCACCTGGGTGGCTTCTTATATATATGTATATCCTTTTATACATTTTTGTCTTTTTTGTCTTGTGGACATGTAGTTACATAATTCTTCTTTTTCACTGTTGCAGATGTCAAGTGAATCATAGGTTTACTTTAGGTTCGCGGATGGCGCTAGATGACACACTCGAAGGCTTGCTTCTGCATCTTGGGTGATTTTCACACATGGAGGTATTTTTCTAGGTGATGCAACCAATAATGTTGGTGAATACAGCGTAGTGATAGAATTTTTGCATGATGCCTTATCACATGGAATTTCTCACCTCTAGGTTTACTTAGATGCTCAACTAGTTGTGTCCCAGTTAAACGGGGTTTACTACGTTTATGGTCCCACTCTTCATTGACGATTCCTTAGGATACATCTCTTAGAATGATATTTTGATTACATTACGTATATTCATTTTCCTATGAGATTTAATCATTTAACTGATACTTTAGCTAATCAAGTTTTAGATTGGCATTTTGATCACATGTAAAAGAAAAGCACACACATACACATGTAAATACAATTGTAAAAAATGTTATCCATAAAACAAAAAAGATATATGTGTGTGTGTGTGTGTGTGTGTCCAAAATAGTGTCATGAGTACAAAAGTGGGCATGAAAGCCTCAAAAAATTCATCGGTATACATCGTCAGGCTTAAGCCCTCATAATACATAGTACAAAAAGTGCCCTTGACACAAAAATGGTCCGACGCTATCTAAGGTATAGGCCTATTGGACTTGCTATAGTGAACAATGATGTTCGTAAGATGCCGGAATAACTAGACCCAGGTTCGAGGCACCCCTACTACATGTGGCTGCATAGATGGGGGGAGATCCTCGATCTCATCCATAGAAACTGCACGAGTGAGAGTAGTGAGGTTCCTGTCCACTTGTCATAGGAATCTAACAACCTCTCTGGTTGGGGGTCCTCCTGCAACTTCTAGTCCTCCCGCTGTTGTTGGTCCTGCCTCTGATTGAGGATGAACCCTAGTCCAGGAAAACTCTTCCAATCCTTCTTTACTTCACCTTCCCTTTGAAATTCAGCTTAGATATCCTTTGGTTACCTCAGTCACCTGTAGATATTCAATATTCTCAAGTGTGATTAAAATGAGAGAGCCTTGCCTCTTATTTATAATTTCATGTAGCTTCCTCAAGGTGTTACCTTTTAACCATCTTAACCCGCTTTCCTTATTTTAGGGCTAAACAACTTCTAACCACTTGTCCAATTAGTAATTTATCCATTAACTTTATTATTTAAATAATTTATTTTGTATCCACTTTGACTTATAGTACACTCATCACTTCACTTTACCTCAAGGGGTTACCTTCTAACCATCTTAACCCACTTTCCTTATTATAAGGTTAACCCACTTCTAAAATCTCTTAAACCACTTTGACTACTTTGACCTTTTGGGGCTTCTAAATGACTCATGAGGGTTCTCCAACTTCACATGGCCATAACTCTCTAACCGTGAGGAGTTATGTGACGTTCCACATACCACCGGAAATGGAATGACATGTACTATCCATATTACCTACAAATATATCAAAACTCATACCATTATCCATCAAACAAACTTGGGTCCATTACCCAAACCTTTGTGCTACCGTAATTTTCTACCGAACTTTCTTCAAGGGTTGACATCAATGACAACCAATCCAAATAATCAACAATCTCCCCCTTTGACATTGATGGAAACACTCTGATGCAATACTGAATCCATATCACTCATGCTCCCTATGTGACCATTGCTCCCCCTGGAACCATGCCTCTATGTTATTTCTCTAAGCCTGCATCTGATAAATCTCTCCCCCTTTTTCATTAATGGAAAAGGTATATTTCCATCTGGGTTTTCTCCCCCTAACTGAACTCTTCCTGAAACTGATCCCCCAACCTGAATTGTCCTCTTTATGGTGCTTCCTTGTGTAAATCTAAGACATATAAGATAAGCATTCAAAGCATTCATTTTGGAATAGAAATTACTCTGAGTCTATAGCGAAAATACTCAAAGGATTCCCGTGGAAGCAATTTTGTAAAAATGTCTGCCACTTGTTATTTTGTGCCCACATATTCAACTCTGATGTTCTTCTCTACAACCTGTTCCGGTAGAAAGTGATACTTTAATGGAATGTGCTTCTTCATGGAGTGCATCAATGGGTTCTTTGAGATACTAATGGCGCTTGTATTATCACAATAGATTGGAATGGGCTCATCATACTCAACCTGTATATCTGTCAAAGTTTGTTTCATCCATAAAACCTGAGTACAACATTCTGTTGCTGCAATATACTCTGCTTCGGTTGTAGATAAAGATCTTGATGATTGTTTCTTGCTTAGACAAGATACTAAACACTCACCTAAATAGAACACTGCTCCACTGGTGATTCGTCGGTCATCAATGCAACCTACCCAATTTGCATCTGTGTAGGTAATAAGTGATAGATCCCTTCCTTTTGGATACCATAATCCAAACTCTTATGTTCCTTTGAGATATTTGAAAATACTCTTTACTGCTAAGACATGTGATTCCTTTGGTGCTGCTTGAAATCATGCCACCTGTCCAACTACCTGCATTACATCTGGTCTAGATGTTGTCACATATAGTAAGCTACCAATCATTGACATGTATTGTGTCTGGTCTGTAGACTTTGAATCATCATATTTTCTCAACTTGCAACTGGTTTGCATAGGAGTGGTAACTGTTTTGCAATCTTCCATTCCAAACCTCTTTAGCATTTCTCTGATATAATTAGTTTGAGAAATAAAAATTCATTGGTTTCTTTGACATATCTAAAGACCCAGAAAGAAGGATAGTTCTCCAAGTAATGAAATTTCAAATTCATTATGCGTATCCTTTGCAAATTTTTGGCTTAACCTGTCATTAGTACTTCCAAAAACAATATCATCAACATAAATTTCAATCAATAAAATACTACCTTGAGTTACCTTGATGTAGAGGTTGTTGTTTGCGCTTCCTTTCCATAGTTCATAGGGAGTTTTGTCATTGTTGTTTCTGAGCATTACTCTGTTTTGAATGTGAATTTTTGAATGCACTGCATGTGTCCAAAAAATATTTGTCAATTTGGAATCCATTAGCATTATTCAAGCCATTTGTTGTGTAATTATCATCCATTATGATAATGTTCCTTTGTCTCTGAACCACTCGTTGAACCAATATATGAATCCATGCTCTCTTCCATATTATCCAAGACTCTACTTGCGCAACTGTCCATAATGCTGACCCATTTATCACTATACTATCATGAAGTCTTGATTAATCCATCAAATTGTACTTCTTCTAACTGACTGCTCTGGATCTATCTTCTCAAACTCTGAAAGTTGCTTGAAGGATGGTTCTTTGGTCTATCACAGCTATCACATAGACTCCCCCTATCTAATATTCATATTGCCTGGGAGTCTCTAATTCAGATGGCTCAGAACAATTCCTGCTCTGATGTGTATTCATCATCATCTTCATTGGTAGATTCATCATCTCTCTGAGCTCTGACTTCTTTCTTTTTGTTCGTGGATTCATCTTTCACTACAATGCCTGAAAGTACAATCTCTTGAACATGTTCCTTATTTACATGTCCTTCTTTTCTTTCAGTTATTTTCCAAAACTTTTTTTATTTGACATCTTTCTTTTTCTCTATAGAATTTTCTTCATTTCATTTTATTTCGAATCTTATGATCTCTGGGACCTGGTCTTTGTTCACCTGTTCTTCGTGTTTTATTATCCATACTTTATTATATTTGATAGCAGTGTTCTCTTTCATGGAAGTATCGATCATGATTCTACAATCACTAGCTATGTGTCCATAGTTATAACTTTTGTAACATTCAATGTTACGTGGGGCAACATATGCACTTCTTGCTTGAACATTTCTTTTATAATCCCTGCAATCTGCAACCTTATGTCCAAAATTAGTACAATAAAAACAATGACCATAAAATAAATTTGCATACATGGGAGTGAATGATATTCTTTGTGGTGTAGTCCTTCTGAATTTCCGCCTTGACTGATCATGATCATGTTTGAATCTTCTTTGTGGCTTGAACATGAATGGTCTTCTTGAAGATGTATCTTCAATAGTTTTCTTAGATTCGGGTTGACCATGATTCCTTCCTTTGAGTACTTCTGCATAACTCTTTCTATTTTCTTCATTCTTCTTTTCTAGTAACCTTGAGTGCTTCTCTTCATTCTCTATAACTGATGTGGATGTTTCTGTCTCTTCAACATTCTTGTTGAGCTTGATGATTTACTTCTCAATGTGACAACTTCTTCTTCAAGATTCTCAACCTCTTCTTCTTTCTTCATTATCTGAGACTTCATGACTTCTTCTATTCTTTTCACTTCTTCAAGTTGAATTTTTAATGTCATTATTTCTTCTTCAAGTCCTTTCTCTTCTTGACCAAACTCTGCCTCAAGCTGGTGTAGATCGTTAGTTCTTTCCTTAAGATGATATGTCAATATATTCTCTCTCATTTATGAATCTTCTTTATGTGATTCTATGTTGGCTTCCAAATACTGTTCTTGATATTCAAGATTTTCTTTGATCTTTCGGGCTTCTTCTAGTTGAGTTCTTAAGTTCTCGATGACCTGTTGGGATTATTCAAAAATGTGAACACTTTCCTTTTGTTTCATCAATTCTTTCTTTAGTGACTTGTTTTCTTCTCTTAGTTCATCTAAAGCACTAATCAATTCTCTGGTGATTATGTACTCTTCATCTTTTGAATCTATTTGACATGGTGAACACAATTCTTCTTGATCTGTATCTACATCTTCTTTGGCATTTTCTAAATCTGCTATGGGTGAAGAATATGTGTCATGTAACTTATCCCAAAGTTCTTTGGCTAATGAACATTTACCAACTTTTTCTCTTACCGGATTAGGTAATCCTTCCCAGATGAAATCCATTGCTATTATTTTATTCTTCTTCAATTCCTTCTTGGCTACAGTCTTTTCCCTTTTTGAACTATCATATCCTATAACAACTGATAGCCAAATATAATGTCCTTGTGCCTGTAAAAATACTTTCACCCTTATACTCCACATCTCATACTTAAAACCATTCTAACCATTAAAAATTGGTACTCCATTCTTATAATAAGCCATGATCTCCTTCCAGTGGTTAAAATGTTTCCTGAAGGAACCAACTCTAATACCAATTGTTGGACTACTGAGAGGGGAGGTGAATCATTAATCGAGCAATTTAATTTTTTTTCACCATAAAATGAAACTGTTATATCAATGTAGAATTATCATCCAATAGTTGCAGAGTAAATAAACAATAAACAAATGAGCAATCACACACATAAACAGTACACCAGTGTTTTATGTGGAAACCCGAAGCGGGAGAAAACCACAGAATGTTTTTTCTTATATGTCTTTAAGAATTATATTCATTGGAAGCACAAACTTCCTTTGTTTTCCAGCTGCAACTGGGAGGAGACTCCAACCCCCTATTTTCTCAGGCTACAACCTGAGGGAAGCTCCAACTCCCCAATTCTCTGGCTACAACCAAAAGGAGGCTACAACACCCTATGTTCTCCAGCTACAACCGGAAGGTGGCTACAACGATATGTCCTTGCCCTATCCAACCACCCTAACTAGAAGTAGAATGATGGAACCACTATCACACAATCTGTTGGCATATTTTACAGGTAGAGTGTGCTTGTCATTGATGGCAAGAACAACAGTGACAATGGAAAATAGGAAAATCATAAGCTCAAGAGGAGGAGCGAATAGTAAGCAGAGATCAAAGCTTGGAATCAAAAATGTAAGCTCAGGAGGAGGAGCGAACAATATGCAGAGATCAAATCTCAGAAGGAAAAGCGTAAGCTCAGGGTGAGAAGCCTCACCAGTTGTTCGATCAAAAAATTGACAGTGTTGATAGTCTCATTTAATGGACGTCGGTCATATGAGTGATTGTGGGCTTGATGACCGTTGGAGGATTGTGACCGTCGAATCTGCAAGCCAAATCAACGGCAAGGATGAATTGCGGGGAGTGAAAGAAGAATTAAACAACTCGCTAGTTCCAATCCCGAATTGGTCTAGATTGTCAGATCTCATACACTCAGATATCGACGACTGTGGTTGTTCCAACAAGCGATCAGATTAAGTAAGATTGAGTTGTGACTATCAGATGCGCAATCACCAGATCAACGACAGGGATAGATTGCAGATATCGGAAGGAGAATTAAATATCGCGGTAGTTCCAATCCCACAATTAGTTAGGACCATCAGATCTTATAGCCTCGAAGATCGACGATTTTCATTGACTCACCAACCGCACACAACTTCAAATTGTGGATTTTGATGATGAGTTAAATCACTCACAAGTTGTGGTTTCGCAACCATCCTTGATCGTTGATCTTCTTCGAGAATCTTCACAACCATCAGAACACTTTAAGTGGAAGGATAGGATAAGAGGGGCTAAAGGGTTGAGAATTTGATTATCCGAATACCTGTCAGTCGTCAGATCAAACCTGAATTCTCGTTAGTCGTCGGATCATTTCGAGTGGAAGGATAAGATAAGTGAGGTAAAAGATATGAGATCTCATTTATGCAAATTTTCGTCAGTCGTTGGATCATTCTAAGTGGAAGGGCATGATAAGATAGAAGAGCTACATCACAGATAGATCGATCCATCGATCCAAGATCATGATCAACAAACAACATTTAGTTTAGTTATAAAGATGCAAGGAGGTTAAGCTCTGAAAAATCTCACTTCAGATTTTTCAATTTGAGATTTGAAAAACCCGAAGCTCAGAGAGCCAAAAATCTGAAATAAATAAGGACCATCGGATCTAGAGAACATACGATGACCGTTAGATCAAGGAGATCTACATCAGTAGATTACGTCAGCAAACCTCGTCTGTAAGGACATGTGGTAGACCACGTCAGCAAAGGACATATGGGAGATCACGTCAGCAAGGATATGTGGTAGACCACATCAGAAAGGACGTGTGGCAGACCACGTCAGCAAGGACACGAGTCTTTTGATCTGAAAGATCACTTCCAGTGTATTCTCAACCATTGATCATAGTACAGTGGAAGGATAGTGTAAGTTTGAAAATTTTAAATCACGAAGTTTCGAAGGGTGAAGTTCCAATAACCGTCCATCTCAATGTTTGATTAAGTCCTAGCCTTCAGATTGAACAATGAAAGGATAAGTGTAACCATCAAATCTAACCATTGATTTGTTTCTGTGAAATAAACCATCCGATCTTATTCGAAGGTTTGAAAAGTTGAAAACCCGAAGTTCCGAAGGGAAAAGTTTCGTCAAACGTCCATCTTTGATAGAAGATTAAATCATGACCATTGAATTGACAAGTGCTCAAGCGCTCATTAAGCCTAGCGTCTGGTCACCATCGTTGGTCATGTGATATAAGATATTTAAATAAAGTTCACGAGGACCTGTGGATCAAAAATCCTCTACATGTATAATCTAACAGCGCTGATCAAACCGAATTTGATCGAAGGGTTGTTGTTTCATCTTGTGATTTCTTGATCAGTTACGATTCAATTACACTAACTGAATCATCGTTCCTGGGCGGTTGAATCATTGTTCCTAAGCATTGGAATCATGGCTCTTGAAGCATTCTGATATCGTCAACATTGAGCGTTGGAGATGTGGAGTGTAACAGATGATGAGAGTATGAATAAAAGAAATATGTTGAGACAGAGGAAGGTTGTTGTTTCTTTGTAAAAAAAGTTGAACTGTATGTAATGAAGAATACATCATGAACAGAGTGAGAAAGTGCAGAGGGGAGGCATAGCACATAGAACAGATATGGTGCACAGAGCATAAAGCACAAGAAGATGTGAGCAGAAAGACACTAATGCAGGTAGAGCATAGTAGTGTAGCAGAACAATGATGAGATTGGTAAGTCATTGATAAATATTGTATCATTGTAATAAATTTCGGCAAGAAAATATTTATATCTCAGGGTGGTAGGATGGTGCTAGGGAGGATTGTGTTCCTCAAAGTTTCAAGTGGGTGCTTGAAAACAGGAAGTTGTATCTTCCATCTGGTTGCAGCCAGAAAAACCAGGGTGGTAGGGTGGTGTAAGGGAGAACCATTGTTCTTTGTTATACAGGTTGGTGCCTGTGTGACTGGAAGTCGGTGCTTAGATCCAGTTGGTGCTGGAACACTCAGGGAGTTGTTGCTTCCTTCTATTGGGTGCTAAAGAAACCAGAGATTTGGTGCTCTCAGCAAGTTGCAGCTTGTAAAACAGAGGTGGTAGCCTCACAAAGAGTGGGTGCTCATAAGAATGATAATGTACAGAAAATAAAGACTACTTATCATATTAAGAAGAAGAGGTTTTCTCCCTTTATGTGTTTCCTCAACAATATTTGTCTTTGTATACTTCATGTGTGTGATTGATGTTGAATACTCTATTGCTTACTTCCATGAATTATTGTGATCATCATTAAGTGTTATGTAATGAGTTTAAAATGGGTATAATTGTTTAAGCATAGTAACAACTGATTCACCCGCCCCCCCTCTCAGTTGTCTAACAATTGGTATCATAGCGGGTTCCTTTTATCTAAGAGTATATCCTAGAGCTTAAACATGACTATCCATGAAGGAACTTCAACCAATAAGGCCCCCCTGTTCATTGGAACAAATGTTTCCTTTTGGAAAGTTAGGATGAGAACCTACATAATGGCTTTAGGTGCAGATGTATGGGATGTGGTAGAGACCGGTTACGTAAATCTAGTTGTACTAGATTCTAATATGACAAGCTATAATTCAGCTTCAATGCTAAGGATATGAATGTTATTCTGAGTGAGCTTGCAGAAGCAGAATTTGTAAAAGTTATGCACTTAGAATCTGCCAAAGAAATGTGGGACAAACTTATTAGCAGTTATGAAGGTAATGAGAAGGTAAAGGATTCCAAGCTTCAAACCTACAGATTACAATTTGAACAGCTAAAGATGAAAGAGGATGAAACTGTTGGGAAGTAATTTTTGAGAGTTGAAGAACTAGTAGTTGCAATGAAAGGACTTGGTGGAAAAAATGAGGATGTCTCCTTAGTTCAGAAAATTTTGAGATCTCTACCAGATAGGTTCAACCCAAAGGTCTCTGCTATAGAAGAACTTAATGATTCTAAAGCTCTGCCTATTGACCAACTCCTAGGAACTCTGATTGCTTATGAAATGAGGATAGGTAAAGATAAACCCACCTCTAGAAAAGCATCATTTAAAGTAGATAAGAATGAGGATTTTGAGCCTGATGAAATTGAAGAAAAATTTGTGAGAAGACTAAAGAAAGGATCAGAAAAGTACCAAGGCAAGTTGCCCTTCAAATTTTTTTACTGTGGAAAGATAGTTCACTTTGCATCTAAGTTTCCACACAACAAGAAGAACCAGAACTCTAAAGGTGAAGAGAAGTACAAATCTAAGAGATTTGGTAAAAAGAAAATTTTATGTGTAAACAATGATGACTCTTCAGGAGACACGGATAGTGATTCTGCTTGTGAAGATAAGGTTAATGAATTTATGATTATGGCCAAGGAGGACTATGATAATAAAATCATAGTAAGTGATTTTGATTGTGAAGAAGTTGTGGTTGACTCAGAAGGAGAACCGATCCATGCTCTAGAAGAAATTTCTAGACTCAGATTTAAGAAGAAAAAGCAAAAACAATTGTTGATACAGTTCTAGAAAGACAGTAAAAAACCTGATGAAGACTTTGCCCTGCTAAAAGTGGAATTAGAAGAGGCAAAGAAAATAGAGGAAATTTTGAAATAGTGGTTATCAGAGAAGAAGGCAAGATGTGAAGCCTTGGAAGAAGAGGTAGTAAGAACCAGAAAAGAGATGGAGAAGTTTAAAGCATTGTATCTCCAAAGTATTTCAAGCATTAAAGCCTTGGCGGAATTAAATGACATTCTGAGAAAACAAAGATGTCCTTTGTTGAAGACTGGTTTAGGCTATGTAAGTGGTTCAAGCAGCAAACAGCCAGAAAGCAAAGAGTCAGTAAAGATGATCAAGTTCCAAATCAGCAGATAATCAGACCATGTGATTACTCTGCCACCAAGAGCCAATAAAGACAATATGATCCATGATCAAAAAAAAAAGATATCAGAAGCTGGAGCAACAAATGCCAAGAAGAAGGCCATCCTTCATGTACCAAAATTTCTTCCATGGTTACTATTTTTACTGCTCTAATTTTGGTCATAATATTGCAAATTGTCAAATTAAGTTTAGAGACATGCAACTGAGGAGATCAAGAAATAAACAATATTTGCAACATAGAACTAAACAAACAATGAGTAGACAAAGTTGCACCAATCACTTTGACCTATTGAACAATGAGCTCGAATGTTATAACTGTCATAACTTCAGCCACAAAGATGCAAACTGCCATCTGAAGAATTACAAAGAAGATCCAAGGATAAAACCCTTAGCTAGAAATTCCAGCACATGGAAAAAGAAAGATAGTGAAAAATGTGGTCTAGTACTTTCAGCTCAAAAACAAAAAGACCCCTGGTATATAGACAATGGATGTTCCAAGCACATGACTGGAGACAAGGATAAGTTTTTGTCTATAAGTAAAATCAAAATAGGAAATGTGCCTTTGGAAATGATGAACCAGGTAAAATCAAGGGTAAAGGGATGGTGAGTTTGAGTAATGGTAAAGGAAAATCCCAGGATGCTCTACTTGTAGATGGGTTGAAACATAATTTTCTTAGTGTAAGTCAAATGTTTGACAGAGGATGTGAAGTGGTGTTCACTTCCAAAGATTGTAAGATAAAGTCTGTAAAATCAAGACAAGTGGTGGCTAAAGTCATAAGGACAGAAAATAATGAATATGTGTTGAAAGAAGATAGAGAAGAGTGTCATCTAAGAAAACATGATGAAAGTTGGTTATGGCATAGGAAACTTGGACATCTAAACTTTGACCACTTAATCAAGCTCAAACATCTTGAGGCAGTAAAAGATCTTCCAAGAATATCAAAGCCACAAGATTCTGTGTGTAAACCATGCCAAGTAGGAAAGCTAACCAAGACACAATTTAAATCCAAGAGCTCTACTTCAACAGAGAAACCACTCCAATTAGTTCATATGTATTTATGTGGACCATCAAGACAGGAAGGCACAGGTAAGGAAAACTACTTCATGTTGATCATTGATGATTACTCCAGACTCGCTTGGGTTGCTTTTCTCAAAGAAAAAGTTGAAGCATTTTAGAAATTTAAAATATTTAAGGCTTTAACTGAGAATCAAATAGGAAACAGGTCAAAGGCAGTAAGATCACATGGAGGAGGAGAATTTATGTCAAGTGATTTCAAGGAATTCTGTGATAAACATGGAATCAAGAGGGAATACACAATCTCAGGAACTCCATAGCAAAATGGAATATTTGAGAGGCAAAACAAAACAGTTCAAAAAATGGCTAGGTCAATGTTGAATGAGAAGAACATTGGTCAAACCTATTGGGTAGAAGCAATACACACAGCAGTCCATATTCTTAGCAAATCCCACCTCAGACCACATGGTGACAAGACACCTTATGAACTATGGTAAGGTAGACCTGCTTCAATCAAACACTTCAAAGTCTTTGGGAGTAAGTGCTACATAAAGAATAATAATGAAAACCTTGGCAAGTATGATGACAGGGTTGATGAAGGCATCTTCTTAGGATATGCTACCAATAGTAAAGGATATAGATGCTTTAATAAAATATTATCTAAATTAGTTGATTTCATTGATTTAAGGGTTGATGAAGGAGTCCCAGTAAGAGAGGTGAGCAATATTGAGTCTGCTACAAAGGACACAGCTGAAGCTGAAGATGAACAGGTCCAAGAATCAAAAGGAGAAGACTCTAAGTTAGATACAAATACTCTGCAAGACTCAAACCAAGAGATCAAGACAAAGACACCCTCTAGAGTTATTAGGAAGAATCATCCTGAACATCAGATAGTTGGTCATCTAAACCAAGGAGTTCGGACAAGAAAGCAGTTGAATAATGTCTCAGAACAATATCATATTGTCATTCTGTCTTTGCTTGAACCTAAAGACTTTAATGCAGCCAGTGAAGATGACCATTGGGTTAAATCCACGAATGGTGAACTTGACCAGATTGAGAAAAACAATACTTGGAAGATGGTTCCTAGACCTGAAGGTAAAAATGTCATAGGTTCCAAATGGGTCTTTAAGAATAAATTGAATGAGTAGGGACAAGTTGTCAGGAACAAAGCAATATTGGTCTGTAAGTGCTATGCACAAATTGAAGGACAATATTTTGATGAAACCTTTGCACCAGTGGCAAGATTGGAAGCCATCAGAATGTTTCTTGCCTATGCATGTCATAAGAACTTTAAAGTATATCAGATGTATGTTAAGTCATCATTTCTTAATGGAGATCTAGAAGAAGAAGTCTATATGGAACAACCAGAAGGTTTCCAACTGTCAGATAACCCTGAATTTGTCTGCAAGCTGAAGAAAGCCTTACATGGGTTGAAACAAGCTCCTCGTGCTTGGTACTATAGACTAGATATCTTCAAGATAAAGGGTTCAAGAGAGGAACAGTTGATAATAATCTATATATCAAAACAGAGGATAATGATTTTCTCATTGTGTTTGTCTATGTAGATGACATCATCTTCGGAAGTAATAATGCTTCATTGGTACAATGGTTTGCTTCTGCCATGCAGTCTGAATTTGAAATGTTTATGATAAGGGAACTGTCATTTTTTCTTGGTCTGCAAATTACTCAGAGGTCTGAAGGAATATTTCTTTCTCAGGAGAAACATCTAAGAGAAATATTGAAAAGGTTTCAAATGGAAGATTATACACCTATGAGCACACCTATGGTCACTGGATGCAAGCTAAGCAAGGATGATGACTCACTTGATGTTGATTAGAGTTCATATAGGTCTATGATAGGTAGCCTGTTGTACATCATATCATCTCGTCCAGACATAATGCATGTTGTTGGAATGGTAAGAAGGTATCAGTCTGCACCTAAACAAAGTCATTTGATAGCTATCAAAAGAATATTCAAATATTTGAAAGGAACGATGAACTATGGCCTATGGTATCCTAGGAATCGGAATTTTCAACTATCAGTCTATTCATATGTTGATTGGGATAACTGCGTGGATGAAAGGAAAAGCACGAGTGGAGGTGCTTTCTTCTTAGAAGATTCCCTTGTATCATGGTTGAGCAAGAAGCAAGGTTCCATTTCCCTATCAAATACAGAAGATGAATACATTGCAGTTGCCACTTGCTGTACCCAAGTATTGTGGATGATTCAGACACTTGCAGACTTGGAGGTAAAATATACTACACTGATCCCAATTCATTGTGATAATACTAGTGCAATTAGTGTGTCAAAGAATCTTGTATTTCACTCCAATACCAAGCATATACCCATAAAGTATCACTTCTTGCACGAACAGGTGACCAACACTGTTGTTTCTTTGCATTATATTCCATCCAAAGATCAAATTGTTGATATCTTCACTAAACCGCTTGCAAAGGCTCAGTTTGAGTATCTACGCCAGAAGTTGGGTGTGACCCCGTTATCTAGCTAAAATAGTCTATCTGATCAGGGTGAGAGTGCTCCTATTATATCTGATCAGGAGGAGCACAGAGTCACTCTCTGTTTTATTTGACATTTATGTCAAAGGGGGAGAAGACGGTGTGGTATGGATGGTACAGTTGGAGATCTAAGAAGCCTTTCAGGGTTGCCATCAATGCCAAAGGAGGATATTGTTGGCATATTTTATAGGAAGAGTGTTCTTTTCATTGATGGCAAGAATAGCAGTGATGATGGCAAACAGGAAAAGCATAAGCTCAGGAGGAGGAGTGAACAGTAAGTAGAGATCAAAGCTCAGAATAAAAAATGTAAGCTCAGGAGGAGTAGTCAACAGTATGTAGAGATAAAATCTCAGAAGGAAAAGCGTAAGGTCAAGGTGAGAAGCCTCAGCAGTCATCCAATCATAAAATTGATGGTGTTGATCATCTCATATAATAGACGTTGGTCATATGAGTAACTGTGGGCTTTAGGACCATTGGAGGATTGTGACCGTCGGATCTGCAAGCCAGATCAACGACATGGATGAATTGTGGGGAGCGAAAGTAGAATTAAACAACTTGCTAGTTCCAATACCGCAATTGGTCTAGATCGTCAGATCTCATAGACTCAGATATCAACGACTGTGGTTGATTCAACAAGAAATCAGATTAAGTCGAATTGAGTTGTGACCGTCGGATGCACAATCGCTAGATCAACGATAGGGATAGATTGCAGAGATCGGAAGGAGAATTAAATATCGCACTAGTTCCAATCCAACAATTAGTCAGGACCATCAGATCTTATAGCCTCCAAGATCGACAATTGTGGTTGACTCACCAATGGAGCACAACTTCAAATTGTGGAGTTTTGGTGACGAGTTAAATCACTCGCAAGTTGTGGTTCCGCAACCATCCTTGATTGTTGATCTTCTTCGAGAATCTTCACAACCGTCGGATCACTTTAAGTGGAAGGATAGGATAAGAGGGGCTAAAGGGTTGAGAATTTGATTATCCAAATTCTCGTCAGCCGTCGGATCATTTCGAGTGGAAGGATAGGATAAGCGAGGTAAAATATTTGAGATCTCATTTATGCGAATTTTCGTCAGTCGTTGGATCATTCTAAGTGGAAGGACATGATAAGCTAGAAGAGTTGCATCACAGACAGATCGAGCCATTGATCCAAGATCATGATCAACTAACAACATTTAGTTCGGGTATAAATATGTGAGGAGGTTAAGCTCTGGAAAAATATCACTTCAGATTTTTCAGTTTGAGATTTGAAAAACCCGAAGCCCAAAGAGCCATAAATCCGAAATGAATAAGGACCATCAGGTCTGGAGAACATACGATGACCGTTAGATCAGGGAGATCTACGTCAGCAGATTACATCAGCAAACCTCATCCACAAGGACATGTGGCAAACCATGTCACCAAAGGACATATGGGAGATTACGTCAACAAGGATATGTGGAGACCACATCAGCAAACCATGTCAGCAAGGACGTGTGGCAGACCACGTTAGCAAGAACATGAGTCATCTGATCTGAAAGATCACTTCGGGTGTATTCTCAACCATTGATCATAGTAAAGTGGAAGGATAGTGTAAGTTTGAAAAGTTGAAATCCTGAAGTTCTGAAGGGCGAAGTTCCGACAACTGTCCATCTCAATGTTTGATTAAGTCCTAGCCGTCAGATTGAACAATGAAAGGATGAGTGTAAGGATCAAATCTGACCATTGATTTGTTTCCATGAAATAAACTATCTGATCTGATTCGAAGGTTTGAAAAGTTGAAAACCCGAAGTTCCGAAGGGCGAAATTTCGTCAGTCGTCCATCTTATCAGAAGATTGAATCATGACCGTTGAATTGATAAGTGCTCGTTAGGCCTAGAGTCTGGTCACCATCATTGGTCATGTGATATAAGAGATTTAAATAAAGTTCACGAGGACCTGTGGATCAAAAATCCTCTACGTGTATAATCCAACGACGTTGATCAAACCGAATCTGATCGAAGGGTTATTGTTTCATCTCGTGATTTCTTGATCAGTTACAATTCAGTTACACTAACTGAATCATCGTTCCTGAGAGGTTGAATCATTGTTCCTAAGCATTGGAATCATGGATCTTGAAGCGTTTTGAGATCGTCGACATTGAGCGTTGGATGTAGAGTGTAATGGATGATGAGAGCATGAATAAAAGAAAGATGTCGAGACAGAGGAAGGTTGATGTTTCTTTGTAAAACAAGTTGAATTGTATGTAATGAAGAATACAACATGAACAAAGTGTGAAAGTGCAAAGGGGAGGCATAGCGCATAGAACGGATATGGCACACAGAGCATAAAGCGCAAGAAGATGCAAGCAGAAAGACATTGATGCAAGCAGAGAAGAGCAATGTAGTAGAATAGTGATGAGACTAGTAAGTCATTGATAAATGTTGTATCACTATAATAAATTTTAGCAAGCAAAGATTTATAGCTCAGGGTGGTAGGGTGGTGCTAGGGAGGACTGTTGTCCTTAGAGTTTCAAGTGGGTGCTTGAACATAGGAAGTTGTAGCTTCCATCTGGTTGCATCCAAAAAAACCAGGGTGGTAGGGTGGTGCAAGGGAGAACCATTGTTCTTTTTTATACAGGTTGGTGCTTGTGTGACTGGAAGTCGGTGCTTCCATCCAGTTGGTGTTGGAACACTCAGGGAGTTGGTGCTTCCTTCTAGTGGGTGCTAGAGAAACCAGAGAGTTGGCGCTCTCAGCAAGTTGCATCTTGTAAAATAGAGGTGGTAGCCTCACAAAGAGAAATGCTCATAAGAATGATAATGTACAAAAATAAAGACTACTTATCATATTAAGAAGAAAAGGTTTTCTCCCTTTATGGGTTTCCTCAAGAATATCTATCTCTGTATACTTCATGTGTGTGATTGATGTTGAATACTCTATTACTTACTTCCCTGAATTATTGTGATCATCATTAAGTGCTCTGTAATGAGTTTAAAATGGGTATAATTGTTTAAGCATGGTAACAATTGATTCACCCCCCCCTCTCATTTACTATCACTATGAGATATATTGTTGGAAACCTATATCAATCAACCTGCACCAAACAACCTATACCAATAACCTGAACCATGCATTAACTTGTACCTCAACCTGTAATCAACATGTACCATAAACAAGTGCATCAACCATGCACCAACATGTACCAAACAACTTGTAATCAACATGTACCATAAACAAGTGCATCAACCATGCACCAACATGTACCATGAACAAGTGCATCAACCATGCACCAAACCTGTACGAATACCTGTCACAACAACCTGTCCAAACAACCTATCACAACAACCTGTCTCATCAATATTATCAACCAAATCAGATCTATTCATCAAGATCAATCACCAAGACAATTCTCAAATATGTGCATCAACCAAGCATAACACAACAACTCATAATCATCACCAAGATCAATATTTGCTTCTAATAATACACCAATACAAGTATGCTACATCATCCATAAACCATGTGTCACCAATACTACTAACAAGTGACTCCAACAATGTACCAAGTATGTACCAATCATGTATCAACTACTCATCAACTATGACACATCAAGATGTACCAACATCATCAACTACACACCTCATGTATGTGCCAACTCATCAACTACTTGTCTCAACCATGTACCCAACATGTACCTCATCTAAAATCTCTCATCAATTTCATCATCCAAATCTGATTTGTAACTTTGTAATAAACTTGGTGTATATGATCGCATACCTCCAAACCTTCCTTAACTTTAACAATAAGAGACTAGCATTTTCATCAAACTTTACTTTAGTCTCACATGACTAGTTTTGGATTAGTCAACAACCCTAACTTGAAAAAATCATAACTATGTATTTGTAATGAATAAAGATCTGAAAATAGTACACAATGTTCTTCAGTGTGTTTTATGCAATTCCTCCAGGTTTCACTATTTGGAATCTCTCAGAAAAGTAGATATAGCAAAAATGTCATACCTTGTTGAATTTTGGCTTATTCTAGAGATCGAACTTGTAGAGCGTGCCCCACACAAAATGTTTGTTGTATGGCTCTGAAAATTGTACATAGAATACTACAGATTGTACTCTAACCAGCATGTTTGGTATTACTGAATTTAGATCTGTTATGAAGAAGTTATGACGTTTTTACCCGAAACACATGTTTTAGACTAGTTTCAGGACTAGCCACTAACTCTATTTTCCACGGAGTGTAACTCCAAAAATGCAATGATACACAAGCTAAAATTTGTACCACGGATACTTGGATATGTTTCCTCAATGGCCTCCCAATTTCACGGTCTAAATCATTCTAGAAAAAAAATTATTGTGAAAATGGTGAGATGACCTGTAAATAGCATACCTTAGAAAGCATCATCAAAAGAATTTATCTTCCCTTGAATTTCGGCCTTCTTTACTTCACCTTCCCTCTAAAATTCGGCTTAGATATCTTTTGGTTACCTCAGTCACCTGTAAATATTCAATATTCTGAAGTGTGATTAAAATGAGAGAGCCTTGCCTCTTATTTATAATTTCATGTAGCTTCCTCAAGGGGTTACCTTTTAACCATCTTAACCCACTTTCCTTATTTTAGGGTTAACCAACTTACAACCACTTGCCCAATTAGTAATTTATCCATTAACTTTATTATTTGAATAATTTATTTTGTATCCACTTTGACTTATAGTACACTCATCATTTGACTTTACCTCAAGGGGTTAACTTCTAACCATCTTAACCCACTTTCCTTATTTTAAGGTTAACCCACTTCTAAAATCTCTTAAACCACTTTGACTACTTTGACCTTTTGGGGCTTCTAGATGACTCATAAGGGTTCTCCAACTTCACATGGCCATAACTCTCTAACCATGAGGAGTTATGTGACGTTCCACATACCACCGAAAATGGAATGACATGTACTATCCATCTGGAATAGTCTTACCTACAAATATATCAAAACTCATACCATTATCCATCAAACAATCTTGGGTCCATTACCCAAACCTTTGTGCTACCAGACTTTCTTCAAGGGTTGAAATCAATGAAAACCAATCCAAATAATCAACAAAGGTGACAAATGTAAAGGTGAACAACATCGGCCAGGAGACCAACCATGGAAACATATCCATCTTGGTTGTTTGTAGTTGGTCCTAAACATATAGCACTCGATTGGAGTAGTGTATGCATAGGGGTATAAATGGCACCAGCTGCCAAAGTAAGATTCTGAGTCCATCGACTAGCACTGTCGACAAACCTGATGTGATAAGCGGGTGAATGATTCATTTTATAAAGAAATCAAATACAAGGGATCATGCATGTGATGAGTGTGTGAAAAAAGATTAAAAAACAATTCTAAGAATTTTTATACAAAAAGTATGCACATGGGAAAAATCCCAAAGAAGGATGGATATGTTATGGGTAGAATATTTTGAAGTATAACCCATTGACAGGGTCCTTGAGGAGAGTGGATTTAGGGTGACATAGGAGGTAGGCTCCTTTTTGTAGACAATATTTGACAATAAAAGGGCCCCACCAGAGGGACTCAAATTTACTGTGGCCTAGAGTATTGTGAGAAATGTCATAGGAAAGAACCAAGTCACCTTCAATGAAGGAGTGGATGTTAACCTGGTGATTAAAGGCAGATTTGGAGCATTTTTTGGAAGCCTCATTGTTTTTCAAAGAGGACCTTCTATCTTCATCAATAGATTCTAAGGAAATGAGTCGTTGTTCAATGGGAGTGGTGTCAAGTAATAGTTCAATTATCGTTCGTAATGTCGGGATCTCACATTCAATGGGTAATATTGCTTCGACCCCATGAATGAGGTTGAAGGGAGTGAATCCAGTGGAATTGTTTACTGTCATTTGGTATGCCCATAATGTGGAAAACAACATATAATGCCAATTGGTCTTATGTGTGTTCATGGTTTGTTGTAACATAGTTTTGAGAAATTTGTTAACTGCTTTGACTTGACCATTAGATTGGGGGTAGTAGGGAGAAGAAAAATCATGGGTGAACCCTAACTTTGAGGACAGTTATACAAACAAATTGTTATCGAAGTGTTTTTCCTAGTCAAACATGAGTTGTAGAGGAACCCCAAAGCATGTGACAACATGTTTAAAAAAGAAGTTGGTTGCGGTATCTTCCCTATTGTTGAATGTTGGCATGGATTCATCCCATTTTGTGTAGTCAACCGCCACCATGATGTATTTTTACCCATTACTAGATGGGGGTTACATGTCATAAATTCAATACCCCATTTGCAAAAAGGGCATGTTATGATGATAGGGTGCAAGGGAGCTTGTGGGGTGCAAAATTTATGTGTATATATTTAGCACGTATTACATCACTTAACTGCATGTATGCTATCATGAAATAGAGTGGGCCAAAAATAATGAGCCCTGACAAATTTATAAGAAGAAGAAATTCCTGAGAGGTGTCCACCACAAGAACCACTATGAAAATCATTCAAGACTCTATGTTCCTCATCTAGGGTCAGAAAACAATGTAGGATTATGTCCACTCCCTTCTGATATAGAACATATTTGATGAGGAGATAGCATGGGGCTTGGTGGTGGATACATTGAAGATCATCCCGAGAGAGGTTAAGGCTGAATGTTTGGGTGCATAGGTAGATGAGGATGTCCCTCTACCATGGGTTGTTATATGAAATGAAGAAAAAATGTTTATCTAGGAAGTTTTCATTAACTGGAGTGTCCTTGGTATCTAATGGGAGATCATAGATCAATTCTGCAAGGACTGGAGATTTCTTACTTTTGGAAGTAGTGAACTCTAGATCATATTCCTAAAGAATTAAAATCCATCGGGAAAATTTTCCATTAATTTGGTGTTGACTAAGAAAATAATGCATGGGATTGGAGTCTACCACGACCTTGGTGGTATGAAGTAAAATATAATGATGCAATTTTTGAATTGTGAGCACCACTCCTAGGGCCATTTTTTCCTTGTGGTTGTGTTTCAAGGGTGATCCTAGTAAGTTTTTGTTGATGTAATAAATGATATGTCTGCACCTGTCATCATCTAGTTAAATCAGGACTTCTGCAACTGACACCTTAGAAGCTGACAGGTGTAGGATATAGTCTTTTTCAATGTCAAGGGGACTAATCAAAGGGGCTTTAGAGAGGGTGAATTTCAATTATTTGAAAGTTGTTTGAGCATGTTGGTCCCATTTGAATGGGATGTATTAGAATAACAAGCATAAGAATCCATGGGTGCAAGTCATGTAGTCATGGATAAAGCATCATAAAAATTTGGCTTTTCCCTGAAGGCTTTGTAATTGGCGTAAGGTTTTGGGTAGATGGATTTCACTGATGGCTTGAACCTTGAGGGGGTCCAGAGTGATTCCTTGCTAAGACACAATGAAATCGAGTAAGTTCCCGGCTGTGACGCAGAACACACATATGAGGGGATTAAGGAGGATGTTATATTGTCGACATCACTGAAAGATGATTCACAAATATTCTAAGTGTTGGGACTGATTTTTGGATCGAGCAATGAGGTTTTCCATGTAAGCCAAGATTATATGGTAGATATCATGAAAGAAATATGTTATTTCCTGCTAAAATGTGGTGTCAGTGTTTTTTATCCCAAAGGGCATAACACGGTATGCAAAAGTTCCTCATGGGCTGGTAAATGTGGTTTTGTACTGATCTGCATGGCGTATTTGGATTTGGTTGTAGCCAGAGAATCCATCCATAAATGATAGGGATTTGTGTCTAGCAAAAGAATTGATGACTTGATCGATAAAGATGGTAGGAAAGTTTTCCTTGGGACATCCCTAGTGGATGTCTTAAAAGTCAGTGCAGACTTGAATGGTTCCTTGTTTTTTGTTGACAAGAATGGGGTTAGAGACCCATGTATTGAACAACTGAGAGGGGGGGTGAATCAGTTGTTACCGTGCTTAAAAAATTATGCTTATTTTAAACTCTTTACAAAGCACTCAATGATAATCACAATAATGCAAGGAGATAAGTAATAGCAAATTCAGCATCAGTCACACATATGAGATACACAGAGACAGATATTTCCTTAGGAAACCCATAAGGGGTAAAAACGTCTTCTTCTTTATATGATAAGTAATCTTTACATTCTTTACATTATCATACATATGAGCACCAACTCATAATGAGGCTGCAACCTCTGTTTTGCAAGCTACTACTT
>JASDQU010103906.1:294565-305385 GCA_032191745.1 Picea mariana | reverse complement strand
TAAAAGCAGCTGACAATAAAAGCCTAAGAATAAAACCTCGAGATGCTTCACCCAGGGATCCTCGAGAAAGCAATAAAAAGATTCTTAGCAAGAAACATAGGGACTCGTAAAAAATAATAAAAACAAGACCTAGTTGAGGGATAGGGGGTCTCATCACGAGCCAACCTATTAGGTCCATGGGTACCTAACGGTATGACACTACTAGCAGTTGGTTACCACGCCAGGGTAGTGGCTCTTGGTTGCATGGCCAAGAGAAAGGGGGTCTCATCACGAGCCAACCTTCTCATTTTCGTGAAAGTGCTTGTGGGTAACATTGCCACCACTGGTCACCACGCTAGGGAAGTGTCCCTTGACTAGCTTCTTGAAAGAAAAAAGCAATAAAAAGATAAAAAACAATAAGACAAGACCTGGTTAGAGGATAGGGGGTCTCATCACGAGCCAGCCTATTAGGTCCATGAGCATCTAGTGGTATGACACTACCAACATCTGGTCATCACGCTAGGGTAGTGGCTCTTGGTGGCATAGCCAAGAGAAAGGGGGTCTCATCACGAGCCAACCTTCTCATTTCCGTGAAATTGTTGCTAACATTGCCACCACTGGTCACCAAGCCAGGGCATTGTCCCCTGACTAGATTCTTGAAGAAATAATAAGATAAAAGGCATGAATGGGCTTGGAAACATTTGCATCCATGACAGGTGCAGATCACCCTCCACAGAGGCACCCATCGGTAAGCCATCCCTGCTATCACTGCACCTTTTGCCCAGGCATCCCCATCCACCTCACCCACTTACATGACTTGGATTTAATCCTTTCCAGAAGCATCCCTCTTCTAGTAGACACTAGCCCAATAGGACGTCCTGTCACTTCCTCCAAACTTGCATTGCAGACTTGTATAATGTCTTTGAGCACTTAACTAGGGTAAAAGGGGTTTTATGCACATGTTTAATAATATTGATGATGAGATGTGATTGACATTGCTATGATCCCTGTGACTTATGAGCCCATGGAGGGCGTATCTGTTGATGTGCAGGATCATGCCCGACGGACATGTACTACGTTGGACAGGTACACATGGGGAGATGATTAGTTCAGACCTCCATGGGGTTGAAGAGCCCACCCAATGAATGCTGAGACCCCAGCAGGGGGGAGAGACAGGGCAAAGCGTTTGTACTAGGGAAGAGAAGAAGAATCCACCAGAGGTAGTTGAGCAGACCTGTACCTAGGGGGGTTGTGCCCCTTTCACTGGAACGTTGGCCTTGGAAGGCCTAGGACGTCACCCAGGAGGTTCATGACGTCATCCTTGCTTCATGGATGTTTTGGCAGACAGATAGGGCAGTTTGGCACGTGTGGCAGGTTGGAGAAGCCCAAGGAGGGCTAACGTTTTTCTCCAGGAGGCTGCATTTGCCCTAGAAAGGGCTAACGTCACCCTGAAAGGGGCATGACGTCTTGCTTTAGCTTGATTAGGGTTTTAGTTTATGACATTTAATGTAAAACAATATTATTATGTATTTTGGCCTTGTCGACCTTTTGATGACCTAAAAAGTAATTAAGGTCATTTCTACTGTATAAATTGAGGGTTTTTACTCTCATTTTTTCATCATCTTTCACTCACACATTAGTGAGGTCTGTAATTTGCGCCCTTCTTAGGGTTATTGGTTGAAATTTTGAGGCACACTTGTTGAAGGAAGACTTTTCTTGGCATTTTTGGCATTCTCTTAGTGGAAGGTGTTACAACTAGGGTTTTGCTACATGGTTTCTTGGTTTATGTAAGTGAATTTCTGCAAACACTTCTTAATTGAATGGTTTTAGTTCTATTTACTTGCATATGTTATTATAATTTGTTGAATCAAACCCTAGGTGACAAGTACTAGTTAATGTCCTTGTCTCATGTCCCCACTAAGATTTTAAGCCATTTGACTTGCATGAAGAAGATAGAGCCTTTCCATAGCAACACTATCCTTTCTTCTAGCCTAGCCGTTTTACTCTTGTTGTTAAGCTAAGAAGGAGAAAAATGCACCAAGGCCTAGGGTTTCTACACCTGGTGAGCCGTTTTTCCCTAGGGTTTGTCTAGTGAAGCCTTTCTTTAGCAACACGTCACTTACAATCTCTCTTGTCTTAGATCAATCATTATTTAAGATGGCCGTTTTATTTATTGCCATTGAGCTAAAGAAGGAGGAGAGAGCACTGAGGCCTAGGGTTTCTACACCAAAGTGAGCCTCTCTCCCCTAGGGTTTCATTGTTGAGGCCTTTCTATAGCAACACCTCAACATTTAACCCTCTTGTCTTTAGTTTCATCTTTATCACTTAGTCCTTCAGCCTTTGTGTCCTCTTTTGACTCCATATGCCCTAGTAGCGCACTGGTCTAAGACCTTATCTTGAGTGGCTTGATCACAACTTCAAAACAAAAAAATACTTTGAGCTATTACTAACCTCTCTAACCCTAGCCTAGACTAATTTCACTAACCCTATTGCTGCCGTCACCTTCTTGTGCTATAAACACCTTTGTGCAACTTTCGTTCTACTTTTAAAGCGATTAAATGATTGGTTAAGGCATTGTTTATAAAGTGTTGATATTGTTACATTGAATGCCAAGGTTTCTTTAGCATTTATTGAGAAGTGATATTGTAAGCATTGCTATTGTACAATCATTGGTTTACTTCGTCAATATTATTGCTCAATTGCTTATTATCAGAAAGTCATTGATTAGATGAAGTACTAACCAAGCAAGTGATCTTGCATATGCATAGTTTCCTTGTTGCTTTGTCTTGGGCAGGTACACTCCTTGGTTACTATTTCCAGTTATCTTTTATCTTTATTGGCTATAAGCCAGACTTTCTGCTCGGTGGTGACTTGTGAGGGGGAAATTATCTTTTAGCTCTTAAGCCTTTTGCCTTCTCAAAAACCCCAGGTCACCGGGGACGTCTCCCTTGGGCCTTACCTCCCTAAACAAAAGGAACCTTCTGTTAGAATATGAAGGATTTTACTTGTTTTACCATTGACAATACCCTTGTCACCCAATCATAGGCCGAGGCCACCCTCTGAGCACCTTGACCTTGACAGAGAAGAATACTGGTAGCAATCAATAGCCAAGCAAGGCTAATGCACCAAGCAAGAATAGAAACCAAAGCTGATCAGATAGTCCCACCCAGAAACTGGCGCAACACCTTCCCCAGAAACTTGCGCACAAAACTGCCAACTGTAGTGCGCACAACTGACTCTCTGCAATTCTGAGAATGTGAATAATGAGAAACTGGCGCCCTGTATTTATAGTAATCTGGTAGGCTTGCCTGGGCCGACTTCTCCTTCTGGGTACTAATTAATTCATATTAATTATATTTCTATAGCTGACATCTCGTCTAGGGTTTCCTTTACTTCTTTGCTTCCTTCCGGAATATTCTAATCTCATCATAGGTCACAATAGAGGTTCATACCTCCCGAAGCTACCATAATATCAACACCTTCCCCTTGAGGTGACAGTGGTGGGATTGGTTTAGTTATGCCAGTTTGACCTCCTTTCATCCATTTATTATCCTAACTACAAATTGTGCGATAACAATCCACTTCCTTCTGCTTCTTTCTTTGGGTTCAAGTACTTCTTAACTTTTATTCTTGACTTCTCTAGTTGCACTTGGGTTTATTTCTTAAAACTTTAGAGTGAAGTTTTTGACATCTTTTTGTCTTACAAGGCCCTTGTAGAAAATTAATCTAGACATCAACTTCAGAATTTAAGAGTAGATAATGGTAATGAATATGTTAATAACAAAATTACAACTTATTGCATTGCAGAAGGCATTTAGATGCAAAACATTGTTCCATATACACCACAACAAAATGATGTTGCTAAGATAAATAATTGCACATTAAAATAAATGACAAATTGTATGATCCAATCTTAAATAATTAAGTGCTCATTTTTGGGTAGAAGCCATTAATTTTGCAAATTACATAATTTATCACACTTCCACAAAGGATTTAAAAGATATAATATCGAAAAAGCATGGAGTAAAAATAGACCAGATGTAAGCCATTTTCATGTGTTTGGTAGTGAGGCATGGGCTCACATTCTTGATGAGAAAAGGAAAGCATGACAACCTAAACGTGATAAACACATTTTTGTTGGATATTTTGAAGATATAAAAAGCTATAGACTCGTTCAACCTCATTCTAATGAAATTATTATTAGGAGAGATGTTAAGTTTGATGAAGGTCTCTCTACTTGCGAGCCATCTTCGACGATTGCACCATCTTTTATTCCCAATTTTTTTGCTAGTGCTCCTATTTTGGTTTCTTCTTCAAATGATGACATTGAAGATGAAAATCCACCTCCGCCTACTCACCTTCCTCATGTTGGGTCTGTTGAACATGAACTTGCACTAGCACCACAGTGTCCTAGATGGGTTCCTACAACACAAGAAGCTATTGGTGATCTTGCTAGTGATCCTTTAGATTAGCATTGTACATGTTCATAGTTCCAACGTGACTTCTTTCTTTTGGCTCAAGTTTTAGAGACTCATGATCCAAAAACATTTGCAGAAGCTTTTGTCCATTTAGAATGGATGCAACGATGAATGAAAAATAGTGTCCTTAACAACGAACAATACTTGGGATCTTGTACCTCTTTCAAAAGGAAGAAAACTTGTCAAATGTAAATGGGTGTATAGAACTAAGTATGCATCATATGGAAGTGTTGAAAGACATAAGGTTCGATTAGTTAATAAAGGATTTTCTCAGGTACAAGGGATTGACCATATTGAAGCCTTTACCCCTATAACCAAAATGGATTCCATCCGCCTTGTTCTAGACCTTGCTACTTCATATAAATGGGAGGTTCTTGAAATGGATGTTAAGTCTGCCTTTTTGCCTGGGGATTTGCAAGAAGAATTTTACGTGGAACAACTTCTTGGCCATAATGACTCCAACGTTGTTTACCACATTAAGAAATCTCTCTATGGCCTTAAGTAAACTCCGTGGGCTTGGTATGCTAAAATGGATAGTTGTCTTCTTGACAATGACTTTTCTAGATGTCATTCTAACCCCACTGTCTATACCAAGAAATTAGGTAATCATCTCATAATACTTGTTCTTTATGTTGCTGACCTTATACTCACTGTTAGTGACCCCAAACTTTTAACCCATGTGAAATCGAACCTTAAGATGAAATTTGAAATGACAGGCTTGGGAAATTTGCATTATTTTCTTGGTCTCGAAGTCTTGAAAACCAAGGAAGGAATTTCCCTTACCCACCTCTAAGTATGTATGTGACTTTCTTCATCGCTTTGATTCACCTTTCCTTTATTTTGTCCATGTCTCACTTGTTATTCATCCACGTGCTACTTATCTTGCAATCCTTGAATGTTTTATACCTATTCTTCTTTCAAGGGATAATCCTTAGTAAGTTGAGTTGGAGAAAAATAACTAGAACAAGCATTGAATATAGTGAGGTAGATTACCTTTTGAGTTTTACTTTATACATACACCGTCATAAGCATTAGTTGTTGATCTTGTAGTGGTTGTCAAATGCTATGATTGTGCTTCCTCTTTCAAGGTTTTATTAGATAGTTCTTTTATTTTGGAGTTTCATCTCAACCTTCATTTATTTTGGGGTTCCATCTTTTTTTCCTTCTATCGTTGGAGATACAAGGAGGGTGGTTTTTGAGGTTATAAGGGGTGATGTTTATTTTATGTACTTCATTGAGATATACCCTTTCAGTGTGTTGTTATATTTTAGTTAACATTTGATAGAGTAGATATGGAAAATTGGTAGAGCCACAAATTATTGAGCCTAACTACCAAAAGGGAATGATAATAAAGGCCACATGTTGACCATGGGGTATTTGTTGTTCATGGGAGGTTTATTGATGGATCGATGTATTCAAACACCTTACTTCATGGTTTAGTAAAATGGTTGATCAACACATCCTTAATGGATGATAACTTAGCTAAGTCACCTAACATGTCCAAACCCCACCTCGTGTCGCGCATCCTACGTGTCGAACACGAACCGATAGGATACATGTCGAATACACGCTTAGAACGTGCCATGTTCACAGGACATGCATGTCCTGAAAATAGGACACGTGTCCCCACCCCCTCCATTTCACCCAACCTAGTAATTAATGGTAATATTAAATTCTTAAAGTAAAATGGTAATATTACCATTAATTGTTCTAGGATGTTTGAGAGTGGTTCCAACCTCACTGGACTTCATATGGAGAAAGTAGAATTTTAGGTCCCATTCAAAATTCAACAGACTTAACGGTTTTCAGAATTTCAAGATTGGCAGGATTGCAATGTTTCCACTGGATTCTATCATGTAAGAGGGTATGGAACTGGCATTTAATCAAGGGCACCATGCCCTTTATGTACCTCGATGTTGGTGGCATTGATTATTGAACTCTTCTGTCACGACCCCAATAAAAATGTACCCTTCACTCAAGTATAAAATCTTTTGTTGAACTCTTCTCTTTGTCATCGTGTCAAGTGACTTAGTGGTGTATGTGCACACCAATTTCTGTCTTATTTGCAGGCACTGGGCAGAGAGAAGAGTGGTTGAAGGGAAAGACAAAGATGTGGGATGTGTTTCCTGATGATATGGGTTTGGACAACGATGTTGAGTTGGCAATGTCATCATTTATGCCCATGTCGGATACTCGTATTTTCGTGTCCTTTGTGTCCCGTGTCACCGTGTTAGGTGACTTAGATGATAATGTATGTTTGCGTGCTAACCTTCTTAACAAAGATGCTTGAGAATTTGTGTTTAAGGCACATGAATATTGAATTGTAAGAATTGCTCTAACTCACTTCCTCTTTGAGAATGCAAAGACTAAGTTGTAAATGCTATTAGTAATTTCGATCATGATCATTGATGTAAACTATAGAGGTTATCGGTATACTCTTACAACACATACATATCTACATATACTAGTATGGCCTCGTGTCAAATAAATGATATGATATAGTACTTAGTATATATCTAATTGTGGGGGTCCATAGGGTTCATACTATGCGAGTTTTTTATCTTTATAAATTTGGTTGGATATTATAGTTAGGCTGGATGGTTTGTATATCATTTGACAATGCAAAAAGTTGAGCGATCAAGAGATCGTGCATCTTTGATTAATAAAGTACCCTTAGCTAGGATATGATAGCGTACCTTTTTCCACCACATAGAACAAACGATAGATAATGAGCTAGCCTCATTCTCAAAAATAGACTTACACTTGATCTTCAATAGGATTAATAATGTTGAAATTTGCAAGAATTACGATATCCTGGAGAGAGAAGTACGAATAAGAGAACTACCATCTCTAAACAGCAGAACACCAATGCAACATGCCCTAAAGTAAAGTTGAATACTGATCCTCAAAATATCTCCAACAATGTTTGGCAAACCAACACACCAAAAAAAATGCTCCACAATCTTTAAGCGATGACATATCAGACATAGGCCATTAGAAATCCTACTCTTTGTCAAGTGAGCCTTGGATGTGATCCCTTGATAGATCACTAACCAAGACGTAGTTTTAAGAAAGCTAAATAGACCAAACATTGTGAAGTCGATGCACGCATCTATCCTTTGAATTAGTGGACACCTCGCCTTACATTAAGGATTGGGGATAACGAATGTCTATGATGAAGAACCAAATACAGATGACATGAGTCATACTGGAAAAGTAGGCACCCCAAAACTCCATCCCCAATTCCTCCAAAATATTCATGACATAGCAATAATCATTTTAAATAACTCGTCCTCTCGAATAAGGCCTCGTAAATACATAATCAAAGGATGGTCAAGGGGAATTCATCCATGTTCATGAGCAAGAACACACCAATCCTTGCAAGAATGAGAGGAAGAATCTCACATATCACCCCAGAAGAAAATGTGATTCTTGCTAAATTTGCAAGCCTGAAAATGAGACAACTTTGCAACAAAAGATCCTTGAATACTCTAACTCCAAATAGGATGACATGCTAGATCGCAACTTGCCCTACAACCCTTCGAATGCCAACGGAGCAGAGCTGCAACATCCCACCAGGTTGACTAAATACTTTGGAAGATGAATGAGACAAAAAATTGAAACAATTGGGGAGAAGATATAATACCACATAAATTGGAAGCCCCTCGAAGTCTACTTATATGATGAGAAGTCATCACTCAATGTCGAAACAAAATTTGTTGAGGGGCTAAGCCCTCTAGGCATCTCACCACCACACGGCCCCCCTCATCCTTAGGCATAAGACATATGTTAAATTTATAAGCAACTGTGAGAGCCATTCTCCTGGAGGATGGCTAAGACCCTAGACGAGATCTAGGGCCCCCAGTGCACTCCTGGGGTATTTGGTCTGGGACCAAACAGTCAGTGCCATGGAAAAAGACCCTTCTTAGGGCCCTCGGTATATGACTGGGGTTCTTAGTCTGAGACTAAGCAGCTAAAGCCCCTATATATGTCTAGGGCCCCTGGAAATGTCCAGGGTACCCATGCCTGAGGCATGGGTTGATCCATGGTCTTGTACCATGGTGGAAAAGAGCCTTGCGAGGGCCCCCAGTATACGACTGGGGTTCTTGGTGAATAACCAAGCAGTGAAGACCCCTGAGAGGGCCCCCAGTATATGACTGGGGTTCTTGGTCTATGACCAAGTAGTTAAAGCCCCTAGATAAGTCTAGGGCCCCTGAAAAGTCCAGGGTACCCATGCATACGGCATGGGTTGATCCTTGGTCTCTGACCTTGGTGGATAAGACCCCAGGAAAAGTCCTGGGGCTACTTGATTCTCTATCAAGTACTTGATGGTACATGACCTTCCTTGAAGAAGGACATAACCACATGAGGGATAAGTCCCATATGCAGTGATGATAAAGTAATAGGTTCACCATGTGATATGAATGAATGAGTAATGCCACCTTGCAAACCCTCCTTTACCCTTACATGATTGGTTTGGGGTTTTGTTGTCTTATTAAAGGGTTAAGTTTAAAGTTAATTTTAAATATTTATTATCACATGTTTAAATTTAAATTTAAACATGTGATTCTAATGTGATTCTAATCTAACCCTTACACTAACCTAAATACTATATATTAAACCCTCCCCTCTCACCTTTCACTCACCTATCATTCTTATGTGCTAGCGTTGATCTCACTCTCTCTAGCCCGCGGCCTCTTTGTATATTTTGTGAGAGCTACCTCTTTGATCTGCTGTGGATACCTACTAGCTGCCGCCTCCTTTCTGCTGTGTATGAGCTTCTAGCTGCCGTCCTTTCTGCTGTGTATGAGCTCTGGGTGCCGCCTTCTTGAGGGTGACCTTCCAACACCGTCCTCTTCCTTTGGTAGCTGTTTGGAGTATGTACAGGTGCGGCCTCCCTTGAGTTTGCTGAGGGTACAGGTGCGGCCTTGTTTGTGTTTGCTGTAGGTACTCCCTTGTGTTTGTTTCAGGTGTAGGTGCAGCCTCCCTTGCATTCGTTGGTTAGTGTATTGTGTTCAGTGTGTGAGCAGTGTTTGGCACTCTTAACCTTGCAATGAGTGCAAACCCTTGACCCTTGAGGATACAGCCCTGTTGTGTGGACTGATCTTAAGGGTTTTGGAACCCCCTCTTCTCTATCTGCTGTGTGAGAGACTTTCTAGTCTGCAGCCCCTTTTTGCTAGGGTATTCTTGTGGGTGCCATTTGCTGAAGGCTCAGTTTGTCCACTGCTGAAACAAGGGTTTATACACAGTCCAGTTTTCAGATCTAAAGGTCTCTTGGGTAAGGGTTTTATTGTGTGAGGGTTTGGGCATTCATAACCTCTGTTGGGACTGAGTTTTCCTTCCTGTGGCCCTTGAGCTTGGTGGCAAGAAAGCTCTTTCACTCTTTGGCATTGAGATCCACTATAGATCTATTGAACTGAACCTTTGTCTGAGCATACTAAATGGTTCTAAACCTCTGGTGGTTACTGTGCTGTCTTCAGAGGTAAGGTTGCTGTACCAGGTATGTATCTTACTCTGATTTGGATTTGATTCTATTACAGAACTGTCTAAACTAGTTGGCATTGAGTAGATCTAAAGAAATGCTTTGTATGCATAAGTTGTGCAATGGTGAAATGATTAGACTAAATAGTTAGATCTGATCTTATAGATCTATTGTTATGATCAGATCTATTTCACTGCTACTTTAGATCAGAGTACTATCTTTAGATCTGAGTTTCAATTCATATGTGATCAGAGTTTTCTCTACAAGCTTATTGCTGTCTTTCATAGATCTACATTTCATGTGTTCTATCTCTGTTGAGTTATAGATCTAACTGCTTTTGATCTCTGAAATTTAAAGATACTACTGTTTTGCAAAATTACCCTAAATCTAACAACATACATCCCAAGGAACCAACGTAAGACCCTTTTGACCACCATACTTGGACCACATGTATGATCACAAAATCTGCTCAAGCTGTCGAAACTGTGTCTTGCTACGAGACCAAAAAGAGGCATAATAGACATGAGATGCTTGAAGAACGTATCCAGCGATAATCAACTTCCCAACAAAGGGAAGGTCCTTATGATGCCAAATGTGTAGCTTGCTTTGAAGCCTATGAAGACACCAATCCCACATGGTTATCGATGACAAACCCACCCCAAAAGGAATACCCAAATACTTCACAATGACCTTGGGTCAAACGTGGGTCGAATCAATAGGAATCCAATCCATTGATGAATCCAACCCTGTGATGTCCCATCCCCAAGATTAGGCCAGCAGGGAGTGACTTAGTAGTCTATATGTTCCCGTAGACTATAGTCAGGCACAAACAGGGAACAATATGGAGAAATAAGGAGGAATTAATGGCTAAACGATGAATT
>JASDQU010103906.1:276236-294465 GCA_032191745.1 Picea mariana | reverse complement strand
TACATTTGTTATGCTACATGCAACTATGAGAACTTACATGCAACAATAATAACTGACATGCAAACACTTTAAACAAGACAATCTACATCAAACCCTAAAACGCATCCAGAAACCCCCAGTGTATCAGATTTGCAGCGAATATCTTGATCATCCGGATCAGGGATATTTCAAACCCAACCAACCAAAAATCTATCTTATGACCACTAATGATAGAACCTTAAGCAATGCAAAATATGCCAAGCAAGCACGAGCCTCATCAACTGATCCCCACTTAACACTCACAATGAGGAGAGAATCATTTGCAAAGTGACTATTAACCATCTTTGAACCATCTAGGAGGAGGATGCCTCAAACCTATATTGCAATTTAGGCAGACTCCAACAAGCAGCACCGAGCATCCATCGTCAACACGTATAGATAAGGGGCTAGAGGGCGCCCCTAACAGATAGATCAATGCAAGGAAATCCGTGGGGTCAAAGCATTATTGATTGAGACAAAGTTTGAAGCATTAGTGAAATGGGTATTCACCATGACCACACAACACGGGCCAAAACCAAGAGAAGTCAACATCTTTGAAGTGAAAGACCAATCCATTCGATCATAAGCTTTGTCAAAGTCAATCTTTAAAACAAGGTAGTATTGGCTAGTCTCCTAGAGCCTCTCCATAGCTTCCCATGTTGAAACCATTATGTCAAGGATGAATCTCCCTTGAACAAAACCAGTCTACTCCTGGCACATTGCATATTTAGCAATTGAACAGATTCTTAAGGACAATGCCTTGGGCATGATTTTATAAGCAGTGGTGAACCAAGTGTTAGAATATAATGGATGTGCTCGTTTTACCATTGACAATATCGCTATTGTCACCGAACCATAGGCCGAAGCCATCCTCCGAGCACCTTAACCTTGACAGAGAATCACTCCGGAAGCAAACCCTAGGCTAGATAGCCAAACAAAGGGTAGCGCACCTTTCCCCAAGGATAATGCACCAACAAGAGCTGATTAGATAGTCCAAACCCTAACCAAGAGATAGTCCAAGCCAAACGTGATTTGCTAGCTGTAGTAGCTGCAATGGCATCCTCCTCCAAACCTGTGCACAAAACTGGGCACTGCAGTGGGCACAAGTGCTGCTCTGCAATTCTGAGAGTGCCTGCCAGAATGAAGATTGACCTCTTGTATTTATAGTAATTCTGGCTAACTGTCTGGGTCGGCTTCTCATTTTGGGTATCTGTCTGTTCAGTATATATTATTTCTTCTGGCCGACTTCTTCTCTTGGAGGCTAATAACCTAATACAAGTTATGCTTTTGAGCCGACATGTCTTCTAGGGTTATTAGCCAACTCATTAGGGTTTCTTTTTGCTTCCCGGAGTATTCTATTCTCGTCAGGTTTACATGTGGAGGTAAATACCTCCCGCAACTACCATAATATCAACACTCCCTCCTAGCTAGGGAGGTATTACAGGTAATGGTCTTGAGCACACACATACCATTCACCCGACAACATCAACATAGTCGTCTAGACTATTTCATGATTAGATCATGAGCACCATCATCACCATCAGTGTCATCAGCTGCATCATCTCTCGGAACCATACTCTATTTGAGTAATCAGACATGATGCTCACTCCACAGAGTGACACAAGAGCCATTCTTCTAATCTAGAAGAATAAATATTCTGAACCATTTTCTGTTTGGGAAATCTTTGTTCATTGATCATCCATCTAGCTGATGATCATTTTCAACACTACTGATGGTCTTCAAGGCAATCGAAACAATATCATTCAATAGAACACAACTGTGTCTATCCATAGTAGTACACAACTACAATCTAGTGGTACACTACCACACCAAGTAGCACACAGGTACTTGATCAGTGACGTATAGTCACAAACAGTGGAACACATCCACCACAGTAGTATACATCTACTGTTCTAGAGACATACATTCTTCATAACAATCATCTGATATCAACCTGCACAGAAACAATGTTATGATATAAACCGAATCATCTGGGCCATTCTTCCACTCACATCTGTGAGATCTTGGAAGAGCATCTACCCTCAGAAGGTAAAACATCAATGATGAACTATCTGGACTATTCTTCTCAAGCAAGGAAGAATAACTGTCTCGATTTCTGAGCCTGGACCATTCCCCACCCTGGGCCATTCTTTCGACACTAGACAAAGTGTAACCTAGAGAGAATGAGTCTACCCTAAGGAATGTCTATCCTTGATTGCTGAACTTGGACCATTCCCCACCCTGGGCCATTCCTTCAGCACTAAACAAAGTTCAACCTGGAGAGAATGAATCCACCCTAAGGAATGATTGTCCGAACCATTTCCCATGTTAACCACAAGAGGAAATGTTTGTCCTGCGCCAACCTCCAAAACAGACCACTCCCCATGTCAACCACAATGGGAAGTTGCTATCTATGGTACATCAGCAATCTGGACCATTTTCCGAATTGGAAAATGTTTGTCCATCAGAAATCTCAATCCACTTTCTGAACTGGAAAGAATTTGCTCATCATATCCATCAATCAATAATACATCAGTGCTCCCTCCCAACCTGGGAGTCATCTCTTCCTTTTTCAATAAGGAAGTTGTCTCCACGAGCTCCAGCTTGAGTACGCAAACTCTTTTATCTTGAACAGAAGCTTTATCAAAATGTCTGTTTATCTGCTCATCTGTGGAGATATGTATTGGAGAACCACTTTCTCCTTTCTGGACTTCATCACGGATAATGTAATGCTTGATTTCAAATGTACTTCGGTCTGGAACACTGGTCTTTTATGAAGGCTTCATGTAGCTCTGATCAATAAAGTATATCATTGTTGGAAAACTGGAACATATCCATGTGGCACTTCTTCTGTCATCATGAGATCTGATCTTTTGAGTAATCATCTTTATACAATATCTCTGTTATAGAAAATCTTCACCACGCTTCTGCTGTGCATTGGAAGTTCTCCACCAAGTTATCTTCTTCCATCTGCATACAAGGGTCTCTTTCTGGTATGCTTCAAAGTCTTGAGGTTTTTCTTCATACGCTCTTTGTTCAATCGCTCTGGAGAACAGTCTTTGCATTCATCTAATGTAGAGCTCCAACCCATGGATATCACAGATGATATAATGACCCATGTAGAGGTATGTCTGGTTTACTGGAACAAGTAATCGTCATAGTCTTCTCCCTCCATCTGGGAGAACCTCTAGTTCTGGATCTTGCAATGCTTGCATATATACACTATTCTTCATCACAACTTTCAGTTCCTCTGCTTGATTGCTTTTAGTGAGTTCATATCAGGCTGGTAATCTTGTGATTCTTAATGACTGGTTGTTCTGGCTTCTCTTCCTTTCTTGGAATCTTCATTATTTGTCCAATGTTTCTGACTGAGAAGAGGTTTGTTAGGGCATCATACATCTTCTTCGATGAGTCAAGATGGGAGATGTAGGGTATCAAGTGGTCTTTTATAGATTCCACTATGATACTCATAGCATTGATGTCACCGTCTCTAAACTTCTCCATAACTGCAACATTCTGCGGTTCCTTCTCTTTTCCTTCTTCAAACTCTGGTTTCATGGTCTTTCCTTTCACGATATCCAACACTTTATTCTTGGCAAGGATGAGGTCAATCCTTGTCTTCCACGCTCTGAAGTTAGAAGCTCCATCTAACTTGTTTCTGACTTCATAGAGTAAGTCATGGCTGCTTTGACTTGGTCAACCCTAGATCTGACCAAAAACTCAAACTTGACGTCTTGGCTTACTGAGAGTACCAGGAGATGCGCTAGGTTAGGGCACACTGATCTATCCGGAAATTAGGGCAATCCCTTCACTTAAGGTGCCTCAATGAGAGGATTAGGGTTTCTTCAACTGCACTTGCTAGTAACCCTAGTGGCAGTGTGTTAGTGACTTCTCCTGCTAGAAACCCTAGCGACAGTTCTTCAACGAGCTTAATATCCTTCTGGCTATGTTTCCTTCCAACGGTTAGACTGAATGAAGGAGGTGTGGGCCCATAACCTGTTAGAATATAATGGATGTGCTCGTTTTACCATTGACAATATCGCTATTGTCACCCAACCATAGGTCGAAGCCACCCTCCGAGCACCTTAACCTTGACAGAGAATCACTCTGGAAGAAAACCCTAAGCTAGATAGCCAAACAAAGGGTAGCGCACCTTTCCCCAAGGATAATGCACCAACAAGAGCTGATCAGATAGTCCAAACCCTAACCAAGAGATAGTCCAAGCCAAACGTGATCTACTAGTTGCAGTAGCTGCAATGGCAACTCTCCTCCAAACTTGCGCACAAAACTGGGCACTGCAGTGCACACAAGTGCTGCTCTGCAATTATGAGACTGCCCTGCCAGAATGAAGACCGACCTCCTGTATTTATAGTAATTCTAGCTAACTGTCTGGGTCGACTTCTCATTCTGGGTATTTGTCTGTTCAATATATATTATTTATTCTGGCCGACTTCTTCTCTTGGAGGCTAATAACCTAATACAAGTTATCCTTTTGAGTCGACATGTCTTATAGGGTTATTAGCCAACTCATTAGGGTTTCTTCTTGCTTCCCGGAGTATTCTATTCTCGTTAGGTTTACATGTGGAGGTAAATACCTCCTGCAACTACCATAATATCAACACCAAGTTATAGACCAGAAACCCCAATAAAGTCCTTAGTTTCATTCTTGGGAATAAGCTTGATCAGTCCTTGATTAAGAAACTCTCAAAGTCTACTTTAGATGAAGACTTCAGATGCCACGCAACAAAAATCAACACCCATGGTGCTCCACTTGGCCTTGGAAAATTCACAAGGAAGGGCATCCATACCCAGTGGCTTGCCATTTTCTATTGAAGTCAAAGTAGCATAGAGATTCAACCTTGAAAAATATCTAATCAGCCTGTTTTGATTACCACTAGAAAATTTGCGGGGAACAACCTTACAACAAGCATTCTGTAGTAGCCACCACTCCATCTATCAAAGAGTAATGAGAGGATATTTTGGAAATGACAACTAAACATACCTCTGATCTCAGAAGGGTCCTCTGTAAGAGAACCATCTTCCCTACACAAACCAAGCAACTTGTTAGTTGCCACCTTTCTCTTTAGGAAGCCAAAATAGAATTTGGAACCTTCATCCCCTCTTGAATCCATTGAAGGTGGGAAATGGATCCTAGCACCCATAACAATATATTCCTGCCCTCTACGGAGAACCATCTCGAATTTTGCAGCTTCCTCCTCAAGAGTCACATTATGAAGATCCTCTTCTAAAAATATGCGAATCTCCTCAAGCCTAAGTCAAGCCTCTCTCAACTCCTTTCTCTGTTATGTGTCATCATCCACCCCGAATCTCTCATGAACTTCACTGTGCGACAAAGTGTAGGCTCCCGCCAAAGAAGACATCCTTGAGCTTCCATGGGCCTAGGGGAGAGGGTTCAAACACTTTGAACAACGCTCCAAAAATCTATTGACTCCAAAGGGGATACATTCAACTTGAACAATGAAGAAATCAAATCAATTGCTTCAGCCAACGAAATCACAGTATGAATTGGAAGGTGATTCAAAGCTGTCACTTCCACAGGGCAAAGTCTATCGAAAAAGGACATATCCTCCCATGGTGCATATAATCAATCCAACCTAGCTTGTGTCATGTCACGCTATTGCCTAAGGGTGGTTGAGGTGAATCGATTGCCATAGTGAAGCGCTTTTTGCTTCCAATTGGGGTTAAAGTTCTGGAGAGAGTCCTTGTGTCAATACCATGCATGCTTCTTTGAATCACTAATCTCAGAACTTATTGTTGAATTTTCAATTTATAGATCTGATAATTATTTCCTTCTGATTTCAAACAAAATTTCATGCCACTGTTATCATAGAATAATTACACTGAAAATCTCAACCAAAAATAACTACAGCGGAAACAACAGAATCATAGAAAGATAGCCATGCACAGTAGACACAATATTTTACCTTGAGAAACGCAACAACTTTTCTTAAGAAGAAATCAATCCAAGTTCATCACCATTTACATGAAGAAACCCAACACAAGATAATTGCGCACTTCTATGAGAAAGAACCCTCAAGGATAGCGCACCTCAAAAGAACTGTTAAGATACTCCAGAAAAAAAAATAGCGCACCTCAAAGATAGCGCAACTGGCAATTGCGCACTGCAACTGGAAATAGAGAACTGCACACTGCAACTAGGAACTCAGAATTGCACACTGTAATAGGCAACTGGGAACTGTGCATTGTAACAGACAACTGGGAATTGCACACTGTAGCTGGCCACTGGGAATTGCGCACTTTAACTGCAACTGGCTAATGTGCACTTCAACAGACAACCAGGAACTGCGCACTGCAACTGCAGCTGGCTAATGCACACTTGATGAGAAGAGTTGTGTTTTTTTTTTCAAGTGAAATGATCCAACCTTTATTTATACAGTTCGAGTCACCTTCAATTTCCTTGTGGGCCCGTCTTCTTCTTTTATCTTCAAATTCTTCTTTAATGCTTTCTGGGGTTTCTTCAATGGTTTGTCTTGTCTTCTTGGCATTTCTTCTTTACTAGAAAAGTTGTCCATGAGGCTTGTTGATGTATCATCTCCTCACATGCACGTCTAATTAATATATGGCTCTAATGTTGAGTAGATTCATCGAGAAGCCCCTCATCACAAGAGGTCTCTTGAGCCTACATCTTCAACATTAGACTATACTTGTAAGGAAGTCAAACCTGCCCTATAAAAAATAGATCACTCCACCTTGGAGCAGGCAATGTGAGATCTTCGTTGGGACAAAAGATTGAGTAGGAGATCCCATCCACTTGTCAATATTTGTGGTAATAATCCGATCGGTGGGAAACCGGGCCGGCCGGTACGACCAGCTAGTTTAGTTAGTGAATAAGAAGAAAAAAGCAGCACCAAGCTATACAACAAAGAGCAAACCAATACATCTCTAGGAAAACACATAACACCATTAGTAGTATTTCTTACATACTCATCTTAGATAGATACTCCAACCAACAATTCTACTTCATAAAGAAGACTTAATATAGGGATTAGAACTTTATCAAATCATTTGAAAAACAAAGAAACAAAAGGGAACATGTCAGTAGGAAGAGCTGGGAACTTCATCGAAAGAGGATAGTTGGATTGACTACAATCCTCTAGGTTGAAATCCACCCTCCAAGGCTACACATAAGCAGGGGATCCAACGATATTCCTAGCACCAAAATTGTAACACTTGGCATGCTACGTCATCTGAGTTAAACAATAAGTAGGCATATTTTGACCCAAAACCCTGACAAGAGTTCAATGAAATCCCCTTGGCATCCCAATTAAATAGGCACCAATGGATAAATGCATCCTCATCTAGAATTCAGTGTAAGAAAGCATAATCATGCCTTTGGTTGCTAAGAGCATATGCCTTTCAAAATATTCCTTGTTGTTGGCAAGCAAGAAGTTGATGACATTTAGTTCCGATCTTGATGAGGAACCAACATTCATTGAAGGTTGCATGAAAGGATCTACATGCGACTCTAGACTAGTTTGAGATGATGGGGTTGAATCAAATGTTTTAAAACTCGGACTCGGACTTGGACTCGGAATCAGTCAAGGCTTAACTCGAACTTAGACTCGGACTCGGATTGAGTCAAACCAATCTCATTTCAATGACTTGGTTTACTAAAAAATGCATAAAATGTTTAAATTTAAAGAAAAAATTATATTTTAAAGATTCCAAACCATGATTCCAAAAAAATATTGAAATTTTGAAAGAAATCATTTTGAATAAATGAGAAAGAACATTTAAATGACAAGCATTGTTCCTCCATCGCTTATATTGGGATCCTCATCATTATTATCACCCTTTGCCTCTTGTCTAGCCTTTTCCTCTACCTCGATCCTCCTGGGACATCAATCAACACCACCCTATTTTGATGAAACTGCCTAATCCAAGCTTTATAATATGTGGTAGAAAAAGCTTAACATGTGTAATCAATGATTTTGGTTAGAGCGAAGGGTACATTTTTGCTAAAGCCATGATAGAGGAGTTCAACAATCAATACCACAAACATTAAGGTACATAAAGGAGTTGGTGATCTTGACTAAATGCCAAGCCCATACCCTCATACGTGATAGAATCCAATGAAAATGCTGCAATCCTACCAATCCTGAAATCTTGAAATCCTTCCCTCAACCTGGATAAGTGTGCCCTAGCTCCCCGAACTTGCATAATTGCCGCTGTAATTCGATGGAAGATCTAAATGATCTCCCCGGTGACTAGGGTGTCTCTCAACATCGAAATCAACCTTTGGGTGTCTTCCTCATGGAATCCATAGTCTCCACTGATTCACGTGAACCAATGTATTCTCCTCAGAGCTCAAACTGTCAAATCATAAATGCATAATGAGGATTTAGGTCGCTTTTCTTTTCATATACTCCTCCAAAACCCTAATTCGTTGTTTACCTCTATTTTTAGCTCCCTCACTTATGTGCCCCTCTATTTTTGGTTTAAATCACTTAAAGGGTGCTTTTACCCACTTTTCACTTGATATCACTTTCGAATGATAAGGTTCTCTAGTGAAATGACATTAAATGACCATGTTTTCCTTTGTTCCTCCCTGGCTATAGTCTAACAGGGATGTTTAGACTACTCAACCCTCCTCTTTGGAACTCCTAGTCGGAAAAAGACATTACAGTCCTCCCTTCCCGAGATTGCTCGTCCTTAAGCAATACCAATCCAGGGTGCTGCAAAATCTGCTCGCTCTCCCAAGTCGCATCCTCTACTGGAAGCCTTCTCCATCTAACCAAACACTCCCTGATGACCTTGCTCCTCAACCTCCGCTCTCTGAACTCTAGTACCTCCTCAAGAACCAACTCAAACTGCCCCTCCTCATCCAAAGGTGGAAGCTCCTCTGGAGTGTTGTTGAATTGACTGTCTTTGTTGCTGAGTCTACTCTCTGGCAACTTGTGAAGTCTGAAGGTCTCTCTGAAGAACAACTCTGCCACCTGCATTGTGTTGTAGAATGTAGGAATCGCGAGAAAACGCATAATTTTGGTCCACCTGTCGACCCCTACAAATATGTCGTCCTTACCCTGAGCCTTCGAAAGGCCTGTAATGAAGTCCATGGATGAGCTTTCCCATTTTTTCTCTGGAATGGGAAGTGGCTGAAGTAACCTTGCTGGAATTGTCTGCTCGGACTTGTTTTGCTGACATGTCACACACTCACTGATATGTCTCATCACATCCTGCTTGAGACCTTCTCAAGAGAATCTCTCTCTGACCTGCCTGTAGGTTTTGAAGAACCCCTGATGGCCTGCTAATGGAGAGTCGTGTACTGCTGCCAAAATCTTCTTCTTGAGATTTGATCTTGGCACTAGGTAGAGTCGGTCTTTGTAGAAGATGACGTCGTCTATGACTATACTTGTCGTCTTGTACCTGCCCATCCAATATCTCACAAGCAAACTTGTTCTTGGAATATTCCACTAACAAGTGGGATTTCCAATCTGTTGAAATCTCCATCAAGGAATAAGTTACTGGTCTCCTAGATAATGCATCTGCTGCTTCCCCATGTTGAAAGATCCTCTCCATCCTCTTCGTTGACATTGTCCTAGGTGCCCCTGTCGACATACCCCTCAGTACAATCTTCTTCCCCTCATTGTCTCTGAATCCCATTTCAAGGGTTTGGTAGTTGGTAGAAATCTTGCCCAAGGTGATCAACCATTGGATTCCCAACACCACATCTGTGTCAGCTAGGTCAACTACATAGAATGTATCTCTCATGGTGTAGTTACCTAACTTCATCTCCAAGTCAGAAACTTTGTCCAAACACCCCGATGTGTGGCCATCTGCTACTGCAACCTTGTTAGAAGTAGAGAAATAAAGCAGAGCAGAACTGTCCTTTTAATTTTTTTCAGTTAGAATAACAGTTAAGTCTCATTTTAGAACAGTAAACATAACAACACTGCTGAACATATAGCAGAGAAACAATAAATTTCTGAGAGTGTAAATCCAACACTCTTTCTGATCTAAACTGAAGACAAATTAGATCAGTATCTAGATCTAAACTAAATGCTGATATACATCTTATACATGCCAAAAACACAAACTGATCTCTATGGATCTGATATACATCTGATCTAGATGAGATTGGAACGGATCTCAAGCATATTAAATTTCAAGTTAAATAAAGAATATGGCCAATGAACAAAATAGCAAATCACATACCTTGAAGACTTACCTCTGAAGGAGTCACAGACACACACTAGAGATGCAATACCATTTGTAATTATGCTCAGACAAACTTCAGGATCATAGATCCACCATATAGGTTGGATCTTTTGCCAAGAGAAGAATAGACTTTCTTGCCACCAAGGAGAAAGAGCCACATAAACACCACACCAAAAAATCTGTGATTAAACCCTCAAACACACAGAACTTTCCAGCCAGTAAGAACCCTTGTGCCAAGGGGTACAGCTGTGATAAACAGCCTATAGGCTGCGGCTCAAGAAGACAGGGACAGATCTGCTAGAGAGAGGGGCCACGGCACATTTGAGGAACAGATCTGAGGCAAAATAGGCCACGTCTTGCACAGTAAAGGTGACGGTAGCTTCTGGAGGGTTTTAAACTTGCTGTAGGAGAGAACAGCAGGCACACTCCTCAACACATAACAATAGACATCAGAATTTGCAACAATGGATCCACACTAGGATGGTAACAGCAGCTAGCCACAAACGTTGGCTGGTAGGAGGGCCGAACCACCATAGGAAGGAGCCTCAAAGGCTGAGCCATCACAACTAGACCCTCAAGGGGCTGATCTACTACAGCCAGGAGGCAACAGGGCCGAGCCATCACAACAGGAACCTCAAGGGGCCGATCTACTCCATAGAAAATAGCCTCAAAGGGGGCCGATCCACACCACAACAAATAGCCTCAAGGAGGGCCGATCCACTCCACAGCAAATAGCCTCAAAGGGGGGCCGATCCACTCCACAACAAATAGCCTCAAGGGCCGAGTCACCACAAAAATACTCCAACAGCTGTTGCAAAAGGAGGGCCGCTGCAAGAAGGAGAGATCCGCTTACCTTTGGAGAGCATAATAGAATGTGTGTAGAAAATGAGGAGGGTAGATCTCTTTTTATACTAGGGCTAAGGGTTAGGCTAGGGGTAAAGGTAATAATAAAATGATAATTAAAGAATTAACATATTCAATTAATATAAATATTAATTAAATATGTTATAAATTAAACATTTTAAATTAATAACCCCTAAAGTCAAAATAAACAAAAACCCCAAATAAGCACAAGCAAGGGTGAAGAGGGTTTTGGCATGGGTGATTGGGTGGCAATACTTGTCCATTCATTCTCAAAGTGACCCTATTTGATTTTATCATCACTGCATATGGGATACATCCCTCATGTGGGCATGTCCCCCTTCAGGGAGGGTCATACACCAACAAGATACCTGATCAAGGATCAGGTTGCCCCAGAACATTTCTGGGGTCTTATCCACCAAGGTCCAAGACCAAGGATCAACCCATGCCCCAGGCATGGGTACCCTAGACCATGTCCAGGGGCCCTAGACATATCTAGGGGCTTTAACTGCTTGGTCCCAGACCAAGAACCCCAGTCATATACTGGGGGCCCTAACAAGGGTCTTTTCTGCTTGGTCCCGAACTAAGAACCCCAGGAGTGCACTGGGGGCCCTAGATCTCGGCTAGGGTCTTTGCCATCCTTCCAGAGAATGGCTCTTGCAGCTACTTTAAATTTAACAAACCTCAAACCCCTCAAACTCCTTTGTCTAGAGTGCTCGCCTAGCTACCCACGCAGTGTCAATGAAGTTGTGGGTTGCCCCACCATCTACCAAGGCAATGGCCCATTGTCTTTGAATAATCCCTTTGATCCCGAGGGTGTCATACCTAGGGACTCCAGTGTTGATTTTTCAAAAAGCTAGGCTCAAGCATGAAGTTCATTCCATTTTTAGCATTTTACTTGAACCATAAACAATTTGTTGCAACAACCAAGATCACAAGAAGAAATACCGTGCACAAGTACACAAGAAGTATCCTGGGAAACCCTTCTCAACAAGGGAAGAAAACCCAACCAATCCTTTGCTATATTCTTCAAGAGAAAGACCTCCACCACCATAAAAACCTAGCACACAAAAGGGTGCTCACAAACCCTAGAAGACTAGCACCCAAGAGAGGTGCGCACTTTTCCCAAGAACAAGTACTTGCTGAAATTTCCAAACTTGCACTTGTGATATGATTCCTCAATAGGGAATTTACCTTTATTTATATTAGACTGAGCCTATCAACAGTAGTGTCTATTGGCACAATAGGGCCGACCTCAATAAGTCACAATATAATTAATAATTACCATATTAATTATCTTTCACTTTATGGTGGGGCCGACCTGCACCCTTTACATCACAAATAGGGTTACAGGTAAGTCTGACTCTTGTACAATATAGCAAGGGATCTCATACACCCACTTGTGCTCAGCCACTAGGGGCACATCCATCTGTGCTCAGCCACAGGGATGTCCACATCTCTATCTCACTGTGTCTCACAGGAGAACCACACTCACTAGTGCTCAACCACTAGGATCACGTTCACTTGTGCTCAGCCACAGGCACGTCCAACTCAACAGATCTCTTTCTCACTTCGTCTGACAGGAGAATCATCTGTAGTATCTCATCATCTCAACTCTCTACATAGAGGAGGCTAATACATCGTTTCATCTCAGAGGGATCGATACACCCAACTTATGGGCTTCCCCAAACAGGGGCACACAACATTCCATCTCTATCTTAGAGAGGAACCACACACCCAACTCATGGGCTTCCCTACACAGGGGCACACAACATTTCATCTCCGTCTCAATGAGGAACCACACACCCAGCTCATGGGTTTCACCACCTCACACAGGGGCACAACGTTCCATCTCTATCTCAGAGAGGAACCACACACCCATCTGATGGGCACACCCAACTCATGGGATCTCTTTCAGGTTGACTCACTCAGTTTGTGTCCTGCAGAATGTCTCACACAGCTGTAATCATCAACATCCAGAAAGGGTCGCTATGACTCCCTTTGCCGGTGTGCATCTCTTAACCTCTTCGCAAGGTTGTGGCTTTACCGGTGGCTGTGCCCCTCCTAGTGTCAGTGGTCTCCTTGGAGGCTGCTCCTCCTCTGAGCTAGTGGAATCACTGTCCTATGCCTGACTGCCATGTTCCTCATCACTGTCTGCGACAACCTCAATGTAATGGATTTGTTCCTTGCCCATGCACCTATGGTTGGGGACCCATGGATCTTTGTAGGTGAAGCGTAGCTTCTTCCTCATAAGATCATGCCTCGTAGCATCATCCAACTTCTCCTTACCCTTCCACTCTCTCTGGAATGGTTTCCTATCCTGGTCCTCTTGTGGCACAACAAGTTTGGAAAAAGTTTTTGTCTTCGACACCGAGTCTGCTAGATCTCTAGTGTGTAGGCTGGCACCCTGTAGTGTGTAAGGTATGTAGGCCTTCACCCATCCTCTCAAGGGTTACGTGAGACCCTCTGTGAAAAGCATGACCAATCTGGGCTCTGAAATATTTGTCACTGCCACGGATACCCTCTGAAACTCTGTGATGAATGCCTCTGGTGTGCCAATTTGTATCAACTAGGCTAAATCTCTGAAATGGATCTCTGGATCCCTCCTATCAAACCTGTCCATGATCCTCTTTGTGAACTCCTTGTATGAAGTGATGTGACTGTGACCTAGTGTCACTAGTCCATGATGCCACCACTCATGTGCCTCTCCCTCCAAATGCAGGGTAGCGAAACTGATGGCCCCAGTTTCTGTCATCTGGTTGAGCTTGTAGTACGTGCCCAGTTTTTGTACCCAAGCTCTAGCAGTGCATTTGAATGATCCGGCGAAAGAAGGTACAGTGAGTTTACCTACTTTTAGGATGAAGTCTATGGTCTTCCCCTGCGAATGCTGCTGTTGTCCTCCCCTCTGAGGATCTCTAGGACGGTTCCTGAGTCTGAGCCCACAATACTCAACCAGGGTCATGTCCTGATGGAACTCCAGTCCCAACACTGCATACTCTTTCCTGTACTCAAAGATATCCTCTACTTGCGTGGTCTGCCTCTGTAATACTGGCTGTTGTACTACTGCTGGAGGTGCCCATTGAAAGTTAGGGAATAGTGGTCAGGGATCTTACTCGATGAAGTGTAGGTGTGAGTAGGTGAATGGGGTCCACTGCCTGCCCTTGAGTTCCCCTGTGCTGCATGCGAGGCATGTGTGCCTGGAATGCTCCCTGCAGTCAATCTATCGGCCATCTATGCCAAGGACTGAGTCATGGCTTGCTCACTAATCACCAAATTGCTAATAACTTGCATGAAAGTTGCATTTGGGTCCACGGGTGCTTTGCCACTGCCTTCTGGCCTTTCATACATGTCTCCCATCATCCTCATGCTCTGCCCTTCTCAATGCTTCCCTATGTGCCTCTGCCTCTTCCTCTGAACTGTGAGGAAAGGGGGGATAATCTTCCCTTCTTTCCATGCATCTGTTGTAAGTGACATATTCGTCACCTACATGCTCACGACCCTCTGGGTTCTTTGCTGACCTCATCAAAACTTTAGTCACAGGTTGGCAGGACTAAAGCTTTGATACCACTGTAATATCCCTAGATCTGTAGATCGGAATATATACCTCAACTGTCGATTATTTGCTGCTGTAATTGATACACTTTGGGTTTCTGGATGCGCTTAGTAACTCTATCTTAACATGCATGGTGATTTTGCATGTGGTTTCAGGTTGAACAATTATTTAACAGTATATATAATTAATTATGCAGTAACTAAAGAGCATAGAACAACTGCAATCAATGTATTATGAAATAGGATTGAGTACAATACCGCATGCGGTGAAATAAACTGAATCTCTCGGCTAGATCAAAGCTAGATGGATCTTAGCCGGAATACAATAATGAAACTAAAGCAATAATACCCGGAACCAGAAAAATGATGCTAGATCAATGGATGAGTGATATGAATTGCTGCATTCTACGAAAACTCACACGCCCACTGCTGCAAGACTGGAATGTTCTCCCTGGTGGCTAAACTCCTCGGATCAACCTGAAATTTGTCCCAAACAGTGCACCCTGACGTCCAACACCCTCTTAGTGTCTGTCGAACTGAAGATCTGTTGATTTTCTTCATATTAGATATGATCGATATTTTTTATTACAATGATGAGTGTTCCATATGTAGAGAACATATGGCGACCATCCATGAAAGGATGTGTCCCTTGGAAAATCAATAACTATTTATTATTATCATTTACTTATTATATATAGTATTTAATAATCAATAATTATATTATTAATTATTAATCTAAGAGAATGTCTTCCCGATGTTGTTCAAACATCAACACTCCCTCTCAACGAGGGAGACATTCTGCATCATGCCAAACTTGTCTCTAAAGTATAGAAGCTTCACCCTAGACTCATGAAATTTGTCTATCAATCTTGGGAGACGTCTCTCTCCCACCTGAACCAAGGGGAAACTCCTTCTGTGGCTCTCCCTCTGAGCCAATTGACTCTCTATGAGATCAGGCTCACTCTGGGTCCGCATGTAATAGCATATAACATCTTGAGTCTTTATCATTCCTTGTCAAATCACCATGACTAGGAAAAAGACCACACTGAGATCATTCACCACAGGTACAAACCTGTGAGTGAATGTCGGTCTGATGCTGACTAACACGTGGAAAGCACCTCAAACACCTCGAGTCCATATTATTCCTTGTCATTATCAAGGAAGGACTGCGCCTGGGCCCATTTACCACAAGTGCACCTTTATGATAAATGTATCCTATCTCCCTTGGTTTGCAACCCATTCTAGGAGAAGGTTTGCTCGATGTTGAAACATCAACACATCCTCTTATCTAGGGAGGTATCTTTCCATGATGTCTTCATCTAGTAGTCCAGTGACTACCCTGTAATCAACTAGTAGCACACAACTACTGTCCAGAGACACACGGTCTTCACCAGTGGTACACAACCACCATAGTAGCAAAAGGCCTGTCACACATGGCACTCCCATGTGGACTTCTAGATGCTACTCTCTCTAGGAACATTTAGGGTCAACTCCTCATAGTGTGTGACGTCGAAGTCAACTCCCTTGACATGTTCTCATGTGCTCTCCACAAGGGACGTGTCCTCATGTGCTCTCCATAAGGGACGTTGGGCTATAAGCTCAAATGCACTTATCCCTTCTCGGATAAGTGTCCTCACAGATCAATTCAACACAGTGCACAGAGCAGTACGATCTGGAGAATGTCTGTCACACATGGCACTCCCATGTGCACTTCTAGAGGCTACTCCCTCTAGAAACACTAGGGTCAACTCCCCATAGTGTGTGATGTCAAGGTCAACTCCCTTGACATGTGCTCATGTTCTCTCCACATGGGACGTGTCCTCATGTGCTCTCCACAAGGGACGCTGGGCTATCCCTTCTCGTATAAGTGTCTTCAAGGATCAACACACTTATCCCTTCTCGGATAAGTGTCCTGACAGATCAATTCAACTTAGTCACTGAGGAGTACAATTTGGAGAATGTCTCGGGAAGCTGCAAACATCAACACTCCCTCTCAGTGAGGGAGGCTTTCTCTGCCACGCCAAGTCTATCAAGGAAGTACTCGAACTTCGTCTTGGTTTGGTAAGAACATCATCAACTTGCTCATCTGTAGGAAGGTACTGCCCTCCTGTGCACCATGTCTTGGTTGTAATGGTACTTGATCTCAATGTGGTTCGCTTTGTCATGAAACACTAGATTCTATGAGATCTTCACACAACTTTGGTTACCATAATGAATAACGATGGAATCCAGCACATGTTCAGATAAATCTGCAAGGAGCTTGCGAAGCCACACTGCTTCACGGACTACCATACTTAATGCAATGTACTATGCTTCTACTGTGCTCAAAGCCACAGAAGTCTGTTTCATGCTACACCAGGAAACCATGGCATATCTCAAAGTGAAGCAATACCCGAAGGTGCCCTTCTTATCCATTGCGCTCCCTGCCCAATGAGAGTCAGTATATCCCTGCAATCTCATGTCAATACTGGAAGTATATCTCAGACCATGTCTAACTATGCCTCACAGGTATCTCGATTCTCAACACATGCTTCGCAACAATCCAGTGTGTTTGTCTTCACTGACTCATAAACTGGTTGAGTGTACTCACTGCATGGCAAATATCTGGTCGGGTGTTAACCAAATGCACCATTTATCCAATCAGTTGTTTGTACAGAGTCAAATCAATTTTGTCAGAATCGGAAGAAGACACATTAGTTTCTTCATATTCGTCACCATTGGTGTAGCCACAGGCTTCCAGTTCAACATCCCAAACTTCTTCAATATCTCAACTGTGTACTTCCCTTGATTTATGAAGATCTCATCAGTTCTCTGCCACACCTCTAGTCCCAAGAAGTAGTGCATCATATGTGATGTCCCGTTCCCAGGAGTAGGCCAGCAGGGAGTGACTTAGTAGTCTATGTGTTCCTGTAGACTATAGTCAGGCACAAACAGAGAGCAAAAGGGAGAAATAAGGGTGATTTGGTGGCTAAATGATGAATTAAGCCAAAAAACATAGGAAAAGTCACTTAAGCCTAAGTCAACGAAGAATTATAACGAAAAGGTGCTAAAGGGGGACTTAATTAATTAATTATTCACCTTAGGAGGAAAAGCGCCTAGCTCAAGTGAGGTCAATGGTGAATTAGATCGGGAAGAGTATAAAGGGAATAATTCGACCGAATTCCTTGTGATGTCCCATCCCCAAGATTAGGCCAGCAGGGAGTGACTTAGTAGTCTATATGTTCCCGTAGACTATAGTCAGGCACAAACAGGGAACCAGATGGAGAAATAAGGAGGAATTAAGGCTAAACGATAAATTAAGCCTAATTACTTAGGGAAAATCACTTAAGCCTAAGTCAACGAAGAAATAGAACAAAAAGGTGATAAGGGGGGCGACTTAATGGACAAATATTTCACTTAGGAGAAAGGGTGCCTAGGTTAAGCGATGTCAACGGAGAATTAGGTCGGAAAGGGTATATAGAGAGGAATTTGACCTAATTCCTCATTATGCATGATTATGATTTGATGTTGAGAGCTTCCAGAGGAGGAGGAGAGACGACCTTGTTGTTTTGTGGATTTCTGGAGGAAACCACCACCCTTGATCGGTTTCGGTGTTGAG
>JASDQU010103906.1:230790-276136 GCA_032191745.1 Picea mariana | reverse complement strand
TTTTGTGAGCAGGGCGCAGCTTAGCCAAGGAGGGCGCAAGCTATTGGAGAGATTCTCAGATCTGCAGTAGACCGTGGTCCCGATTGCAGATCCGTTCCGACCCAGTGGAGAGCTAGCCAGGGCGCTTCCATTGAGACAGTTTCCATCAGATTCCGACGGTGGAATCTTGCAGAGAGACCCATTCAGCTGTTTAGGGCGCATGCATCCCGGATAGGTATTTGGCTTTGCATGCAACAGATCTGCTGTCTCCTTGCGGTCACGGGTATATCTTTGTCATTTGATTGTATTCCAGTATAGATCCCTGAGGTCTGACTGACGTTTAGTTGATATATTTCAGTAGGCGATTTGTATTCCCACGCATGCACTGATATTATTCATAATATTGAGTTATTGGCCTTATTTGCTATTGCATGCGTCATTTTATGATTGTAATACCTTTGTTATGCTACATGCAACTATGATAACCTACATGCAACAATAATAACTGACATGCAAACACTTTAAGCAAGATCATCTACATCAAACCCTAAAACGCATCCAGAAACCCCCAATGTATCAGTTTTGCAGCGAATATCTTGATCATCCGGATCAGGGATATTTCATTCCTCATTATGCATTGATGATTTGATGTTGAGAGTTTTTAGAGGAGGAAGAGTTTCAACTTCTACTGTTTTGTGGATTTCTGGAGGAAACCACCACCATTGATAGGTTTTGGTGTTGAGAGACACACCCTAGCCCATCGGAGATACCATCCAGGTATTTCATTCTGCTATTCAGGAGTATCCAGTGATCAGTGTTGCGCAGCTCAGCAAGTAGGGGCGCAAGTCAGATAGAGGGTTTGTGTAGCTGCAAGCAATGTTGCCAGAAGCAGGAGCGTCAGAAGCGTCATTTTCCAAAAATCCTAGGAAGCGAAGCGTCCGAGAAGCGTATGTTATATATATATATATAATTTTTTTTTTTATATATATTGCATTTATATTCAAAACAATAGTAGAAAGACAAATTAGCTACAGAATATATGAAAACATGCATATTTGTACATCAATATAGATAGAGATGGCATCCATACTACATAGTTCATCAATGATTAATCATTCGAGCATCAACCATCTAGATTCTAGAATCTAGCCAATCTTGGTAGTGGTTGACTTGAGTCCATCTAGCCAATCATGAGTCCATCCTCCTCCTCACCCTCCCCTATATCCAATGCAATCCGTGCGTTTGTTGATGTGGAGGATGACCCCTCAAGAGGATCACCATCATCAAAAGTGACGGACTCTAGCACTGGTTCATTAAGATCCAAGTTGGCTAATGCCAACTCAACACTGTTGTTCAAACCCATATCATCAAGAAACACATCCCACATCTTTTTCATTCCCTTCAACCACTCTTCTCTCTGCCTGTAATATGTGTATAAGACGGAGGTTGGTGTGCACATACACCACTCAATCACTTGACACGACGACAAAGAGAAGAGTTCAACATAAGAGTTTATACTTGGGTGAAGGGTACATTTTTACTGAGGTCGTGACAAAAGAGTTCAACAATCAATGCCACCAACATCGAGGTACATAAAGGGCTTGGTTCTCTTGATTAAATGTCAGTTCCATACCCTCATACATGATAGAATCCAGTGGAAACATTGCAATCTTGCCAATCTTGAAATCCTGAAAATTTTTAAGTCTGCTGAATTTTGAATGGGACCTAAAATTCTACTTTCTTCTTATGAAATCCAATGAGGTTGGAACCACTCTCAAACATCCTGAAACAATTAATGGTAATGTTAAAAATTTAAGTAAAAGGATGAAAATGAAAGATAAAGGAGAATGTCACTTTTAACATTACCATTAATCACTAGGGTGGATGAAATGGAGGGGGGTTGCACACCAGAACACCTCATTCCCCCTTGGAAGTGTGTGTGAAGCGCCCTCCGAAGCGTGCTTCAGAAATTTGGAAGCACGCTTCGGAAATGGCAGGAAGCGTGCTCAAGAGCCCTGAAGCGCGCTTCCTAAATTTTGAAGCGCGCTTCAGCTCGAGCTTCTTGGATGCATCCGCCCCGAAGCTCGATCCGGGCGGATGNCAACTCTTTTGGAAGGACAATTGGGGTTATAGACGGAGCATCAAAGCAGATACGGGGAAACCCTTCTGACCCAGTTTTGCATTTGGCGAGGCGATCGTTTTTAGTCATATAACAGCCGATTCCGTTGGTGGAATCATTTGGGGCGCATCCAGAGAGCCAGGAGGTGCGCAGACCCCCAGGGGACGAGATCCGGAGCATCAAAGGCCAAATCTGTCATCCGACAGTCACCAGTATCATTCTAGAGGCCAGGGCAGTTCTATTGGGACAGTTTCCAGCTCATTCTGACGGGTATAACTTTCCGGACGAGTTTTCCAGTTTGTAGCGGTTACAGTGCTTCTCCAGAACCGCCGATTTTGTTGATCTATCCATGCATGCATCAGATCTACCTTCATCTTCTGATCACGGGTATTTTATGTTATTTGCTTGTATTCCAGTGACGATCCATGAGATCTAATTGAAGACTATTTTCTATATTTCCAGTATTTCATTGTATTTCCATGCTTGAATCTCATAATACATATTATTGGGCGGTGAATGTTCCTTATTTCCACATGCATCGTATATATACTGTTTAAACCATAACATATAACATGCACATGCAACAACCACAAAACATTTCAAGCACATAACTAAAACATATCCAGAAACCCCCAAAGTATCAGATCAGAAGATAAAACGCATTCAGAAACCCCCAGTGTATTAGACCTGTGAGACAAAAGACTAGATCCGTAGTAGATATCCTGATCAGTGGGATCCGTAGTCCCAAGAAGTAGTGCATCATACCAAGGTCCTTCATCTCAAACTCATAGGCCAACGCATACTTGCATTCAACAATAAGGCTCTCTATACCGGTGAGGAATAAATCATCAACGCAGAGGACCAAAATCAGGGACTCACCATTAACAATATTGTAGTACATGTTGGGATCAACAACACCTTTTTTTTTTCTTAAGCTCAAACTCATCAGGTATCCATCAATCCTCGCATACAAAGCTCAAGGTGCCCGCTTGAGTCCATACAGGGTCTTCTTCAACCTGCACACATGAGACTCCTTCTCATGTATCACAAAACCATCTGGCTACTCGATGTATACTTCTACCTCAATCTCTCCATTGAGAAAGACTGTCTTTATATCCATCTGATGTAGTCTCCAACCCATGGATGTTGCAAGGGCAATAATCGTTCAGACAAAAGTGTATTGAGCAACAGGAGAAAATGTCTCCTCATAATCTATTCCCTCCACCTGAGAGAATCCTCTAGCAACAAATATCATTTTCTGCCTCTCGATGCTCTCGTCAGCTGTGTGTTTGATCTTATAGATCCATTTGGAAGTCACTACAGACTTCCCCTCAGGTGTCAGAACAATATTCGACATATCATTCTTCATGATGGACTGATACTCCTCCATCATGACATCTCTCCATATTGGATGACTAGTTGCCTCCTCATAACAGAAAATCTAAAAAATGAATGATGTGGCTCATAGCTGTGGCATAGAACGAATATTTCTGAGGTCTCTTTCTCACTCGGTAGGTACCACGAGGAGTTGCATGTCCTTCTGCCTCCTACAGAGCCTGACGATCCCATGCAAGTCTCTTCCGACCTATTGCAATATCTCTAGGAACATTAACTGGAGCTACAGGGTCAACAGGATCAATTTGATCAATAGGCTCAACTGTCTCCCTCTGAAAGGTAATATCATATTGGACCATATTTGACATATAGTGGTTTCCTCATGAAACCAATGTCTAAGACATTTCGAGGTTCCCTCATGGAACCCATGTCTCACAAGACATATCGAGGGTTCCTTGTGAAACCAATGTCTTGGTTCCTTCATCTCACCATCTGAGGCACGTTAGGATGAAGTCTACATTCCCCCCTACTAGTCCACACATAATCCTCTAGGGAGAATGTCTCATGATGTTTCCTCAAACATCAACACTTCGTCTATAGTTGGAGGTGACTCCTCCTTTGTCTCTGCTCCCTCTGACACTGAAGGTGGCTCTTCCTCATTCTTTGGTGGTAACTCAATCTCTGCTCCCTCTAGATGTAGTACAACCTCCTCTACTTGGATCTATCACCATAATTGTGCTACAGTCGGTCTTGATTGGTTGTATCCATGATCAATAGAACTGTCTATGCTATTTGGCATAGTCCTGTCCTGGGAGATACATTGCTCCTAGAGACTTTATGTTTCTGAGCATCATATCTGGCAATGTCTCTCCTTGATATCATGTTGGAAGGTCTTGCCCTCCATGTTTGCCTCCTACAACCGTCATTATGGCTCCTTCTCAGAGCTATTACCTGTGACCTTCCCGAAACAAGAAACACAAACAACAAAAAACATCTCCTAGAGGAGATCCATTTATCTGGTGCACAACTATATACAATGACCCTCCAAATGATACCGCTTCTACTATGACCAACACACATTCATCATATACTCGATGTCATACGACTACCAACACACATCCATCATATACTCGATGTCATACGGCTAACCATGTTGATTTTCTAGTGTTAAATTAGACAAGCACAATTTTCCGCAAGTGGTAATTACTTCCAATGATATACAATATTACTTTAGTAAACTCTAGAACATCACTAGGTAACTCGGAAAATTTCAACTACTTAGAAACTTCGATCTCTTCCTTATATCACTTCCCACGCGCGAGAGAGAAGAAATATGTGTCTATTGTTGTGTCTTTCAAGTGTCTTTTTAATATTAGATTGATTCAAAAAGACATGTGTGTCTAGTTGGAGAATACCTCCCGTAACTACCCAAAGATTAATTTGGTTATAATCCATCCACATAGTATTTGACTTTGTTAAATTGTTCCTCCATAGTTCATGCGATTTTTTGCATAAATATAGGTAGAAGTAAATATGCAGTACATTCCTCATATTTAGGTAATTAGACATTTTTACTAGAAATTACTTCCCACCATAATTTATGGAATTCTTACTGTAATTTAGGTAGGAGTAAAAAGTAAATATGTTGTACATAGAGATTGTAACAACCCCATAAATTTAACACTCCCAACACTTTACTTTACTCATTTTCCTGGGCCCTCCTGTGAAGGAGTCAAGCCCAATCCCGCTCTGATACCATGTTGATTTTCTTCATATGAGATATGATCGATATTTTTTATTACAATGATGAGTGTTCCATATATAAAGAACATATGGTGACTATCCATGAAAGGATGCATCCCTTGGATAATCAATAACTATTTGTTATTATCATTTACTTATTATATATAGTATTTAATAATCAATAATTATATTATTAATTATAAATCTAAGAGAATGTCTTCCCAATGTTGTCCAAACATCAACAAGGTAAACCCTCTGCTGATTTGTACAAACCCCAGATGGGATTCCTTGGGGGCTTGCACCCCTCCTCTGGCCAATTGCTGTGCCCTAGTGATTCCACCGTAGAAATCTGGTTGTATGTGTCTCAAACTGAGCCCTGGTATCCTTTGTAATGGGTTGGAAGGGTTTCCCAGGATTTGGTCCGGTGAACTCTCTAGAACCCTGGATTTGTCTCCCCAAGTGCTACGCTCTCACTGGCCAACTAATGCACTCTAGATGATTCCTCCCTCAAAATCCGGTGAGTAATGTCTCAAAAGGTGTGCCCAACCTTCCTCTCAACTGGGTTGGAAGAGAATCTCTGGATTCTCCTTGGTCAAGACAAGCTAAACCTCTGTGTCTCCTCAGCTCACACGCCCTCAACATGGATAAGTGCACCCTAGCTGCCTGTATAACTGCTGCTGTAAATCGATGGAAGATCTGAATGATCTCCCCGATGACTAGGGTGTGTCTCTCACACCAAAATCAACTTCTAGTTGTCTTCCTCTTGGAATCCACAGTCTCCACTGATTCGCCTGAACCGATGTATTCTCCTCAGAGCTCAAACTATCAAATCATAAGATGCATAATGAAGAATTATGTCGCTTTTCTCTTCATATACACCTCCAAAACCCTAATTCGTTGTTGTCCTCTAGTTTTAGCTCCCTCACTTATGCGCCCCTCTCTTTTTGGCTTAAATCACTTAAAGGGCGCTTTTACCCACTTTTCACTTAATATCACTTTCGAATTATAAGGTTCTCTAGTGAAATGACATTAAATGACCTTGTTCTCCCCAGTTCCTCCCTGGCTATAGTCTAACGGGGATGTTTAGACTACTCAGCCCTCCTCTCTGGGGCTCCTACTCGAAAAGGGACATTACAGGTCGAGAATACTCATTTCTATGTGCAAGCAATGCACAACATTCTCATTCTCCAAGGCAAAGGACATATAAGTAAAACATTCCTTCAGAATTTTATATTGTCTGCAACATTAGCCTTTTGGCCTCCATCCACCATAGCTTGAACGAGCTTCTAAGCTTTATCCAATTTGCCTTCTTTGCATAAAACCCCAAACCATTTATTATAAACGCCAACCTTTGTTTTAAAGCCAACTTCCATCATTCTACCAAAGATCTTCAAGGCCCCTTCCAGTTTACCCAATTTCGAAAACTCGTTGATCAACATTGCACATGTGTCCACATCAGGATCACGTTGTTCTACAACGATCTTGTCGAGCAACCTCTAAGCATCTGCAATCATCCCCTCTCTGAAGTACTTATTCAACAACGTGTTATCCACCACAACATCTGGCACGCATCCAAAAGAAAACTCTTGGCTTCCTGCAATTCCCCGAGTTCAATATACCCACTTATTAGAATTGCATGAGGCAACATTGGGGCTCAAATTTCTCTCGCCCATCTTCTCCAAATACTCGAAGCCCTCCTGCATCCGACCAACCTTGCATAAACCATCGATCACAACATTATACGACATGATAGTCGATTCAAACTTTTCCGGAATAAAGGTAAACACATCGAATGCCTTCTAAATCTCCCCTAACTTGAAAAAAAAACCCTCGAATCAAATTACAAAAAACTGGCTCGCTAAAGATTGAATCTCATCTCCTCATCTCCAAGTACAACTCCTCTGCCTGCTGCATTGCTTCCCCCTTAACAAAACCCTCAATAGTAGCAGTAAAGGTAGGAGGATCAACCCCGTGGCATTTCTCTAACATTTCCTTGAAAAGCCTCATGACCTTCTCATATTTTATTGATCCTAAAAATGGGTCTTCATTAAATGATTAAAATTCACTATACTCGACATCATCTCAGCCTCGTAGATGGTTTTCAAAATATCAAACAAGGCCTCCAAGTCCAGTCTGGTTGGTGTAGGGCGCCAAGAACAGAGTTGCAGGTGAAGACGATGGGGCGACAATTTGAGTACATGGTGTGCTTGACGTCGAGCGTGGCGTCGTCGAGCTTTTCGGAGTAGACGATGGAATATAAGATGCCACTTTGTATAGGAAAATGATTGGTTCATTGATGTATTTAATGAACAAAAGGCCAGACATATGTCTTGCTATGAACACTTTAAGTCAGTATATGGTTGAACCTAGACATGTTCATTTGATTGCAACAGAACATGTGATGAGATACTTGAAAGGTACCATTGAGTATGGTATCAAGTATGATGCAGATTGTGAGTTCAGAGTATAGGGATACTCTGATTCAGATTGGGCTGGTAGTGTCACAGATCATAAGAGTACATCAAGATGTTGTTTTAGTTTGGGATCAGGTATGATCTCATGGTTTAGCAGGAAGCAAACCAATGTTGCGCTCAGTACAACTGAGGCAGAATATATGGAAACATGTTTAGCATGTACTGAAGCTGTATGGCTATGGAAATTACTTTTAGGATTATTTGATATTGAGTTAGATGCTACTAATGTCTGCTATGACATTCGGAGTTGCATAAAGTTATCAGTGAACCTCGTGTTTCATGACAAATGAAAGCATATTGGAATCAAGTATCATTTTATCCGTGATGTGGTAGAAAAGGGAGCAGTGAAGCTTCATTATGTGGCTACCAATGAGCAGGTTGCAGATGTGCTAACCAAACCTCTGTCAAAGTTGAAGTTTGAGTACTTTAGAGACAAACTTGGATTGGTCCCTCGTAAGAGGGAGTAAGGAGATGCATATGGGATTTTGGTGACAGTAGCGGGGCAAGTCATTTACATGTAGGATGTAGGCTATTCTATTTTATTCTTATCCAGTATAAAAAAGGACTGGCTCTAAGATTACTCATCTAGTATGAAAAAGCACTAGCACTGAGTAAGATGGTTCTTGGTGAATTGACAATTCTTGGTAAACTGTATGTCTTCCTCTAGCCTATGGCTAGTAGGATAGTTCTTGGTGAACTGAGTGAATAAAAATCCTGTAATGACATCAGTGTGCTCACCAAAGATGCTACTGATCCCAATGCTAGCTATGGATACAAAACTTCTCTTGATGAACGGATTCTACATGGATCAACAAGTCAATAGCCAAGTAAAGACAAATGGATGTAACAGTTGGTACTAGGAAAATACCTTCCTTGCTAAGAGGGAGTGTTGAATTATATAACTTTGGAAGCTATTTTCCCTATTGTAACTAACCATGTAGATAAAGTTTTGATATAGTGTTAACTTTATGTCAAGCATCGAACACATGACAAGTGTCAACCTTATGCCATGTGTCAACCTCATAGCACCTCTAAGAGGGCTGCATAAGGCGGTTGTAGTGGCCAGCTTAGGGAGGCTTCTTAAGAGGGCTGCTTAGGGCTTGGAGTGGCCAACTTAGGGGGGCTGCTTAGGAGGGTTGCTTAGGGTGGTGGTATGACAACTGTTATACAACTGTCATACAATCCTAAGACAACAGTTTAGGACAGCCTCTAGAAGAGACAAAGGAAGTGACCTTTGGGAGCATTAGGGGGTGGCTCTTGGGAGCTTTAGGGGGTGGCTCTTGGGAGCCAAAGGAGGGAAAGTATGACAACTGTTATACAGTTGTCATACATTCATAGTGGGCTGCTTAGGGCAACCAAACCAACCTATAAAAAGGGGCATTCACTTAACATTTGGATGCCTTGTTTTGCTGGAGTCTTCTGTTGAGGCAAGACATCTATTTGCTGAAGTATTTTGCTGGTATATGACTGATATCTACTGGAATTTTCTGCTGGTATATGGCAGCTAGTTGTTGAAGTATATTGCTGATACAAGCACTCTATTCTTGCTGAAGTCTTCTGCTGTTCCTTGCTGATATAAGGCTGCTACAAATACTGTTTGAAAGCTGCCATAAGTCTGCTACAGAGAGAAGGAAAGTCAGTTATCTTTTGGTGATTTTGTCAAGCTGTTACTCTAAGTGTTAGTTCAGCTATTTGTGAAGTTTGTAAGTGCTGAAACAGAGGTATTGTTTCAGCCCTTTGAGTCCTAGCTAGTAACTCTAAAGTCTTGTACTGGTATTGTACTTTGTTGAAGAATCTAAAGAGAAGTTTTGGCTGGGTTTTCTACCCCAAGAGGGTTTCCCAGGGTATACTCGTCTCTGTAATTGTCTCACTTTCAGTGATCCTCATATATGCAGATGTATTGGTATGTTGGTTGTATGCTGTAAATTTTTTAAATTTACCTACATGCATCAGTTTTTTAACACGATCTCCACCTGCTAAAAATAGAAAGTACTCGCATGTCATCCTGGAAAGGGCTCACTGGATTCAGAATGTCGCCAGGGTCAATACTGTATGCACAAAACTGTCATGCGAGCCTCCAGACAATGTCTCCTAAAACATAGGAAACTGGCAAAAAATAGCAAACTCTCTCTAATCCATGGAAAACTGTGTTAACTCTGTCTCTGAAAAAAGGAAAACCACTTAACCAATCTTTGTATCTGACCTCAACGGAAACCAACCTTGGCCTGACCAAGTGCTATCTCTGAAGAACTATTTGAATGCCAGCCATATAGAACATGCTGGCTCCTAACCCTCAAGATTTGCAAGTGAGAAAATCCAAGGGTTAACAGGTCTCTGCCCTCTTCAAATGCATGCAATCCAGGTGCTACATTTGTTGGTGTGGTAGATGACCCTTCAATAAAATCACCATCATCAAAAGTGATTGCTCTAGCACTAGTGCATTAAGATCCAAGTATTGATACTTTGAAAATAATTGGCCAATGGTAATGCCCAGGTCAATTAGCCATTGGCCATTGTCAGGACATGTGTGACCTAAGTGTCAGACATGCATTAGACATGTGCCCTAATCAGGGCATGTATCTCGTGAGTGTTTGAACTTCGACACTCTGGTCCTATGTGTCCATGTGTTTGGCACATGGACACATGACACATGGCCTAAAAGGAGAATGACATGTGGCTTAATATAGCTATTTTCTAAATTTTGTGAGGGTTCGTTGTGTGGCTATTTCTGTTTTGGAAATGGATGTCCATTTAGCCATTTTGGCAACTTAGGTTAGAGGGGGAAAAGGAGTACAAATTATTGTCCTAATGAAGCAGCATTGTTTGCAGCATAAATGTTTTAGGAAACTTTGTTGGGTTCTGTATAAATGCTTTTGAGAAAGCCAATCAAAATCTGAATTCCTAGACGTATAATTTACATAAATCTTCAGGGGGTTGTAACTAAATAAGAAGCAATATAGTATAAAATGATTTTCAATCATGGGTCTATCATATTTGGGAAAAAGCTGTTGTGAAAATTGTTGTGATTTACCTCTTGTTAGGTCTGAGAAAAAGTTCACTCGTCGTTGAAGGTCTTCCGATAAGAGGTAAGAAGACACTGCTTTTGTCAATACTTACAAGGATAGCAAAATGAATGTTGTTTTTCCGGTCCCATACATTTTTTGATTTTAACCAGTTGGATATGAACAGTCTTGTCTGCTTCTGGGTTAGCTCTCTTGTTTGATGGATCTATTTGTATGTTGTCCATCAGTTGTATGTCAAAGTCATATATTGTACTTTCTTTTGCTTGTTATCCTCAATATGTTTACTGTTTGCTTGTCTCAAGTTCCATGATTTCCATCAAAGGAATTTGGCTCCCATGGTCCAATTAGCTGCATTTAGGTGATTGCATTTTTGTAATTTGTGGGTTGTTTATAGAGTGTTTTATACCAATCCACTTCTTGCCATAAGGACGGGTTGTTTCCAAATTTGTGTTCCTTTCTTATCTTTTCGGTAATATGAACCTGTTTCTAAACTATTGCAGGCTGGAGTACGAGCAGAGGCGTGATACTGAGGCTCCAATCAAAAAATTATCTTCCTCTCTAGTTACATTGGACGAGGAGCTTAAAAGAGTTCAAAATCAAGAGGCTGAAGCTAAATCCGCAATGGATGATGCCATACGTCAGCTAGAAGAAATAAAAAAGGAAGCTGAGGGTACTGTCTCCCCTCTATGTTTTTTGTAGCTGATCTTTGGTAAAAATATTTGTTTTCCTTCCAGTTGACTAAATCAACTTGAACTTTAAGCATCATATAAGCATATCTTTTTAATATTTATATCTTTTCTTATTTAATAAATGTCATAGCCCATCTGCATTGTATCCTAGCTTTCCTAGAAATTTGTCATATATCCATGCAGCTCAAGTTATCATTTTATATGGAAGGGAAAGTTTTCTGCAGATTTATGACTTGCATAATTAGAAGTCAGTTTCCCTTTCTGTTCAGAATGGTTTGTTTAAAACCTATAGAGTAAGGGTCTGTATAGTGGTTAGCTCTGTTCCTTCCTCGGGATTTGGTAGGAAGAGGCTAAGTGTTTTCTTTTCTCTAGAGATGCGAAGAATGTTGATGTCTTTTCAGATCTTGTCTCAGTGTTGGTAGTGTTAAGGATGATGCCTTAATCCTTTTTGTATGTTTTTTCATCCTCTACCTTCTTGTACATATTGTATGATTAATATAAGACATATTTTCTATATAAGAAGGTTTCATATCTAATACTGACAAGCCTTCATGGGAATCTCTGATTTCTTAAACCCCACAAGGCTTCTACATGAATTGTACTAGATGTGAATATTTGACTTCTTCTCCTTTAGTAAGAATTCCTGTTGGCACATCATTTCTCATCTCTTGCTGCCCTCCAATATGAGGTATGGATGTAAGAGCTTTGATATAAGGATGATGCTGATTTTCAATATGTTGCAAATGGATTATCCTGAAACAGAATATTAGAAATTCAATGGATAACTAACTATATATTTAAAATCTGATTGTGTAAAGCTTTTATGATTCTGTCTTTCCTCCATAATGATTGTTTTATTTTTTTTCTTTTGATCAGAGTGTGTTTGTTGTTTGTTGATTCTTTTGGAAAGGTTTCCCAATCAAGGGATTTCTTCGAAATCTAAAGAAATATGATAATATCCAATTATATACCATCACAAGTGGCTGTCCAGATGATATCTTTGAATTCTAAGCATTTTGTTGTTTGGCGTTACTAATAGAAACAAATGCTGGTGATTTTAGAAAATCTGACTTGCTAGTTTCTATTCATGTATTTGTAATATGTGCATGGTTTCAGGGCAGAAATCGAAGGCAGACGAGTGTGAAAGTGTTATACAGGATCTCAAAAAACAAGCTAGCAATGTTACATCAAATATTGGAAAACTGAAGCGCCAGATTTCTGCCAAGGTTAGAATTGTTTTATGAAGAATTTATCAACCTCCATCTTATTCTGCAATTTCAGCCACTTGAATCTTTTCTTATGCACTGTTTTGTTTTACAGGAAACACAAATCGAACAGCTAAAATCTCGAAAGCAGGAGGTACTAGAGAACTGTGAATTGGAACAGATAAAACTTCCTACCATGACAGTTCCAATGGAAACCGATTCATCAGGACCTAGTTTACCAACAACAAATTTTGATTACTCAAAACTTAGCAGATCTCATCAACAGGTTGAGCCTAGTTTCACTCCCATGTTTTCACATTCCATTTAGCTCACATGGTTTCTGAGCATAGGTTAAGCTTGGATTTTATTGGTCTAGATTTCATTTCTATTGATTTCAGGGTGCCATGTTCCTGCAGGATATGAGGCCAGCTGACAGAGAGAAACTTGAAGCGGAATTTAAAAATAAAATGGATTCCATGACATCAGAAATTGAGAGAACAGCACCCAATTTGAAAGCTTTAGATCAATATGAGGCTCTGCGTGAAAAGGAAAGAGAAGTAATTGAAGAGTTTGATGCAGCTAGGAAAGAAGAGAAGGAAATAACTGACAAATATAATTCTGTTAAACAGAAGAGGTTTTACCTTTTTATCTTTGTACTTGTTACAATTGGAATCTAGAATCTAGAAACTATATGAACATTTTTAACTATCTAGTAGTGGTGTTTTCCATATCTGTTCCTTGTGTCTTACGACAAACTTGGTGCTGACCTTGTACACATGCTATTAAAAATGACTGTACTTTAAAATCTTTGGGTACTCATGGTCTTTTGTGATTAATATTTATTGGTTACAGATATGAAACATTCATGGATGCATTCAACCACATATCGACAAACATTGATAAGATCTACAAACAGCTGACTCAGAGTAATACACATCCTTTTGGTGGTACGGCATATCTGAGCCTGGAAAATGAAGATGACCCTTTTTTACATGGTATCAAGTACACAGCTATGCCTCCAACAAAGCGCTTCAGGGAAATGGAACAATTATCTGGAGGGGAAAAGACTGTTGCTGCTCTTGCTTTATTGTTTGCTATCCATAGGTTTGTCAATGGAGTCAGATGTGCCTTATAGATTTATGATATTATTTTAAACGATTAAAACACTTAAAGAAAATTGTATCTGAATTATGGTCTGTTGGATATCTACAGTTTCAGGCCTTCCCCATTTTTTGTTCTGGATGAAGTAGATGCAGCATTGGACAATTTGAATGTCGCTAAAGTTGCAGCTTTCATCAGATTGAAATCACGTGATGAGAACAAGGATCAAGATAAAGATGGTGTTGGCTTTCAAAGTATAGTTATCTCTCTGAAAGATAATTTCTATGTTAAAGCTGACGCATTGGTGGGAGTTTATAGGGATTCTGAAAGAAGGTACAAAATTGTCATAAACCTGAATCTGTAATAAGACTATTGATAGGATTATGAACTAATTTTTGGCTTGTTTGTGATGCAGCTGCTCCAGAACTCTAACATTTGACCTCAGCAAGTATGGTGATACATAAACTATTCTAAATGGTATTAACATTTCTCTATGTAGGTTGAACGTTACTTTCCGAATGACAAGTAATATGTATATTGTGAAAGTAATTTTCATTGAAATCTCATGCAAATTGTAGTGTATACTTATCAAATTTCAGCACATAGAAATTGGTTTGTGCATGGAAGATTGAAATTGAGTTTACCCAATTGATTGGTTATATGCTCAGTTATGCCCTGCCAGATTATCGTTTATGAATATGGGATTGATTTTACCCTGTTCATGATATTTTCATTTCCCTGGTGGACTTACAGAGAAATGACATCATTATAAGTGATCAAAATTGTTCTTATGTAGAAAAGGATAGTTTGAATTGTCCTCTTGCCCAATAACTTGGCTTAATTTTTACCCTTCAATTGAATACTCATAATATATTTAATATAAATGAACTTTGCTAATTTGTCTGTGGCCAATAGGATTAGTGACGCTGTTTTCAACATAGGTAATGGGATTTGTGGTGCCTCTTTTAATCAAAAGGGGACAATGTTAGATAAGAAAAGATAATTTTATGAAAGTTACAACAAATGACCAAAAACATAGGTCAATGGGACTAGGAAGTACAATCAATGATACTAAATTGTAGTAGTACACTAGGCTACTCTAAAAGCATAAAGAAAACAAAATAGATATGAGAAATAGGTACAACATCAAAAGAAAAAAAAGAGAGATAAGATGAGATAATCTTATTAATGTCCAACAAATGACCAAGGAAAAAGGTCTATTGGACTAGAGAGCACAATCATTGTTCAATAGACTATGGGAGTGTCTAGAAGACTCCTAGATTTTCTCAATGACAATAGGATGAGATGGAGTAGAGAGTGAGGAGGGAGTATATGTTTTTGCATCAATCAATAAGAAAACACCAAAACACTGTCTGATGTTGTTGTTTGGAGAATGCATAAGGTTGGGTAACCTAGTGAGGAGCACAGAGGTCACAAGCAGAGACACTCTTAATATTTGAGGTAGAAGGGAGAAATCTTGTGATGTGGTTGTGGTTTGGATTGGATTGTTGATTAGGTCCATCCCGAGGATGAGTACTTCTATATATCCTCATGGGGATGAGTCAATCGATCCCAAAGAAAAAAGTTGTACATGGTCTCACTTAACTAGTGCTTGTTGTGTCAAGCACTACATTTCCCTGTTGCTTAGTGCCATGAAGCATCGAAGTAGGTTGAAAGAAAGAGGAAATTAGTCTGACGGGTTTGGGTTTGAAATAATGTTGCATGGTTTTCCCTTTGAGAGCCACCACCTCACGCATGTAAAGAGCCAAACACCTCTGGTCAAGATAGTGGATAAAAGTGGAGTGAAACCCTGCCTAATCACAAAACTTGAAGTGATATATCCCTTGGATCTCATAAAGATGAGATGTTCCTTAAATTCCATGTCTTGCAAATTGCATGACTAGCACATCCTCTCCTCTAGTGGGATACAAGGATCACTCAATCCAATGTCAATAAAAACATATGTTGAATTGTTTGAAGGGAAAATTGAGGCCACAAAACCAATGATGTTGAGTATAGTCAAGGTGGGTGATAAGAGCCTAAGAATGGGAGATCTAGGTAGCTTGTATGCATTGTCAATAAATGTCTTCTTTGACATCATTGTTGATTAAATGTTCGAAGGGAAGAAGACCATTCATTGTAATAGGCCTTGTGATTAGTTTGGAATGTATGAGACTTTTAGTCCTCATACAATGTGACTACCTCGGTAGTCTCTCAATTGTCTTTTTAAACACTGGGGTAGATTCGTCTAAGCCCAAGTCTCATATGCACTCTGAGTTTGCAAAGATCGAAGGTGTATATATTGAATTCCAATATTTGATAGGTTTTCCATTTGTGTAACTCAAGATATGCATCCTCAAGCTTTGTAATTTGAGGTGCATATCAAAACTAGTATTAGATGGGTCTTTGCTAGTTTCCATATTCAAATGAACCTAATGCACCACCTAGATTCAATGCACCATTACAAAAGTGTTGATGGACCCCCTTTCCCCCACTTGGGATATGAAGTGCCTTTCTTTTCTCAGTGAAAACTCTTCAACCTGAATAGGAAGATCATTTTTTACCATCATGATAATGTTAATTTTTGGTTGCTCCAAAAGTGGTTTCACCTAGCTAGGGGAGCACTTCATGTTGATTTTTCTGATTCTCAGATCTGATAGTAATTGCCTTACGATTTCAAAACAAAGTTTCCTTTCATGCCATAGTTATCATAGAATAACTATACATTGAAAATATCAACTATAACAATGCAGCAGAAATAACAAGATCTAGAAATATTAACCATGCACAATAGACACAAGAACACAAGAATTTATCTTGGGAAACCCAACCTTGGGAGAAAACCCAACAACTTTTCTACAAAAGAATTCAGTCCAAGATAATACTAGTTTTTCAGCAACAAAATAGACAAGATACCATCCAAAGAATGTTCTTTTTAGCCTAGTGCCTTCCAAGAGCTAGTGTCTACGTAGAATGACCAAGATACATCCCAAGATATAACTCCCACAAGCCTAGCGCATCCTCCAAGAGATAGTGCATGAGTAAGATGACCAAGAATACCAATTGCAACACAAATCACCCCAAAAGATCCTTCTCCAAACTTGCGCCTCCTTTTTGATGATGAGTGAGGTGTGTTAATGAGATGAAATGAGCCTTTATTTATACTTGTAAAGTCACCTTTCTTTTACATGTGAGGTCGACTTCTCTTCTTGGGTCTTTGATTTCTCTTTATTGCTTTCTGTCTTTTACTTGTGGGTTCAAATTCTCTTCTTGGGTCTTCAATTGCTTCTTGGGGCTTCTTCAATGGTCCGATGGACTTCTTCTTGTCTTCTTGGCATTTCTTCTCTTCTAGAAAAATTTTCCTTGAGCCTGGTTGATATAATCTTCTTTGGCATGCACCCAGTTGATATATACTTCTCCCACATAGCACCTCGAGTCTCTGTTAGTCCTTGTCCAGTCACATGATCAAGGATAGAGACTACTCTTGGGCCATTCTCCTTAGCCAAATCACATGGACAATCTGATGCTAATACATGGGGAACATCAATGCCCTGGGCCATTCTCCTTAGTCAAGTCACATGGCCATCTGAGGAGAATGTTTTCCCGATGCATATGTACCTCGAGTCTTTGTCGGTCCTTTTCAAGTCACATGATCAAGGATAAAGGCTACGCCTCGACCATTCTCCTTAGCCAAGTCACATGGCCAATCTGAGGAGAATGTTTGCCCGATATTGTCATTTGGAGAAGCATCAACACCTCGAGTCTTTTTCGGTCCTTGTCAAGTCACATGATCAAGGATAAAGACTACGCCTGGGCCATTCTCCTTAGCCAAGTCACATGGCCAATCCGAGGAGAATGCCTTCCCGTTGCTGCCCAAAACATCAACACTCCCTCTTAGCGAGGGAGACATTCTGCATCACGCCAAGCTTGTCCCTGAAGTAAACAAACTTTGCTCTGGACAGAGGCTTGGTGAGAATGTCTGCTATCTGCTCATCTGTGGATATGTTTTTGAGATTCACCGCTCCTTTCTACACCATGTCTCGGATGAAGTGGTATTTGATCTCAATATGCTTCGACCTATCATGAAATACTGGATTCTCTAAAAGCTTGACACAACTTTGGTTATCACAATGTATCAAGGTCGTCTCTAGCTGCTGATCAAATAGTCCTGCAAGTAGTTTCCGGAGCCATACTGCTTCACAACTTGCGACATTGGCTGCGATATACTCTGCCTCTGTTGTATTGAGTGCTACAGATGTCTGCTTTCTACTGAACCAGGATATCATAGTTGATCCCAAGTTGAAGTAGCACCCTGAGGTGCTCTTTCTGTCTACTACACTCCCTACCCAGTCAAAATCTATATATCCCTGCAGCGTCACTTCACCACCTGAGACATATCTGAGGCCATATCCAACTGTGCCATGCAGGTACCTCAACACATGCTTTGTTTCAACCCAATGGTAGTGTATTGACTCTACCATAAATTGGCTCGAGGTGATTTCTAGAAAGCAAATATCCGGCTTGGTGTTAACTAGGTACATCAAGGATCCAATCAACTGCATGTACATAGTGAGATCCACCAAATCTGAATATGAAGTAGAATCACTCAACTTCTTCAGATTTGTCTCCATAGGTGTAGCCATGGACTTACAGTCCATCATACCGAATCTACGCAAAATCTCAACTGTATATTTTCCTTGTCCAAGGAAAATCTCGCCTGGTCTCTGCCACACCTCCAATCCCAAGAAATAGTGCATCGAGCCAAGATCCTTCATCTCGAACTCTGAGGCCAACTCCCTCTTACACTTGACAATGAGCCATTATGTTCCCGTGAGGAACAAATCATTAACATATAGCACCAAGATCAAAGGATCACCATCAACAACCTTGTAGTAAAGGTTTGGACCTGCATCAATCTTGGTGAATCACAAGCTCATCAAGTATCCATCAATCCGGGAGTACCGTGCTCTGGGTGCCTGCTTGAGTCCATACAATGCCTTCTTTAATCTGCAGACATGGGACTCCTTTCCATGTATCACAAAGCCTTGAGGTTGCTTTATGTACACTTCCTCCTCAATCACACCATTGAGGAATGCAGTCCTTACATCCATTTGATGTAATTTCCAATCCATAACTGAGGCAAGAGAGATAATGGTCCTGATAGAAGTGTACCTAGCGACTGGAGCAAATGTCTCTTCATAATCCACTCTCTCTTTCTGGGAGAATCCTCTTGCCACAAACCTTGCTTTGTGCTTCTTGATGCTGCCATCTGCTGCATGCTTGATTTTATATATCCACTTGGAAATCACTACTGGCTTCCCTTCTGGTCTTGGGACGACCTCCACACATCATTCTCCATGATGGACTGATACTCCTCTACATGGCATCTTTCCAAACCTGTTAGTTAGTTGTTTCCCTGTAACTGGAAGGTTTGGAATCAATGATGTGACTCATCGATGCCATATAACGGCATGCCTTTTGCATCCTACACCATACAATGCCTTCTTTAATCTGCAGACATGGGACTCCTTTCCATGTATCACAAAGCCTTGAGGTTGCTTTATGTACACTTCCTCCTCAATCACACCATTGAGGAATGCAGTCCTTACATCCATTTGATGTAATTTCCAATCCATAACTGAGGCAAGAGAGATAATGGTCCTGATAGAAGTGTACCTAGCGACTGGAGCAAATGTCTCTTCATAATCCACTCTCTCTTTCTGGGAGAATCCTCTTGCCACAAACCTTGCTTTGTGCTTCTTGATGCTGCCATCTGCTGCATGCTTGATTTTATATATCCACTTGGAAATCACTACTGGCTTCCCTTCTGGTCTTGGGACGACCTCCACACATCATTCTCCATGATGGACTGATACTCCTCTACATGGCATCTTTCCAAACCTGTTAGTTAGTTGTTTCCCTGTAACTGGAAGGTTTGGAATCAATGATGTGACTCATCGATGCCATATAACGGCATGCCTTTTGCATCCTACAAAGTGTCACGAGGTCATGTTGCCCTCTTCCTAGTCATGGAAATATCTATGGGTAGATTCACTGGTTTTGCTGGCTCTCCTCCTAATAGTCTGAAGGATGGACAACTGGACTAGAGGGAACTGTACCTTCATCCTTCAGAGCTTTCTACTCCTCACTATCGATTTCCATGTGAGACTTTCCGGATCTTCTGAAGGCTTCTTCTTCATCAAGAATAACATAATTCTGCTGAGGGTTGTAAGGAATTGCCAACTCCCTCTTGATCCATGCTTCCTTGCAGAAATCACTGAATTCCTTGGAGGTATATTCTCCTCCATTATCTGTCCTTACAGTCCTGAACTTCTTCCTCGTCAAGTTCTCTCCCTGAGCCTTGATCTCCTAGAACTTGCTGAAGAGTTCATCCTTGTCTTCTTGAAGTAGATCCATGTCTTTCGGTAGAAGGACATTAATGAATGTTACATAGTACAAAAATCTTGGCAACCTATCATGTGCCTAGAAGCACCACAGTCTACCAACCAAGTCTTCATGGTAACCTGCCCAGAACAAGAACAAAACAAGAATATCTCCTAGGTGAGGCAGGAGATCAATTTAACTTGTAAACAAGTGCATCAACAATGAGCATTTACATGATCATCACATCATCAGTTTTCAAATGCTACCAAATATTAGATATTAGTTTATAGAAATAGTGCCTAGCAGTAATAAGACTCTAGAGGTTGTTGTCATAGCTACAATGCTTACTTATAATGTAGCAAATATCAAACTTGATATACTTGAAATGCAAATCAGAAATACATCAATCCAAACAATTCAAACCTGGAACCTAGAGTCTTAGCTTCAAGAAAGAATGTTGTTGTTCCTCTGCCTAGTGAGCATTTACATGATCATCACATCATCGGTATTCAAATGCTACCAAATATTAGATATTAGTTTATAGCAATAGTACCTAGCAGTAATAATCCTCTAGAGGTTGTTGTCATAGCTACAGTGCACTACTCATAATGTAGAAAACATCAAACTTGATATACTTGAAATGCAAATCAGAAACACATCAATCCAAACAATTCAAACCTGGAACCTAGAGTCTTAACTTCAAGGAAGAATGTTGTTGTTCGTCTGTCGAGTCTCCTTCATCCAAGATGAAAAGTATCCTAGTCTTCTATCCTGCCTGTCTTTTACTTGGAGACAATATATCATTAGTATATAAATCTGAGTTAGAAAGTACAATGACTTGAAGAATGCTGACAAACCCTAAAAATTTCAATCTTGACCAAAACTTAATTTGAGACTTTGACTTTTTCCAGTTGTTTGACTTGGACCAGAAGTCAACAATTGACTTTGACTTTGACCAAAAATTCAACTTTGACATTTAAGCAATTTGAGAGCACCAATAGGTGCACTAGTTTAGGGCGAGTTAGTCTATGCAAGAATTAGTCTCAATGCTTCAAGAAAAGTGTCCAATGATTTTTAGATAAGATCTAGTTCTGTCACTGTGCAGTGGCAATATTTCAACAAAGCTTTGACACCATGTAGATTTTTTTTATTCTCAGATCTAATAGTTATTGCCTTGTGATTTCAAAACAAAGTTTCCTTTCATGCCACAATTATCATAGAATAACTATACATTGAAAATCTCAAATATAACAATGCAACGAAAATAACAAGATCTAGAAATATTAACCATGCACAGTAGACACAAGAACATAAGAATTTATCCTGGGAAACCCAACCTTGGGAGAAAACCCAACAACTTTTCTATAGAAGAATTTAGTCCAAGAGAATACCAGTTTCTCGACAACAAAATAGACAAGATACCTTCCAAAGAATGTTCCTTCCAGCCTAGCGCCTTCCAAGAGCTAGTGTCTAAGTAGAATGACCAAGATACATCCAAGATGTTGAAATTTTTTGCTAAACTTGGCACCTGACAATTATTCCTAATAAAATCACTTTATTGAACAATTGCACAGCTAGGTTACTCAACGAAAATTAGTGGAAACATAAAACACAGAAACCATTCATACATTTGCACATGAGATCAGGTATACACCCTTAGAAAAACCCTTGCGGGAAAACCGGTTATGAGTTTGATTTTATTGCTAAAATCCTTGGGATCCCGTCTTGAGATAATGGCCCATTAGAGGGAATACAATGCCGCAACAGATAGCCTTGCCCACTTGGCTACTATCTCTCTTGCTTCCCTTCACACTTACTCAGCCCTGCCCACTCAGACACAAGTACATGAGCAAGACTCCCTCTTGCTCCTATGCACTCATTGTGTGCCTCAAACTCTCCTTAGATCTGCTTTTATAATTCCCTAATGACTAAAACCCTAACCCTAGATCTCAATGGCCAAGATTAGATCTTAGATCTCACGACTTAATCTTTCGTTGAGATGACTTAAGTCACTTAAGTCACTCAACCTTACAAAAGTCACTTTAGTCATTACATAAAAGCCACTATAGAGAATGTCGCTCGAACACCTCCACATGCCAAGCACCGCCAATGCGGAAGTACCTATCCGAGCTGCCCCAAAAGATAACACTACCTTTTAGCAAGGGAGGTACTTTTGGAAGAACCTTCTCCTGGATCAATCTCTGACCCCATCAAATTTGTTGTTGTTGTAGCTACTCCCTCTGAACTGGAAGACCCTCCTGCTACCTCCGCTGCACTCTGATCTAATCTACGATCCAAGATCCCTTGGACCCACACACAAGCTGTCCCAGCAACTTGTACAACATACCCTCCTTGATGCCAAGCCTCACTGCTGCATCCTGGGTATCTGCTCCCTCTGAACGTATGAGTACCTGTTCATCCTCGAACATAAGTGCATATTCCATGTCCTCCAAGGATGATATTGAGAGCAACTTCAACCCTTGGACATATATCACTCCTGCCACCTCCAAAGAACCCCTTGACTCTAGCTGGAATCTGACCCATCCAACCCCCTTCACTGCATGCATGGTGTCGATCCTACTGCCCACATGCAAGTCTGAGCTCGTCTATGAAACACTAAGGAACATCGACCTCATTCTCGTCATATGGAGAGATGATCCAACATCTCAACAACCTACTTGAAAGCTCAAAATCTTGACCTCTCAGACCTGCTGCTCGTTGCTCAGGTTTGCTGCCCACTGCACAGACCCCTGCCCAAGGCTTCTCAAAGCCTCCTGCTGCTGCTCGAGTCCTTTTCTAGGCTACCCGGAGCATTTCTGGGCACTGCTCAACTATCTCAGCTTGTTGCCCGGAAAATGCTAGGCAGACTGCCATTGCTCGGATGCTGCCTGAACTTGCTTGGTTACTTCAGCCCTAGGACATATATCACTACCACCTTCAAAGAACCACCTGACTCTAGCTGGAATCTAACCCATCCAACCCCCTTCACTACATGCATGGTGTCGACCCTACTGCCCACATGCAAGTTTGAGCCCGTCTCTGAAACACTAAAGAACATCAACCTCATTCTCGTTATATGGCAAGATGATCCAATGTTGCCATCTCGACAACCTTCGAAAAACCTAAAATCCTTGGGCTCCCGTCCTGGGATAATGGCCCATCAGAGGAATACAATGTCACAACAGATAACCTAGCCCACTTGGCTGCTATCTCTCTTAGATTCCAACAGCATGTCAAAGGACAAACCTGTGTTGGCATCCCTTTAGTACCTCAAAAATCTACATAGTATCAGAGCTACCCCAAACACTAACACAAGATATACCTCCCACAAGCCTAGCACATCCTCCAAGAGATAGCACATGAGTAAGATGACCAAGAATACCAATTACAACAAAAATCACCCCAAAAGATCCTTATCCAAACTTGCGCCTTCTTTTTGATGATGAGAGAGTGAGTGAGGTGTGTCAAATGAGATGAAATGAGCCTTTATTTATACTTGTAAAGTCACCTGTCTTTTACATGTGGGGCCGACTTCTCTTCTTGGGTCTTCAATTTCACTTTATTGCTTTCTGTCTTTTACTTGTGGGGCCGACTTCTCTTCTTGGGTCTTCAATTGCTTCCTAGGGCTTCTTTAATGGTTTGATGGACTTCTTCTTGTCTTCTTGGCATTTCTTCTCTACTAGAAAATTTTTCCTTGAGCTTGGTTGATGTAATCTTCTCTGGCATGCACCCAGTTGATGTATACTTCTCCCACATAGCACCTCGAGTCTTAGTCAGTCGTTGCAAGTCACATGATCAAGGATAGAGACTACACCTGGGCCATTCTCCTTAGCCAAATCACATGGCCAATCTGATGCTAATACATGGTGAACATCAACGCCCTGGGCCATTCTCCTTAGCCAAGTCACATGGCCATCTGAGGAGAATGTCTTCCCGATGCATATGTACCTCGAGTCTTTGTTGATCCTTGTCAAGTCACATGATCACGGATAAAGACTATGCCTGAGCCATTCTCCTTAGTCAAGTCACATTGTCAATCTGAGGAGAATTTTTGCCTGATACTTTCATCTGGAGAAGCATCAACACCTCGAGTCTTTGTCAGTCCTTGTCAAGTCACATGATCAAGGATAAAGACTACGCCTGGGCTATTTTCCTTAGCCACATGGCCAATCTGAGGAGAATGTCTGCCCGATGCTGCCCAAAATATCAACACTTCATGTGATGTGGATGGCTTGTGGTCCCCTAGCCCCTTTGTTGTATTTTCGTTGACTTACATTTGGAGAGCCTAGTGGGTGTATGCTTGCCTTCGGGTCAATGCTAGGGAGATGCACTTCTTGATGTGGTAGTTGGTGCATGTGGTGATTTGATATCTTCTACAGGGGTGCACTTGTTGTGAGCATAGTTTTTAAACTTGGACTCAGACTTGGACTCAGAATTGGTCGAGGGTCAACTTAGACTCAGACTCGGACTCAGACTTAGACTTACTCAGATTGATTTGATTTTAGTGACTCGGTTTACGAAAAGATACATAAAAATATTTAAATTTTAATGAAAAAATTATATTTTAAAGATTCCAAACCATGATTCCAAAAAAATATTGAAACTTTGAAAGAAAACATTATGAATAAATGAGCAATGACAAGTAGTGTTCCACCATCGCTCATCATTGGGATCCTCATCATTAGTATCACCCTTTGCCTCTTGTCTAGCATTGGCCTCTACCTCGATCCTCTAGGGACATTAGTCAACACTGCCCAATTTTGATGAAACTACCTAATCTAAGCCTTGTAAGTTATAATATGGTAGAAAAATCCTAACATGCCTAATCAAAATGATTTTGGTTTGAGTGAAGGGTACATTGTTTCCAAGGCCATGACAAAGGATTTCAACAATCAATACCACCAACATCGAGGTACATAAAGGGCTTGGTGCTCTTGATTAAATGCCAATCCCATGCAATCATACATGATATAATCCAATGGAAATGTTGCAATCCTATCAATCCCAGAACCCTGAAAAATGTTAAGTCTGCTAAATTTTGAATGGGATATGAACTTCTACTTTCTCCAATGAAAATGTTGCAATCCTACCAATTCTAAAACCTTGAAAAATGTTAAGTCTGCTGAATTTTGAATGGGCTATGAAATTCTACTTTGTCCATATGAAGTCTAATGAAGTTGGAACCACTCTCAAACATCCTCAAACAATTAATGGTGTTATTGCGCAGTTTGTAGCAAGGATAGAAGGCTTGAGTTTTGTAGGTCAAACTGGCGAAACTGGAACCTATCCCACCCAATGTCACCACGATGGGGAGGTTCTTTCTATTTAGGGAGGTGAGGCCCAGGGGAGATGTCCCAGGTGACCTGGGGTTTTGAGGAGGCAAGAGGATAAAAAGACAAGGATAAGTTTCCCCCTCAGAAGTCACCACCCAAACAGATAGTTCGGGCAAAGGCCAATTTAAAGAAAACCCCCCCAAAAAAGGTATACCTGCCTGGAACAAAACAACAACAAATTGATATATGCAAGCGATATCTCAATGGGGTTAGCACTTCATATAATAGATGACTATCTGAATGACAATGTAAACAATTGGCAATAAATGTTGATGAAGTCAATGTTTATCAATAGCAATAAAAATTATAACACTTCACCAATAAATATTGAAACAATATAGCATTCAATGTAACCAATCAATACTTCATTCAGTAAATGCCTTAACCATTATTCAATTGCTCATAAACAAAACGATGCTGCACTAATGATGTAAATAGCTAAGGATGACGACAACACTTAGGGTTAGCAGGTTAGTTTAGGCCAGGGTTAGTGAAGTTAGGGTTTCAATTCAAGGTTTTGAGAGTGTTGTAATCAAGTTTCACTTCAACGCTGGAGGACTTTAGATCAGTGCCTTAGGTTTAATGGAGTCAAAAGTGAAGGAGGCAGGAGTTGAAGAAGGTAAAGATTACGGACTAGAGGGAGAAGTTTTGAGGTGTCGCTAAAGCAAGGCCTCAAAATCAAAACCCTAGGGGAGAGAGGCTCACTCTGGTGTTGCTACAGCAAGGCCTCGTGCTCTCTCCTCCTTCCTGGCAAACAGATAGCTCAAGAATAAAGCATTCAACCAAAACAAGAGGGTTTGATGAGACAAGGTGTTGCTACAGCAAGGCCTTTAAGCAAACCCTAGAAAGAGTACAGCCCTAGTGTAGTAGACCTAGGCCAGGGACGTCTCACTCTTCTTGGCTTCTAGATAGTACGGCTAGCAACATAAGAAGAAGGGAAGAGAGTGTAGCAATGGCTAGGCTCTCTCCGTCTTCAATGGTTGAAAATTTCTCTATCAGGGGACATGAGACAAGGACCTACTTGTGTGCTTCTCACCTGGGGTTTTGATTCAACAATTTTCATAAACATATGCAAGAAATTAAACTACAACCATTCATTAAGAAGTTTTGCAGAAAAATACTTACAATTCACCAAGAAATAACCATGCAAACCCTAGTTGTAACACCTTCCTTCAAGAGAAACACCATAAAATGCCAAAAAATGTCTTCCTTCAACAAGTGCGCCTCACTAAATCAACCAAATAGCCAAGAGAGGGCGCAAATTTTAGACCTCACTAATGAGTGAGTGAAAGATGATGAAAAAATGAAGGAGAAAATCCTCCATTTATACAATATCATGACCTAATTTTACATTTTAGGTCATGTAAAAGGCCGACAAGGCCAAAATACCAAAATCATATTGTTTTACTTGTCAAATTAAATCCTAAATCAAGCTGAAAGGAGAGTAAAATCCCCTCCAAGGGAGACGTTAGCCCCTCTTAGGGCAGATGGGGCATCCTGGAGCAAAACGTTAGCCCTCCTTGGGCTTCTCCAACTTGCCACACGTGCCACTGCTGCCTAGTCTGCCTCCCAAAACGTCCATGATGCTGGGTGACGTCATGGTCAAAGTGGTGGCGTCCTAGGCCTCCCAAGGCCAATGTTCCACTAAGAAAGGGTCATCCCCCCTAGGCCAAGCTCTGTCGGGGTGCCTCTGGTGGAACGTCCTCTTCTCCTCTTGTGCAAAGCTCCGGATCCATCTCTATCCTGTCTCTGCCCCTTGATGGGGTCTCAACATCCACCTGATGGGCTCTTCAGCCCCATGGAGGTTCGAACTGATCATCTCCCCATGTGTACCAGTGCAAGATGGTACCAGTCCGTCGGTCATGGTCCTGCACATCAAAAGCTACGCCCTCCATGGGCTCATCAGTTACAGGGATCATAGCAATGTCAATCACATCTCATCATCAATATTAATAAATATATGCATAAAACCCCTAATAGATCAGTCAATAGCTCAAAGACATTACACAAACCTACTATACAAGTCTGGAGAAAAGTCAAGGCGTCCTATTGGGCTAGTGTCCATTGAAGAAGGGAAGTTCCTAGAAGAGACCTCTTCCAAGCCATGTAAGTGGATGAAGTGGTCGAGGGATGTCCAAGCAGGTGGGTGCAGTGAAGGCCAAGGATGCAAGATGTTATCTGTGGGTGCCTTTGTAGAAGGCGAGTTGTACCTGTCATGGATGCAATTCTTTCCAAGCCCATTCATGCCTTTTGTTCTTTTTGTTATTTTATTTTTCATTGTTTTTTTCTTTCTTTTTGCTCAAGAGATAATCAAGGGAAACTGCCCTGGCGTGGTGACCAGTGGTGACAGCGTTACCCACAAGTACTTTCACAGAAATGAGAAGGTTGGCTCGTGATGAGACCCCCTTTCCCTTGGCCATGCAACCAAAGGTCACTGCCCTGGTGTGGTAACCAGCTGATGGCAATGTCATACTGCTAGGTACCCATGGACCTAATAGGTTGGCTCGTGATGAGACCCCCTTTCCTCTGGTTAGGTCCCTCTTGTTTCTTATTGAGAAGCCTTTTATTGTTTTCTCGGGGATCCCTGGTCGAAGCATCTCGAGGTTTTATTCTTAGGATTTTATCTTTTACCAGCTTGCTTTTACCTTCTGGGCCTTTAGCCCCTTCTTCCCACTAGATAAGATGCAATCCTAAAACTAAGTCAACCCAGTGCCCGAACAAGTGGAATGGGACAGGTGAGCGGGAAACAAGATGGAAAAGTGAAGCTGTGAAGGGAGCGAACGATGGCTTCTTAGAGACAACCCCTAGTGGCTAACCAAAACCAACAGACACAGGCTTATTAGGACATCCTGTCAATCCCCCAAACATGTTCAAGTGGGCAAGTGTAAGGTCCAAGCAATTTATAAATAAAAGGAATCAGATGCATACATTCAATGGTTTCGATGATCAAAGTGACACATACCATGATACCTGGACTAATTACCTCATGAAGCAAGAACCCTCTCTGACACAGGACCAAGCCGATGGTGGTGGAGGCTGCTGTTGCTGACAGGATAAAGATGCTGGAAGAGAGAAAAGGTGGGCCCTCCAGGGCTGTGCTGAAGTCAATTCTGCTCTCGGTACTCCATGTCTAGGACCTGTGGGCCTCGAGACATGATCTCCTAGTTATCCCTGAAAGTGGGGGATAACAAATGGCAATGTTAAAAAATTGAGTAAAAGGCTTTAACCTTTTACTTTAAGAATTTAACATTACCATTAATTGCTAGTGTTTTTGGTCAAACCCTTTTCAAGAAAAACTGAATTTTGTGTGTTGGTGGGGTTCAATACCTACTCGATCGAGTAGGGTCGGTTTGGCACTGAACCGTTTGAGTCATGCTTTGACTTTGCCAAATTGGCCCTCCGAGCTGAGCAATAGGTTGAGTCAATAGGGTCACTGGTCAAATTGGCCGAATTGACTCTGATTAATTTTCAAAACATTCACTGTGAGGAGGATTAGTAGTTTGGACATGTGGAGTGACCACCTTAGAGGATTTTATGCACTCTTGGGTACAAAGCCCTAGGAGTATTGGAGCCACCTTGCACATATGTTGAAGAGGAACACTTGAGTTGAGGAGCCATTGTTGGAAGATACACCATCTTGCTTAGAGGACTGCTTGACCTGTTGACACCTAGACTTGGAGGGCACACCCCCTTTGTATTTTGTAGATGTGTAGATCGTATTGTGCCATGTGGCATTCATGCATAGTGTAGTGCTCCACTTAGGGGTTTGTTGACAACTTAGCCTAAGGTTCACTTGTGGACTTGGTCCATTTATTATTGTTTTCCTCTCTCATTGATCATATGTAGAGTGAGGAGAGTGTTTTCATTATAACTTGTATTGTGTCTTAGAGATGTGATAGTTGGTGTGATCTAGCTATTGGAGAATCTTGGAAGAAAGTGGTTTGCTCTTGTTACAAGGATAGTGCTTGTGAGAATCATTTGCTAGGGTTCCTTGGCTTGTGTGAAGCAAGTGAAGTGTAAGCCTTGTGAGGTGCAAGTGTGGATCTAAGGGTTGGATAGTTGTTGTGATGCTAGCTTCTTGTTGGGCTCTTGGAGAGGCTAGTATAACTTGGTGGGATGCTTTGCTAGGCCCTGTTGCTAGTTGGGGTTTGTAGTAATTGTGGATTCCCTAGCTAGGGTTTGGAAAGCTTTGGATAAGTCCTTGCTTGGGAAAAAGCGGAAGGACTTGATGTAGCAGCTTTGGAAAAGATGAGATATTGTACTATACTTTATATTGTACCATTGCTGTCCTAAACTCTTATAGCAGATCTGGGTTTCATGTGTTGTGAGCAAGTTTCAAGGCTGTTTTGATATGCTGATTTATTGGGATAGCAAGGCTGAAATGATGCTTTAGATGAAACTTCAGATCCAATATGTGTTGTTATATTTCCACTGTTAATGAATGTAATTTTCAGATCTGCATACTTGATTAGTTCATGCCCTAATTCCTGTTGCATTGATCAAGTGTTGAAGTATTTTGTGGTGTCTACCTACTTGAACTTGCATAGACTAGTGGTGGACAGATTTGAGATATTTGCAGGTGTATTTCTGAATATTTCAGTTCAGCCCTAATGTTGAAAGCTCTATGTGATAAATCTGTGGCCTCATTGAAGTGAGGTGAAAATTATGAATTGGGTAAGTGCAGATTTTTTGGTGAAAATTTGCTTTGTTTGCAAAATTTCAACAGATAACCATATTGCATATTGTGGTACTTGGAATAAATTAGTCCTGATTTGTTGTCTGACAATTTTAATAACTAATCTAGGATAACATGAAACTTGACAAAGTTTCCACCTACTATCAGGGATACAAACTTGATCATATTGAAAAATAATTTTGCATAGGAAGGATTTATGCTAATGCAAATAATGAAGGGCGTAATTCTTTGATCAAACCATTCCGTTAAAGCATGGAAGTGTTAGAAAAGTAGGTGTGCTTGTTTAACCATAGACAATATAGCAATATTGTCACCCAATCATAGGCCGAAGCCACCCCCGAGCACCTTAACCTTGACAGAGAATAATTCTGGAAGCAAACCCTAGGCCTAGTAGCTGATCAATGTAGCGTACCTCTGTCCAGAGCTAGCACACAAGGCAGAAAGTCCAAACCATAACCAAGAGAAAGTCCAAGCCTAAAACCGAAAATACAAGTTGCAGTAGCTGGAGCTGCAACTCCTCTCCAGACTTGAGCACTTACTAAATTTCTGCAGTGCGCACTAGATTTCTGCAGTTGCGAGCTGTGTGTGTACAAATGAGCTCTGGCATCCTGTATTTATACTGCTCTTTCTTAGCTGTCTGGGCCGACTTCTCTTTTTGGAGGCTAAAGAGTCAATATTAAATTATTTTCTTTAGCAGACTTGTCTTCTAGGGTTATATCGAATGCTTTAGGGTTTCTTCTTGCTTCCCAGAATATTCTATTCTTGTCAGGGTTACACGTGGAGGTTAATACCTCCCACAACTACCATAATATCAATAGGAAGCACTTCCCATAACGATTTTTTTGGAATAAAGCATGATTTGTCAATGTGCATTTTGAAAATAAATTCGATTGATAAAAACACTTTGAAAACATAGCAAACACTTTAGTTGAAATTGTCTATTCTTTATTAAACACTGAACTCAAATGTCTTATTATTGTATTGCGGCATGATGTTATATGCTTATGGTTAAGAGAATGTGTGCATCCAAATCCATAACATGTAATATTGTGCAAGAAGCTTAGTCTATATAGCTTTTATTTGCTTGCATGTAATGAACCAATGATATTATGCAAAATATTTCAATTTCATGAAGGTATTGTTAACATTAATCTTAATATGGCTATGGGAATGCTCTCTGAACTAATGTTTTATAAGTTGGACTCAGACTCGGAATCAATTGAGGTCTAGATTGGAATTGGATTGGAATCAATTGACAACTCAATCTATGAAACAGTTTTACAAAAGAAAAATACATAAAATATGAAATTTTAATAAAAAAAATTTATATTCATGTATAACAATGTAAATCATAAACATAGAAAAACGGCACCAAGTGTATTAATATTTGAAACAAACTACATAGACAACAAGGCTCTACATGTATAACAATGTAAATCATAAACATAGAAAAACGGCACCAAGTGTATTAATATTTGAAACAAACTACATAGACAACAAGGCTCTACATGGCCTTTAAAGTCCCAAAAACAACATATTACAAGCTACTAGCCTAAAGGCTAATATAATGGTGTTTTAGGGTTTAGGGGCCTAAGGTAGTTTTTGGGTTTCTAATTTTTTTTTGCTCACTTTAAGCACTAGACTATGTCGTGGCGGTGCCTTCACCTGTTTGGTATGGGATCTTGAATTGGTAGGTCTTACTAGTTTCATATTGAACCCATTGGTTCAATTGTTGAATAAATAGATCCTAGTTACGATTCGGTCGGTTTTTAAAACATTGATTTAAACAATGTGTCATCTTTGTTCTTGAATTATAGTTTATAGCATGAAAATTGTGTTTCTCAAGCATACCTCTTCAGTGAAGAACTCAATGATCACATGTTTCCCCCTTCCACAAAGTCTAGAGACCAACAAAATTCCTTTCATTATAGAACCAGAATGGTCAACCACACCCTTGCCAAACTACTTTCTACCGAATTTATTGATCTAATTTCTAGATGATTTAATCAAGGAAATTCTGTTTCAAAGGTCAATCATGTTTTAGACATAACAGCTACAAATGATTACATCATGATACTTAGAGCCATCACTGAGGAAATGAGAGTGCATCCATAAAGTTACATTTAACAAGACTTTGATTTACGTATTCCAAAAATGGTCATCACTATCATTATAACTCTATATGAAAAAATTGTTGGACAGGTTTAAATCCCATGAGGATATATAGAAGATATCCTATTACTGTTGGAATCAGATAGAGATATGTGCTCACCCACAATCTTTGTTTTTAAATTGATAAAAGGTTTATTATGTTATTTCACATTCATGAGTTCAAAAAATGGTTGTCTACTTCTTGGGGTTATGGGTTATCATTGCCTATATAATCTTTGTAGACAACATTTTGATGTCACACATGAGAACTTGATATTCTAAGTATATTTTTTGATATGCATGAAGTCAATGGGCAAAAATTAGTGACAACTTCAACTTTCTACAATCTTATTATTCTAGTATTGCTTTACTAGATATTCATGTTATGGAGAAATGCTTGAACACACCTCAAAGGGGTTTGGTCTTGATTGTCTCTAAGTCAAGAGATTCGTTCCATATTTTGTATTCTTAGCTGAGCTTAGTGCTTGCCCTTACTCTCTAGTCTTCCATGGTACGCCTAAGTACCTTATTCCTTTCACATATTTATTTGAGAAAATTGAGACAATATTCTTCAGGAGATCAAAGTGCTTGATGAATTGGGATTTCATTAAGCTACTTTTGGTTATTATCCCATTAGCTCTGAATCAAGACTTACCATCACCTCCTTACTAAATGGTGCATTTGCACACGCTATAACATGTAGCAAGAGACCAAGCACAATTACAGATAGAGATGTTTGATTTACTACAATATTTGAGGTAGATACTACTTGGTATTAGTTATTTAGAATTCATAAGGTTATTATCCCATTGCATTTATATATTTGAGAAAATTGAGACGATATTTTTTAGGAGATCAAAGTGCTTGATGAATTGAGATTTTGATCAAGTTACTTTTGGTTATTATCCCATTAGCTCTGAATCAAGACTGACCATCACTTCCTTACTAAAAGGTGCATTTGCACCCTCTATAACATATAGCATTAGACCAAGCACATTTTGTCTGTACGGTATTATTGGTTTACAGGTTGACTTGGCATAGGAGGAGCTTGCTTAATAAAACATCCACCCAATGATTTTATGGTGGCCTTGTAACTTCCTTTTGAATTCTATGACTTGGTTACAGACATCTTAATGACCAACTTTGCCATTGTAAAGTAGCTTGTTTATGGGCCACACAAACATGCCAGCTTGATACTCTAGAAGCTTACATTATTAATTTTTAGCCTTAGATGTAGGAAGGTAGTGATAGCCGTGGCTTATTCATTGCCATTCTCTCCTTTCCTCTCATAGGATTTTTAATGTTTTTTCTCCCTATCGAGTGCACATAGACTCGATTAGCTTGTTTTTGCCATTTATATTATTTGTTGGAGTTTCTTTGGGCTGTCCTTTTGTCTTTTGCCGTCGCTTATTCATTTCCATTCTCTCCTTTCCTCTCATAGGATTTTTATTGTGTTTTCTCCCTATCGAGTGCACATAGACCCGATTAGCTTGTTTTTGCCATTTATATTATCTGTTGGAGTTTCTTTGGGCTGTCCTTTTGTCTTTTGCACACTGATTATGGTTATATTATCAACTCATTTATCATTAGTGGACACTAAGAATGTTTTATTTGTTTGATTTTTGATATTTTGTATTTATTTGAAGAGCTCTATCAAATAATTGTTTTCTCCTTAATTCTCATCCATACTTGATTTGACTTTATTTTTCAAATTTAGATTAATCATAACAGTTTTGGTTTTGATTTAGATTGAGATTGTCTTTTCTATTTTGAATCTTTTTTTATTCATTAACATTCCCTACACTAGAAATTGGTTATTAATATAGAATGGTTTTCATCCTCCATATTTCATTAATGGTAACAGAACAATTGTCAATAGTTGTGTTGCATTCTCTCCTCTAGAAATTGGCTATAACATATAATGGTTTTAATCTTTGTATTGTGTTAAGGGTAATGTAACGATTGTGAATGGTTGTGTTGTGAATGACTGATCCTACGATTTTTTTACAACCAAAGTTTTAGAGTGTCGTGACTACATTTTGTTAGCTTTCTAGCATAATGTTTTTTATAATGAAATAATGGAAATCATTGACAGGGTTGATCCCAATTGCCATGCATAATTCTTGGGAGTCTTTATCTTTTTCCCATAGGAATAATAACTAAAATTAGAATAAAAGCATATAGGAGAAGAGGTATTGCATATGTACAATTCTTGCAAGTTTTTTTTTTTTGGCATGAGAATATAATATCTAAAAGTGTTTAAAATTAAAGCATATAAGATAGGGATAGTGCATATGCACAAGCAGGCTTGTTTTAAATTTGCCATAATAAAGTTGACACTAGTATAGTGAAGGATCTTAGTAAGTAATGCTTTTGTACATGAATATAGTAGTTAAAAACTAAAATAAAATCATATAGAAGAGTTAATTGCATAAGCATATTTGTTTTTAATTTGTGTAATTGACGAGTTTGTTAGATTAAAGATAAAATAAAGTTAAATCTCTTGTGTTTATGAGTTTGTTAAAATAAAATTGAAGCTAGTAAAATTAAGGTTCTTAGCAAATGGTGCTTTTCATTTTTATAATAGTTAAAATAAAAGCACATAGTAGAAGAGGTAGTTGCATATACATGTACATGTTTGTTTTAAATTTGTGATAATTGATGATTTTGTTAGAATAAAGTCAAAGCTGTTGGTAAATGGTGTATTGGTATGGTTGTATGTTGGTAATATTGACTAGTTACATTAAATTAAATCGATTAGTAAAATAATCACTTTTGTTTAATTTGATTAGTAAAATAATCACTTTTGTTTAATTTTATGACATATAATTTTAAAGTTATACTAACTTATTACAAATTTAAAATGATTTGTTCAATAGAGAATAACGTCATATAAATTAAGTTGTATTAGCTTATCATGAAATTAAAATGGTATTTTTGCTAGATTAATATTTTTAATTTTATGAAAGTGTATTTATAATATTATAGCTATTAATATAAAATAAAATGAAATTAAAATGGTATTTTTGCTAGATTAATATTTTTAATTTTATGAAAGTGTATTTATAATATTATAGCTATTAATATAAAATAAAATAGGATAGTCAATTGTTTTATTAAAATTATTCATATATAATAAAATAAAAAAGTGAAGGAATTCATTAGAAATTTAAATGAATTTGAAATTGACTAATTGTTTTATTAAAATGATTCATATATAATAAAATAAAAAATTGAAGGAATTCATTAGAAATTTAAATGAATTTGAAATTGACTTTTAATGTATTATATCTCTTCATAAGTTTGTTAATAGTTCTCCTTTACATCATAAAAAAATTTGAAGGAATTCATTACAAATTTAAATGAATTTGAAATTGACTTGTAGCCATGGACATGTATTATATCTCTTCATAAGTTTGTTAATAGTTCTCCTTTACATCAAATATGAGATTCAGAGAGTTGCACATGACAATTTTGTGGTGAATCTATTAATTGAACATATTGCTTTGCCCCATTCCAATTTGAATAGGGAAGAAAGAATGATAAATCCATCTCTCAATGTGGGAGGATGGCATGGTTTGGGATTGTATCTAGAGAACATAAATAATTTGCTTTGTTAAGAGACGAATCCTATAATTTATTTAATAAATTCACATTTGGAAACCTACCAAGTGAGAGAATGATGACAATGGAATGGACCTTCAATGACAGTGACATAGTGACATAGTTAGACACTAATAACATATATAATAAATACAAATGAATGATATGAATACATAATTGAATGTTTCATCTAAATATCATAATGACAATGCATCAATTAACAAATTGTATTTGTACATTTTTATATTAAATATTAATTATTTTTATACTTAGTTATATTACAAGTCACCTCCTCTAAAGTCTCCTTTCTTCATCTTTGATAAGTCTTATGCATGAAACTTTTATTATTATTACTACAAACATGTTGATGTTGGTAAGACATTGAATTCAAACTTTGATATGTAGGGGTGTAGGCAAACTGATGCAGGAGCATCGTTAGCAGAACACACTTGGAGAGACAACTCAGTGCCCTAATGCGCCTTTCGAATTATTGTTGAGATTCTAAAAGCTGGCGTTTCTTGCAAATCTTTTTGAACAGATGATTAAAGAAGATCAAAATGCTTGGAAGCTGAAACAATCACGTGCGATCTGGGAGTTTCACTCTTAGACTTTAATGTAACGATGCTTAAGTGGTATTTAGCTTTTACTTCGAGAAGATGGGTAGTCGGAGGGAACCCTAAGAGCACTCTGGTATAAGTAGAGATGTTGTATGCCCAAATGAGGCGGTTGAACATGATGGTAACTACGAATTAGTTGAGTATTGTTGTTGTTGAATTTTAGTTAGAAGTTGTTGAATGTTGATATAGCTCATGTAGGGTTAGATGAATATATCAGAGAAATATTGACCCAAATGCATGTGTCACTATTGCTTGTCTATCTGAGTAAATGGTAGGCTTTCTGTTTATATTTTGTTCTTTGTTATTTTGCGTTTTCATAACTGCATGAGTTATACTGTTGAATGTATGAATCGATGAAATATTAGATAAGTTTCACTTATTTCTCTTCACGAGCTTATGCAAGGAGTGCATGTTGTTCGCAAGGAGTGCATTGATAGAGTCTGTTTTGACTCAACCACTCATAAGAGATAACTTGAAGCTTTTATTTGCAAGGAGTGCAAAGTGTCCGCAAGACATGCATTGACAGAGTCTTTTGACTCATAAGCTCAGGAGGAGTAGTTCGAGAGATTGCTCGCAGAAGTGTGTGTGAAGATCTGTTGCAAGGTGTGCATAGATCTAAATCTCGACTAAGTGTCGAAGAAACCCTTCAAAGGGTCCAAAGCTCTAAGAAAGGACAAGTTTCAAAAAGAGGGTGGGAGAAATCCTTCAAAAACGAGTTTTTAAGCATTTGCAAGTTGAGCGGTCAAGATTCGTTCTGGAGGAACGGAGTCATTTCAGACTGTTAGATCTGAGAAAAGATGCACGGTGGTTAATCGTGAGTTCCATTGGAAATTCGCGATTCAGAGGATTTTGAGTGTAGAAGGGTGAAAACCGTCGAAGTTTGAAACTGTGAAGAGATAGATCCCAACCGTTGGCTGGAAGGCGGAGACGTGGCAACGGATAAGCAAGGTTCAGGAAGAACAACTTTGGAGGATTGGCGCCAAGCAAATAACCATTCTCGCGAATCCGCGAAGTCGTGAAGGGATCCTAACCGTTAGCTGCGTAGAGACACGTGGTAGCGGATTAGAAAATCCGGGAGATAAAGGCTTGAAGAAGTTGTGTGTGGAGTTAGTGAAGTATTCACGAAGTTGCGAAACCCGAAGTATAGCTGGACCGTTGGATCCAGGTGGACATGCGACAGAGATCCGTGAATTCGAAGGAAAGTGTTTCGGAAAGAATCGAACACTGGGGCCACGATAATTCTGTAGCTCGAAGTTACGAAGAGCTGACACATGGTCACAACCCGTGGTCACATAGGAGAAAGAGTCTAGCGCGGGGTTAACACTTGTAAGATTGGTGTTGCCAAAAGCGCCAGAGAGCAGGGTTGCGGGTAACCTGAACCTGCAGGTAACATCAAGGGGACCTGTGTGTTAATCGTTCAAGGTCTGTTGAAGGCCCCGAGAGCTAATACAACTCGGGTAATTGAAGATCCTTGACCGGGAAGTCGCGCAACCCCGAGGAGAGGAGGGGGGTTTGCATCACAAACAAAGGTCTATGTGGATGTTGATAAAACATTAGATCAGAACAATATATATAGTTAGAATGACATTAAGGATCATTTCTCTATTTTTGTTCTTTCAATTTAAATTGGGTCTAGGACGCGAGACTCCTATTCCAAGTTGTGTAATGAAATCTTCAATAGATGGTTAAATGTATTTATCAATGGATAATTTCTTCAATAGGGACATTGAACTCCCAATACCACTAAATATATAAATAATTCTTTATAGACACATTGTACTCCAACTTTTGAGTGTGATTTCCCCTCTCTTCAATTGTTTGAATTCTATAAGTAAAATTTGATTCTAATCTTTTAGATGAGCAATTCTTATCTTTCTTTGTTGGTCTACTTTGTTAATGTTTATCCAATTTTCGTTTTGAATTGTGTTTTTTCTCATTATGATGCTACACCTTTTTGCTATATTGAATTACAACATGTTGTAAAATTGAGGAATTATTTATATCTTTGATACATGACTTCATTAAAATAGCATACAATGTTCTCTTATTTTTAGTAGTGTTGAAATAACATATTTATTCATTATATTTAAAAAAAATGTATTCAATGTTTTCCTCTATGTTGAACCCAAAATAATAGTCATTATCTCATAAGATGTTGTAAATTGAGATTTTAAAATAGGTTCACTAATTGTAGAGTATAGATTGAGTATGTTATATAAATTTAACTGAAATTAGGTCTTTGAGAATGCTTGATTTTGAAATTTGGTATTGTTTTCCCAATTGAATATTGATGTGATTGTCAATATTACTTGAATTGACAATGATGATAATTTATTTTTCTTGAATGATTTCTTTATGATTTAAAAAAAAATAATAACTTTGAAATATCTAAAAAAAAAAACTATCTTTTTACATTAAAAACTATTTTTTATTTGTGTCAAAAATTTTGTCAAATATTCCCACACTACCAATTTAGATGTATGCTATGTTGTGAAATGAAAATTCAAATTTTATTTCTTCCTCTTCTTGTAGTTGTAGATCACATACATTTTGGTTAATAAATTAAAATAAAACCTTTTTTTTTTCTCTAAAAAGATCAAAGTTCAATTCTCGTAACCACTATAATACTTTATAAGATGGGTTTTTCTTTTTCCTTGATCAAACTTAAATTTCTTAATCAAGGCAACATTTGTTTGTATTTTTGTTTGAACAACAAAGTGAAACACTTTGAAAGTCATTTAGCTCATTATAATAACAATTAAGGAGTTGATTTGTTAGTTATCTAAATAGCAGTGAAGCTTTTGAAGATAGGTTAACACGGTTCACAATGCAGAAGGTTAATAATTTATAATAATTCAAACAATCATATAGCATTCACTTAACGATCATTGCTACCTTTTGGGGTTACCCCAAAAGTGTTTACACCATGTCTGGGGGTGCTTCATGAGATGTGAGATGCATGGTGTATGGTTGGCCCTTTGGTAATGGACTTGGAGATTGGAGGTGGCTTGCTCTTGGTCGCTAGACTTTGTATGAATGCTTGCATGACATTCTTCCTTGTTGCATTGGAGACTTATGGAGCTTAGTGACTTCTTCATGTAGCTAGCACATTAAGGGATATTTCTTGCTTGGAGGGCGCCTTGCTTTGGAGAATGAGTGTTGGGAATTATAAAGGAGGGCATTGAGCCCTAGTCAACATAAGGGTGCTTGGTTGCTAACATGGAGGCTTACACTTGACTTGAGGACACAGGGGTTGAGGGAGTTGACATGTAGGTGTGGTTGTCCTTGAGGCATGTGACCTTGGAGATGCATTGGAGTTTTTGACCCTTTGAGGAGCATTGGACCTTGGGGAGCAACACTCATGCCTTGGAGTTTTGCTTGTTGATTGCTGTCACCTTGGGGTAGAGCGCTTCATATTTGTGGACCTACTTGTGTTTTCTATGTTGCTTGTAGAAGACTAGGTCCACATGTCATATTAGGCCTCACTTACCTCTTATATAAATAAAGGAAGGAGAGAGTTATTATTATTCACAATCATGCACGTGTGCTTATTCTTATTGTTGTAGTCTAAACGTTCCACATTTTGGCTCTTTTTTGGGGATATTTTCTATTTACTTTTTCCTGAAATTTTCCAAGAAATTGTTGGATATGTAGATTTGAGCGGCCAGATCTATATAATATGAGTTCCCTAGGGGTTTTCAACAAGCTAAATCCCTTTATGAATTTATAAATGCAATATAAACAACATAAAATTGCGATTTCATCCTGATTTATGTCGTTAGATTCTAATGAAAAAGGCCAAAACATAGAACGTTTAGACAATGCCATTCTTATTTACACTTGGGTTAGAGATGTAAGAGGAGCGTTAGTCTCTCTCTCTCTCTCATTCAATCTTCTTTGTATTTCATCTCTCTTTATCTTAAGGTGTTGGGGTTTCTTGGATCATTTTTAAAGTCTAGGGATAGGGTTTGACCCATAAGGAAGAACTGGAGTTAGGGTATAGTGACAAACCCTAATTTGTACTTGATGAGGAAGAAGAGAAGAGGAGAAGCCTTGCATGAAGCCAATGGTGCTTTTAGCTTATTGGAGTATCTTTGGTGGAGCTAGGGTTTTTCTTAGTTTTCCCTGGTCAAGGTTTTGGAGAGATTAGAAGGTTGTAATATCTTGTGATAAATTGTGAGTATGTACTAAGCTTCATGTCTTATCTATATATATGAAGTTTTTAGTTGTTCAAAATTGTCTTATTGCATATTTGATTTTCAACAAACATCGTCTTCATGGTTTGGTAATTTCCAACACTTATATGTATGTACTAAACTTCATGTTTTATCTATATATATGAAGTTTTTAGTTTTTCAAAATTATCTTATTGCATATTTGATTTTCAACAAACATTGTCTACATGGTTTGGTAATTTCTAGCACTTATATGTCATGTTGGTTTGACATAAGTTAAGGTTGAAATTGTTAAAGGATTTAACATTTATATTGAAGATGATAGGGAAAATTTATTGCTTCAAATATCCATTGATTGCAGTGATTTCAGATCTAGTTTTTGCATGAAAAGATTTCCCTAAAGGGCTCAATTTTGTTTGCATATATTTGGTATATTCTCTCTTGGATTACCTAGTGTATTGGGTTGATGTGAGGTGGATATTGCTTGTTGTTTGTTGCTTTAATTTATATTTCAATTCAACCCTAAGGATGATAATTCACAAAGATGAGATCTGTGGAGCCTCCAAAGAGGTGGAATTTCTGAATTTGTAAAAGAAACCTTAGTTCATGAAATTTCTATATGGTGTCAGATCCTTCTTGTTGCAAACATTCTGTTGGTGAAGAGGGAGTTAGTATTTCAATTGTATTTCACTTCGGAGTTGTACGTTGATATTTCACAGGTTTGGGTGTGAAACTCTAGGACACTTGGTGGAAGAATTTGAGCCCTCAAAGGGATTCTTTCCATTATTGTTGACCTTTGTTTTGAGGTGGATTCAGATCTTGCAAAGATGTCTACTATTGGACTTGGAAAATGTGATAGATTGGATGGAGCTTTCAATTTCATCCATTTGAATCTTAGGCTATAGATGTTAATGGAGGAAGTCAATATTTCAGAGCAAGTTGAGAAAGAGATTGTAGTACCTATGATTCAAAGTTGTGGCCACTTATAAAAAGAGGAGGGCAAGGCAAAGAGAATCATTCTACATTCTATGAAAGACCATTTTATTGCTCACATTGCAAACAAGACGAATGAATAGCAGATGTTTGAAACTTTGATTGGTTTGTTTCAAAGTTCTCGTGTTTCTCGATAAATGCTCTTGCAAAACAAACTTTTAGCCATTTTTATGAGCAAGATAGATACTGTGGTGATCTACATGACCAAGATCATAGAGTTGATAGACTATTTGAGTGCCATTGGGATGGAGGTGGAAGATAAGGAGTTGGTGTCCATTGCCTTGAATGGAATTTTACCATCTTAGAGGCCTTTTTTCCAGGGTGTCTATGCTTGGGGACACTGCCAACATTCATGAAGCTTTGAGATATCCTTGTGAGAAAAAAGATCAGGTTGTAGTCCTATTCAACATAGGAAGAGGAAGTAGAAGAGATTTCTCTCCTTGGGGGGACAAAGAAGGGCAACAAGAAAAGCTACAAAAAGAAGGATGGGTCAAGGACAATGAAGAAAGACTTGATTAAGGTGATGCGTTTTCGATGTCACAAGATGGAACATTATGCTAGCCAGTGTTCAAAGAAGACAAAGGTGAAGGCCAAATAGGTTGAAACTAATACCATTTCCAGTGTAGATAAGGATTCATCTTAATTTGAAAACATCTTCTCCATGGTATCATGGTTATGTTCTAACAATGTCTCTAGTGTTGGACGATATGTCAATGGTGTGACATATGATTTATGATAGGACATTATTCAAGGGAAAGAGGGATATATGAGTGTGGAGTTGGGTTATGATGTTACTTACATCCTGAGAGGAGTGGGTTCCATTTCCTTTCAGATGTACTAAAGTGACGTTCTTGATTTGAGTGATGTTTTATTTATTCTTGGGTTGAAGAAAAATCTTCTCTCAGTTTATTGTATGGTATTTGAAGGGTAGCATTGCACCATCAATGGATGTAGTCTAGCTAGTTCAAAGGCCATGACTAGAGGGGTGTGGGAGGGTGTCCTTTATAAGTTCTATATTGATCCCATGACACTTGTATATTCCAGTGAGAAACTAGATGAGCCTTATATCTTTGAGGAGACATATGTAGAGAATGCATGACACGATGCCATGGAGATATGTTCAGAACCTATTATGAAATTAATGATTGATTCCAAGCTTGCAACTGACCAGAGTGTTGTAGAGTACATGGAAAAAGTTGTTGGATTATCTTAGGCAAAGGGAGTTGACCTTAATGATACTCTTTATTAAGGGTTTTCCTAGAAAGAGGGAGTTGACCTAGTTGATATTAGTGCGTTTAGTTGTTTGAGGTTTTGAGGTACATGGTTGAGATACCCATGATCACAAGTTGCTCATAATTTTGTCTTGTGATAATGACTTGAGAAATGATGGAGTTTTCCAAGTTACTTATTATCTAGAGTTATGTTCATTAATATTCACAGGTTAGCACTTTTTGGATATTTGAGATGTTGTGATAACATCTTGTGTTGTCAGATATAGTGGTACTTTCATAGTTTACAAGATTGATATTCCAACACAACATGACACAATGGTGATAAGAGATGTGAATTTTAATAACGAAGTGATGTTTTTTAGTTAATAGGATTCTCCTTCAATGATTGAGAAGACAAAGGAGGTTGTTGTTCTAGAGGTTAATTTAGATTTCAAAGAAGAGTCTATTCCAGATAGATGAGGTGAGATGGTGAGTGGATATGCTCTTGCCTTCAACTCCAACACACAAGAAGACTAGATGTCGTACTCAGGAATTACAAGATTCATGGGAGTACATAGGAGTGCCTCAATCTTCAGTAGGGGAAAGCATAGTCTCTAGGAGATTGCTAGTCATGTTACATTGGTTTCTTCCATTTGTGAGCATTATAGTGATTTTAAGGGGGGAGAGGTGTGATGCCTTGATGGAGGATGATGTTTGGGTTGATTTCGAGACTATGATAGATATATATTTGCAGAGGGTAGGTTTGGTTGAGTTGTAGAGGGGGGAGACAAGTGTTGGTGAAAACACTTTCCTTGTAAAGAGGGAGTGTTATATTTTGGGGTTAATTCGAATGTGTTTACACCATGTTTTGAGGTGCTTCATGAGATGTGGGGTGCATGGTGTATGATTGATTCTTAGTGTTCCATGATGGATTTGAACATTGATGGTGGCTTACTCTTGGTTGGTAGACCTTGTATGGATGTTTTCATGTCATTCATTTTTGCAATGTTGGAGACCTATGGAGCTTAGTGACTTCTTCACGCAGTCAACATATGAAGGGAGGTTGCTTTCTTGGAGGATGCCTTGCATTGGAGAAGTGTTAGACATTTTAGAGGAGGGAATTGAGCTTGAGACAACATGGGGTTTCTTAGTTATATTTGAATTGAGGATGCTTCGATTGAGGTAGTGGACATGCAGGTGTGGTGGTGCTTGAGGAGGCACATGACCTTGGAGATGCATTGGAGCTTTGCACCCTTGGAGAAGGAGCATTAGACCTTGGGGAGTAGCACTCATGCATTGGTTCCTTTCTCGTTGATTGTCATCACTTGAGAGCTTGAAACATGTTACTTGGAGTAGAGTGCTTCACATGTGTGGACCTACTTGTGTGTTGTAAGTTGCTTGTAGTGGACTAGGTCCACTTGTAAGAGGAGGAGCACTAGTCTCTCTCTCTCTCTCTCTGTCTCTCACACACACATTCAATCTTCTTTGTAATTTCTCTGCATGTGCCTTAAGATACTAAGGTTTCTTTGATCATTCTTGAAGACTAGGGACATGGTTTGATCCATAAGGAGACATTGGAGCTAGGGTTTGGTAATAAACCCTAGGTTGTACTTGTTGAGGAGGAAGATAAGATGCGACACCTTGCATAAAGCCAAAGAGGACTTGTTAATGGTGATTATAGCATGTTGGAGTATCTTGGTGGAGCTAGGTTTTTTCTTGGTTTTCCCCAATGAGATTTTTGAAGAGTTTGGAGGGTTGTGCCAACTTGTGATAAGATGAGAGTATGTACCTAAAATTCATCTCTTATTTATATATATGAAGTTTTTAGTTTCCAAAATTATCTTATTGTAGATTTGTTTTTAGATATTATTGTTTTCATGGTTTGGTAATTTTCAACACTTGTATTTATGTTGATTTAACATAAGTTAAGGTTGAAATTGTCAATGGATTCAATGTTTATTTTGAAGATAATAGGACATATTAACTGCTGTAAATTTGCATCAATTGTGATGATTTCATATTTGGTTTATGCATGAAAACATTACCCTAAAGGTATGGAACTTGTTGGCATATATTTGGTATCTTTTTTCTTGGATTACCTAGTGTGTTGGGGTTGATGTGAAGTGAAATATTTGTATATTGTTTGCTAGTGTAATTTTTATTTTAGTTCAGTCCTAACACTAATAATTTTCAAGGATTAAATCTTTGAAATATTTAAATAGGTGAAATTTCTAAATTTCCAAAAGAAACCTCAATTCTTGAAATTTCTTCAATAATCGACAAGGAGATAACAATGGTGCCTCATTTTTTCCATTATAATTAATGTTTCTTTCCCAAGTGATGATCATTCTTTAACCTTAACTCTATGTAACAACATTGTGCCTCTTTTTCTTAGATAATATAGGTTTCATTGTCTATTTTAAGGTGGTTTATCTATTTATATTTTTTTAATGAATATTATATATATATATATATATATATATATATATATATATATATATATATATATATATAA
>JASDQU010103906.1:201444-230764 GCA_032191745.1 Picea mariana | reverse complement strand
ATATATATATATATATATATATATATATATATATATATATATATATATTGAAGTCATTTATAAATTTTATAATTGGTATTTTCATGATGAGTAGTGATTTTTTTCTTTCTTAACAATCTCTCTCTTTCGTGTTTAGCATTTTTTTCTCATCAAATAAACAAAATTTAACATATCATTGGCTTTCTCATATATCGTCTTTGCCGCTTTCTAATGTTGTCTTCAACAATGTAACTCTTTCACAAAAGCATTTATTCTTTCATAATGTGTTTTTTCATGCAATAATTGTGTTTGCATTTTCTTTGTTTCTTTCCTTGAAACTTTTATCGTTATGTTTTTTTATAGTTCTATTTTCTTTATGGTGATAGTGATTTAGATGATTAGAGAATATTATTTAAACATTTATCCTTAGTTGTATCTATTCTTTCTCATTTTCCTCATCTAGAAGTATACAAGGCATGGTCTCTTCAAGAATAATATATTAATAACTCATTCAACTTTGTCGTAGATAAATAGCCTTCTCATTCAGTATGCGTTTTCTTTGATCGTTAAAAAGAGAGGAAAGGGTTGTCTTACCAATGCTGGGTCGGCAAGGTTGGTCGTTCTGAAAGGTTAAGGTTGTATCATATAATCCATGCTTCTACTTCTAATCGAAGGTAAGTCAAAGTCCCTCCTAACTAAGTGAGTGCAAGTCAAGTGAAGGCTACATGTATAGTTCTGACAGGTGGTGGGGTATTAGGTAGAGTAGGTAAAGAATAATATATTGATAAATGACTACCTATTATATTTGAATGGAAAAAGTCGAATTTTTTTTCAACCATGAGCTAGATGAAGAATGGCCATAAGTTGAATCTATTTCCAATGGAAAGCTGCATGACGAATGGCCACATAACCTTACAAGTGGCCACGAGCCAATGGATCAAGCTTTGGGTCTAATACCAAAGAAGGGACCTTCCATTAGAGTGAAATGTGTGTCACATGGTAATAGATAATCTATTAAATATATTATAAATAATTAAACAACAATACAATGATAATTAGTAGTCAAGTTGCATATAATTTTTATAATTACAATGGATCATGGAAAGAGTCGTGATCACAGATTATTAAATTAGATATTTATCACATAGTATTTCTATTATTAATTATATTGTGGGAAATGTATAGTGTTGATGTGTTAACCTTGCAGGTGAAGTCAAGCATGTTGCTAAGTCATGTTCTTTTTTACAATGGCTCAACAATAGTTGAAATTTTGGTAGAGTATATGTAGGATGTTTTTTTAGCCTCCAATTAACTCAGGAAAATCCAATGAAGTGCTCTTTCAACATGGGGTTTTGGACAAGTGAGTTCTAAAAGTCTAAAATGACATTCACTACGAAGTTTACTTGGAATTGAAAGACAACTTATTTGAAAACAAATGATTTAGAAAACAAATTAATGTAACTCAATTTGCAATAAATTAACATTTGTATCAAAATTGTTTTATAATCTTTTATATAGAGTGAAATAAAATATTCAAAAGTAGAGATGTTCATCCTATGCTGAAGTAAGACTTGCACATTAAATAGACTTATAACCATAACATGTATTACATTTGTGTAGAGGTTGATTTATTTCTCTTTTGCATCAATTGTTTTTTGTTTTTGAGAGTCATGTATGAGAAATGTGTATGAAAAAATTATAATGGAGAAGATTAGGTTTCATCCTTTGGATCTTGGTGGGGATGAATAATAGGCCAATCTTTTAATCCATGGAAGCATTGCAATGTTATGGACCAAATAACTTAACTTAAGGTAACCATAGGGTGATTGCAAGGTAGTTGTTGAACTTATGGTAATGGAGATCATGACCCACTTCTACATATTACATACCCCAACCCACCCTTGTTTTCTCCTTATGGCCACCAAGCATTGGTTATCCTAATGGACTTGGGACTAATAGTGGGGAACAAGGAGTTTTGTATCATTGGTTAAGGTTTCATTCTCATAGGGTACCTTAAGGTAGTCATGGGCGTGGCTAGAGGAAGGGGTTAAAATTATGACACTAGGACATAATGGTTCTCCTCCAAGCAAAGGCCATTGACTAGTTTCACATTCCACTAGCTTTATTTGACACCTTGAGGTAGCCATAGGGCCACCTAGAGGTAGGAGTTGAACTCATGGAACTAGGAGGTGATGAATCATCTGTACATAATATGGACCCAAGCCATCCTCATTCTATCCTTAAGGCTTGCTAAATTTTAGTTGAGTTGTAAATCAATTTTTCTTCACAAAGACTCGTTTTCAATCCCCTTGAAGAGCACAATGATGTGTTAATGCAACCAAATTATGACAAGGCTAGTTGTAAGTCTTAGGTGAATTGATGGAACCCCTCAGTTGTGGATTTGCGGCCAAAGGTTATTGGATTACAATGTTGATATTGTAAAATAGTTCAACCTTAAAAAAGATTATCACTTGTCGAGAGAGAAAAATAAATTAATTGAATTAGAAATAGAAAAAAAGAAATTGAAAATTGTCTTTAACACTAGATGCTCAAACCTAATAGAGGAAAACCAAAGGACTAGATAGAGTGTATGTGGAAATGGCCTAACATAGAAGTGATCCCAAAGAACATATCATCTTAACATTTTCCAATCCACATAAAGCATTGAAATAGACTATGAGTATTGGGGATTATGCCATTGTGAATTGGTAATTGCATTGCACTTGCTTGGGAGAGGTGCAAGATTTAAATCTTTCACTCCCATGTTAAAATGGGTTTGTATTACATTAAATGTAGTGTTGTGTTTCATAACTCCCCATAGTTCAATCTAAAAGGAAAATTACTAATAGATAGAAAAATAAAAGAAGAAGAAGAAGACAACTATGACTACATCCCTTGATTATGCACAATTTGTTAGGATACAATAAACCTTTACAAACGTGGTTCAAGGATAAACCCTTCAATTAAATAATTGGTTGTAATAGAGAGGAGAGATGAACAAAACACAAAACCATGATAAAAAATAACCACATCCATAAGACCTAAAATCCAATAAAATGTCAGAGTACTCCAAAAGAAAATGTGCATCCACGTAGAGAATTTGTATCAACAGAGAAATCAATGATAGAATGAAGGGGCATCAAAGAAAGGTGGTATTTGCAACAAATTAAAGGATAATCTTTTCATGATAAGCATATAGACTAAGATGAGACAACTATATAAGCAAGAAGACACATAATAAGGATGGACCCATAAAAGTAAGTTTGAGGACAAGTTCCATACTTTTTTCCATTGAATATCATAGGAGAATTAAATTTGTGAATTAAATAGTAGGGTGATATAGGATTAAAATTACATATCTCTTCATTTCCCATAGAGCACACTCCAATATTAGGAAAACCAATGGAGATAGATGAGCCCATAAAAACAATTTAGTACACTAGAGGGACCTTAAAATTGTCATAGGTCTATGTGAAGACATGAAATGATCTAGGTGGATATTGGTGGCCTCCCACCTGTTCCACTAATTCAGAATGGTTCCACATCTTGGCCGTTTTCTATAGTTTTTTGGGTCCAAATCTTTTGGGGTTGTTTTGAGGCCCTAAATGACATTTTCTTGGCATGACTATGCCTAGTAGATAGCCAAATGCATGTACTGGTCCATTCAGAATGTGTAATTCTCAGATAGAACTTGTCGACGGGCTATCAAGCGCCCCAAACAGAGATCATATGCAAAATTTATGCCCCCCAAGAAGTTGATGTATCAACTAACCACATCGGGGCCCGCAAACCTTAATGCATTTCATCTTCTAGGGTTAGGGTTTTAGATGTTTAGGGTTTTCTCATTGATGATTTATGTTAAAAGGCTTTTTGTCCTCTTTGTAATCAACTTCTTACTAATAACCATGGCTGACACATCTCTCTCTTTAGGGATAAGCTACCACCACTATAACTAGTTTGTGTGCTTTGCATTTTACTATCTTTTGTATTCCATTCATTAATAGAATCTGAGTTTAACTATATTATTGTGTTTGTATCAGAGAAATATTCTCTTTGTTGTTTCTCTGTGCATGTCCCCAACAAGGTCAGGCTATTGAGAGTTGGGTCTTGAACTGGTTTAGATTGGGGAAGAACACTCTTACTGACCCAAGAAGCCTCCCATGGTAGAATAAAAGAGAGACGATGGAGCAAGATATCCTATCAAACTATTGCTCGAGGAAGGACTTTAGTGACATAGGAACTAGGTGATGGATAATTTCACTCATATCCTTTGACAATTTCCAACAGGAACGAAGGAACCTTCAACCAGTAGTCACTTCGGAGGTGCGACACCCTTCAAGGTACAGGTTAAGTTGATATTACTTTATTTGAAGGCAAGATAAACACTGACACTTTGGAAACTACTAGAGGGTTATTTCTTTGTCCAAAATTTTTCCAACAATAAAAAAATCACCTTCGAGCTCCTCAAATCCCTTCCCCATGTCATATATTGATGGGAAATTCACTGTGAGGAACATGGCGGAGATGAGTATGCAATTTTGGGGCTAGAACCCACTTGGGAGGATTTTTTTGATTCCCTTAAGGAGAAATAATGCCTTGTTCGAAACTATGATGATCGATACATGAGATGGGAAACTCTATGTCAGGAGAGAGACCAGATGGTGCCAAAGTACACCAACATCTTCCATACCTTGTGCACAAATTTGGGTATTAAAGACTCCGAGTGGAATTAGGTTTTAAAGTACCATAGTTTCCTACATAGGTACATCTAAACATATATGGAGTTCTTGGACATATCCTCACTGGGAGCTTCTTATCGATATGTTATCAAGATCGAGCGAAAGTTCAAGAAAAAGAATAAGAGGGATTTCAATTTTGCAAACCCATTACAACATAAGCATGATAAAGGTGTCCCTAACTCCCAGAACAAAGGACGGAGCAAGGATGGCCATCCCTAGGACAACCAATCCCATCCAAAAGAAAAGAAGGGTAATGAGAAGCTGAAGGACACTAGATAGTGGTGCGAGTTCCACAAAAGTCCATAGCACAACACTGATGAATGTCACTCCAAATAGTCATTGTTGGTTGAGATGAAAGCCTTAAAGTCAGATGCCAATTCAGAATATGATTCAAAACCATATACGGGAAAACATATCATTGATGCAGAATCTAGTGTTACCATTGCTACCAAAAATTTCCAGCCAGAGAAACCTGAAGAAGAGGAGTGCTTCTTCCACTCACAGATGTGGGTGAAGGAGACCCCACTCCATTTCATTGTTGACATAAGTAGCTAGAATAACTTGATCTCAACATAAATGTTCAAGAGGTTGAACCAAACTCTCATTCATACACCATCGGTTGGTTAAGCCAAGGACGAGACATCCGCATTAGCTAGAAATGTCACCTGCACTACAAAATCAAACCCTTTAAAGATGAGGTATTGTGTGATGTTTCCCCACTTGAAGTTTGTGATTTTATTTTAGGACAACCATACATGTGGAAGCGTCATGCTATTTACAAATCTAGGCCCCATAGTGTCATTATTACTTTGGGAGGTCAACTCTACAGGGTACCGGAGGTAGTCCCAACTATTGTGGTCTCTTTTATCTTCGTGAAGCAATGCATAAAGGTGGTCTCTTACACCAAGAGATTTTTCCTCTTTATGGTCTGGTTGGAAGGTGAATGGAAGATCATTGCAACCGCCAAAACCTTTGCATGAGGTCTCTCTACACAATAGAAGTAGGTGGAGAAGATAGAGGAACACAAATACATCTTTGCCTCACCTACTAGGGTGCCTTTCCACTGTCAAGTAAAACACTCAATTGATTTGAAACCTGGTGCTCCTCTTCATAATGGCCATGTATACAAGCACTCTATTATGGAGAAGGAAGAAATCAAACGCTAGATCTAAGAGCTAATTTCGAAGGGCCACATTAGACCAAGCTCCTCACCTTACTGGAGCCCATTTGTTATAGTATAGAAGAAGAATGGGACATGATGAATTTGTATTGATTAGAGAGCCATGAAAAAGATCATAGTCAAGAACTGGTACCCAATCCCCTAGATTGATGATCTTCTGGATCACCTCAAGGGCACCAAATTTTTCAGTATGATTGATTTGAAGTCAGGCTACCACCAGGTGTCGATTGAGCAAAATGGTGTATGGAAGACAACCTTCAAGTCAAAAGAAGGTCTCTTTGAGTCGTTGGTCATGCTTTTCGACTTAAATAATGTCCCAACCACATTCATGTGGATAATGGATGATATATTGTAGCCATTCACAAACTCCTTTGTGGTCGTATAGCTCGATGAAATCATCATCTTTATAAAAACTTGGGAGGAACATTTGAATCCTATTCAACAGGTCTTGGGCACCTTGCGACATCACAAGTTATATTCCAATTTGGAGAAGTGTTCCTTCGACATGTAGAGAATTCAATACTTGGGATACATTGTAGATGAGTAGGGTGTGCATGTGGATCCAACCAAGATCCAAATAATTCACGATTAGTTGGCCCAAAAGACATTGATCGAGCTTTGCAGCTTCTTGGGCCTTGCCAACTTCTACCACAGGTTTGTGTTGGGGTTCTCTCATATCACTTGGGCCCTAAGCTAGGTGTCCAAGGGTGGAGCCAAGGTGAAGTTTTTTTGGGCTACATCACAACATAAAACATTTGAGGATTTGAAATTCTGCCTCTGCTTAGTACCAATCCTTATTCTTCCAAACCTGCAACAACCATTTGAGATTGAGACAGATGCTTTAGATTGTGTTATCGGTGTAGTCCTCACTCAGCATTGGCATCTGATGTCCTATCATAATGAAACGCTATTTTATTTTGTTCATAGATACCCTACTTACACAAAGAGATGTACTCCATTGTGTATGCACGTTGAAAGTGGAAGAATTACATTATGAGAAATGAAACAATCATCCACACTGATCACATGCCTCTACAATTCATGTATACACAAGGAAAGTTACGTAATGACCACCATCATAAGTTGCACTCCATGTACCTACAATAATTCCACTTGAACATCAAGTACAAAAAGGGAAACACCAATCATGTTGCAGACTGCCTCAGTCGACCCCCAGTTGTGGCACTAACCATAGTTCTTAATTCCTATGGGCATGAGACCTCCAAGTGGCCACAATTATACAACAATGACTCTAAATTTATGCTACATATCAGACATTGAGTGCAGGAAAATCAATTCCATACTTTCATCCCTAGAATGGATTGTTATGCTATGTAACCCATCTCTTTGTTCCATCAAGCGAGCATGCAAATATGATTTGGGAAGTTCATTACAGTCAAGTGGCGTGACAGTTTTTCATGGAAAAAACAATGGGAGTACTGCAAAAGAATTTTTATTAGCCAAAGCTTTGAAAAGATGTTAGCAAGTATATCAAATCTTGGACTGAATGCACCATTATAGTAGCACCTCTCCATGAGAGGCTATGAATTAATAAGTGACAATTTACACACATGCATTAAGATATTTTGTAACTTGAGATGATATCTGGTTGTTTCGAAACCATGCCAAGACATATTTAAACCAACTTTAGGTCACAAGCTAGATCTTGGATTAGAGGGGGCTCCCTCATCAGATTTAAAATTGTTGGCTGCCCACTATAACTAAGAAACAACTTACCTCATTAAGCTCAGGTTGCCAGGTTTGATGGTGAATATTAGAATAAACTAGGTAGGTGGGGTTTAATGATGAATGGTAGCTGACTGGAAATAAAATACTATAATCCTCTCAGATCATAGGGTTAATCCATTGGGCACAGAGTCTCACTGAACATAGCATAATTGTTGATAACAGAAGGTGGAAGAAGATGAGAAAACATAAATCTCAAAAAACATAGAGGGAAAAAGAAGTATCTATAAACCTAAGATGAAGAAAAGAGTTTTGTTGGGCATTTAAATGAATCCAACAAAATAAAGAGTGTCTGGGCTGAGCATAGCAATGAATTCAACAATAAAACACTCACAAAATGACATGCAATCAATCTTTGATGCACATTAGTGGTGGTTGTACCAAATTAATGTTTTTAACATATACACATCTGACTATAAATTGCAGATTAAAGAAGAATAGATATGGGAAATGAAGAATCTTAAAACAAAAAAAATGAAGAAGAAACAAGGCTCTGTTGAGAATGAGTTATGAATCTTTGAATTAATCATTCATGCCAGAGGAAATTGCAATTTCCCCATGGGATTCATAACAGAGAACATAGTCTCACTGCCTCTATTTCCTAGCCTACTGCCCTTTCTCAAGTCCTTTGTTGCTTCTTTTATAGTCCTTGGATGCTAGCTCGACGCCTTGAAAATTGGAATTGGTTGCTCAACGGTTGCCTTGAAATATGGATCTTATTTTTTGAAATACAATTATGGTTGAAGATGATTCTGGAGCTCTCGACATCTCAATTCAATGTGTTTTCCAATATCTATGAAAAACAAGATTCTATTGCTATCATTAAGTCCCCAATATTCCCGGGCTACCAACTGTTTTGACATTTTCTCATCCAATTAACTGTCTTGCTTTACCGAGGGAAATTTTCACATTTTTAATTATAATATCATTATTGATCTCAAATATCTTCTAACCATTCGCTCAAGCAGCTTAATATAGGCAACAAACATAGATATGATTTTTATTGTAATCCATAACAGCCATGCCCACTAGGCATTCACATGTTGTCGAATAAACCTATGCAATCTCTATACTGCTGATACATTCAAGTATTAGCAGTGACAAGATTTGAAAGGACTTAGTGATCAGGGTTTATTGAATAACTACTTGTTGAGAAGAAACATTGGCAGCTTGTGGAGTAGATACTTGAAGCCTTCCATAGAATGCTCGAATTGCAAAACAAACTAATAATTTTACTAACCATGTAAGTTCCGAACAAAGAGAATTAAGAAATGTTGCAATCATTACCTTTCCATGTTTAAGTATATATGGTGGTTTTGTAATGATTACAAAATTTTTAATGCAGTATAGAACCTTTCCTAGAGGTAGGAACATGTCTCCATCTTCCTCTTCCTTTGCACAAAGGCCTTAATTATCAACATAAAGAACAATTTCAACTTTTTGCATTTGTTCCAGAAATCGATCTTTCACAAATGTATAAATCCCAACACCATGATCACTAAAAGGGTTTGTAGATTGAAGCATCACCATCATTGTTGGTAATAATGTTATTATCTTCTATGATTGTTGCTAAAGCATCATTACATGTTGTTGTTGGGCCATTCTCATCGTTGGTGCTACCAAGTAGATCTCCCATAATGAAATTGAAATTGGAAGTATCACTAGTTGAATCAACCTGATCTCTGCCCTGTAGCAAGAGGCATGAGTATAAACATTGTGGAAACTACCACTATCAAAATCCCATGAATTCTGGGCGTTCCATTTGTTATTGGGAAATTTTACTAGTGTGACCACATATGGAATATGGGCGAATACCCTTCAAAATAACAATAAGGTATCTAAAACCATTGATTATTTTGCGAATATATTCGTTAGACACCTAACTGGATCTATCTTGCAAAAAACCCATGTTTTCGAATCTTAAAATTCATTTTCATTTGCCTGGAAAAGGTGCCCAAAATCCACTGCTTGAAAACCACTACATTTTTTCATCGCTGTGTTGTTTATTTGTTGGTAATCACTAACTTGGTCCCAACAATGTTTTCAACTACTAGCTTGATGGTGAATCCAACAAGTCCAGCTAAAAATCCATTTAAAAATGCCAAAGTCCATTTCATGATGATATACTGAAATATTTGAATCTGTGTGTGACTATGATTATCGTGGTTGAAGAGTTCATTTTCAATAATCTATGTTGTGTTGGGGAATGCCTTCAATAATACTAACAACTAATTCTAGCTCGATGTCCATTGCTTCCAAAATAGTTGCATCAACAACCTCATGATTATTGGAGTTACTTCACACACACCTAGGATTTATTTTTCCTAAGGTCCTAAGGTTTTTCCTATGTTTATTAGTCATTATTTAGTCTCCTAAAGTTTAGGGGAGAATATTCCACCTGGAGAATATTCTCTTCAGTTGACACTTCCGTTTGACTAGTTGAGTTGAGTCTAGATGTTGCATTGTTTTTTTCACCATGCAACATTGGGATCATCACCATGATAATGTGAATTAGCCTTGGTTTCATCACCATACTAGCGCATTACCCTTGATTCCTTGATCTACTTCTCACTACACTCTATTTTAGTCAGTTAACTGAAGACTGGTTGACTAGTTAACTCAGCTAGGTGGCATTTCACTCCCGTAACTGCCTGAGAGACTAGACTAGGTGGAAATTCACTCTCGTAACTTTTGGTGTGTGTCTAGATCACTCTAGACCACCACTATGGCGCATTGGTTCTCCTCCAATGTGCATTGGTTGAGTTATACAGAGTATATCATGTGTAAATTATTCATTATTCATTATTGTTAATGAGAATTCTTCCATTCTTTCTCTCTTTCTTCTTCTTTCTCAATTTATCTTTGCAAATGTGTGTGGCATTTTCTATCTAGATCTATTATGTGTAGGTTCAACACATTTACATGGTATCAGAGATGACGGACTGCTAAGCAAAAGCTACACCAAAGTTTTTGCAGGTACAAAATATTAAAGACAGCGGAAAGATGGATTTCCCAAAAGAATTCATTCTTACACCTTACTATTACTTTGCATGGAAGGAGAAAATAATGATTCATATCCGAACCAAAGGATTGTATAGGTTAACCTTGAATACAGACATAGAACCGAAATCATCCATAGAAAAATCCAAGTATCTAAATCGAATGGATGAAGCATTCAAAACGATTTGCAGTCTTATTTCTCTTGATCTCCTTTTTCGCATATCTTCCTATAAAACCCACAGTGAAGCCTGGACCACCTTGTAAGGGCTCTTTGGAAAACATGATGAGATGAGGGAACACATGCTGGAGGTGGAATTGATCACATTGGATCCAAAAATATTCGACAATATCCAATATTTCTTTACAAAATTCAAGGATTTACTGTCGCAACTCAAACCTTGCGGGGTTGATAAATCTAAGGAGGAGAAACAAATGGTTCTCACCATTCTCTCCAAACTTGGTCTTGAATTCTTCGTGTTCGTATCAACATTCCATTCAGTCAAATTCTCCTCTGGAGCCACTTGGAAGATGCCTTCTCTTGAGGACTTTATCGAATCCCTGACACAAGAGCAAACCAAACTCATCAACATGGGAAAAATAAAAGGCCCAAAGGCGCATGCACTTAATATGCAATATGGAAGCCATCAATATCATAAATCTCAAGATAAAGACAAAAAGAAAGCTCATGCACATCCGAAGAAGGAAGGGTACACAAAATCCTTCATCGATGCCTCCGGATCCAAAGGTGGAAATGGAAGAAAAGGGGAGAAATGATCATACTGCCATAAATGATTCCATCCAGAATTTGCATGCATGCAGAAACAAATAGATCTAATGACTCAAATACTTTAGAAAAACAACCTTGGAGATCGCATCCCCAAGGTTTCCAAGAAAAAGAAGCCAGAAGATCAGAATCCCAAGAAAGGAAATTCTAGCCATGCCTTGATTGCCATCAACTCCTCTCTCGATGCTTGCATCATAGATTCAAGAGCATCACATCACATGGTTGGCAGAAAATTAGTCTATTCTTCATTGGATGCATGCAAAGGTCCTATTCTGATGGGGGACAACTCTCCAGTCGAAGTCACCGACAAAGGAAGGATTGAACTCACCAACATAAGCTTCGAGAATGTGTTGCACGTTCCCAAACTTTCTGTCAACCTTCTCTCCGTGTATCATATGACAAATTCCGACACCGGAAATAAATTCATATTCACACCGAATGTAGTGGACTTCTATGACATGAAAACCAATTCCAAGGTTTCTACCAGTGAGGTAAATCATCAATCTAGATTGTATACATTTTCTGAATTTATTGAACCATATTTTGCTTTACTGTTTACCCATGCTAATGAAAATAGTAGGATATGGCATGAAAGGTTCGAACATTTGAATTTAAGCTATATGCAACAACTTAGCAAGCAAATATTGGTTGATGGTCTACCAGACATCCATTTCTCTAAAGGAGTTTGTGAGGGATGTATTCTTGGAAAACACCCTCAAGAGAAATTCAACAAAGGAAAGACTCAGAGAGCTTCCTCTCCTTTAGATCTGATCCATAGTGACCTCATGGGTCCTTTTCCGCATCCATCTATCAGCAAAGAGAGGTTTTTTCTCATTTTTGTTGATAATTTCTCACGTTTCACATGGATTTACTTTCTCAGGAAAAAATACGAGGTCTTTCAACACCTCAAAGATTTCAAAGCCCTGGTTGAGACACAATCTAGAAAGAAAATAAAATTCCTCCGAACTGATAATGGGGGAAAGTATGTAAATCATGAGATCTAGAATCTTTGTCATGAGGTAGGGATTCAATTGCAACACACTGTTCCCTATACTCCGCAACAAAACAGAGTTGCTGAGCGAAAAAATCGATCTCTAAAAGAGATGGCATCTTGCATGCTACATGAAAAGTCACTACCATAGAGACTATGGGCCAAAGCACTTAATTGTGCAACATACACCCAAAACGGATCTCCCCATAGATCTGTCAAGGATAAGACCCCCTATGAGGCTTGGAGCTGCCTTAAACCAGAAGTGACCCACTTTCGTATTTTTGGTTCACGTGCATGGGCCCAGATTCCCTCTGAAAATAGGAAGGCACTTGATCCATAGAGAATTGAGTGTATTTTTGTTGGATACCCCGATAGTGTGAAGGGATATAGACTTATTGATATTTCCTCGGACTGGCTCATCATTGAGCGAAGTGTCTAATTCGAGGAAAGTGTCTCGCGTGTACCTCAACAGTCGCATGCAGACACCTTCATTCTTCCACCTGTCCGAGATGATGAGCATGCACATGCTGAATATTCTTCAGATGAGAGTTATGATTCAGAGGACTCAGATGATTTAGATACAGAGTCAGTATAGTCTGATGCAGATTCAAAGCATCCAGATGTAGATGCAGAGCCAGAGTAGAGGCTCAAGTGGGAACATACCACTCTTCAGGATGCAGGGGATCTTGTTGGTGATCCAACCGATACTAGGAGGACTCGATCTAATTTTGAGGAGCTCCTTGTTGCACTCAATGCCAATGAACCATTTCCCTCCAGGAATATTTTCTTGGTTCAGTCTTCAGATCCACAGTCTTATGGTGAGGCTGCTGGAAATCCCTTTTGGGAATTCGCCATGCAGGAGGAGTACAACTTCCTCCTTGAGAACTGGACTTGGGATTTGGTTCCCCTTCCTTTTGGGAGGAAACTTTTCAGATGCAGATGGGTCTACAGGACCAAGAGCATAGCTGATGGACAAATTAGCAGATACAAAGCCAGGCTTGTTTCCAAAGGCTTTCATCATGTGCATGGCATTGACTATGATGAGACCTTCGCTCCAGTAGCGAATATGGATTCCATACGATTGACACTTTCCATTGCGACAACAAAGGGATGGGAAGTCCATTAGATGGACGTGAAGAATGCATTTCTTCATGGTGATCTCTCTGAGGAGATCTATATGGAGCAACCTCAGGGATTTATGCAGGACTCATCTTTTGTCTGTCGACTGAAGAAGTCTCTTTATGGCTTCAAGTAGGCTCCTAGGGCATGGTATGCCAATATGGACTCCTACCTATTGTCACAGAACTTTGTACATTTTAAATCAGACCCGAATGTCTACATGATCAGGACTACTGATTCACTTCTACTCTTAGTTCTGTATGTTGATGATTTGCTAATCACTGATTGCTCGACTTCAGGGATTGTTGCAGTCAAAAGGATTCTACATGACAGGTTTTTGATGAAGGACATGGGTCTGCTACACTTCTTCCTTGGACTTGAGATCAGTTAGGATGCATCAGGAATCAAACTGTCTCAGACCAAGTATGCACAAGATCTCCTTGAGAGATTTCACATGACAGACTACAAGTCTGCTCTGACTCCTTTCCTATCAGAAGTCAAACTTGAGGATGGCAGGGACATTCCACTGGTTGAAAACACTCTGTACAGACATCTAGTGGGAAGCTTGTTGTATCTCACACACTCCAGACCAGACCTCTCCTATGTCGTTGGTGCAGTTTCCAGGTTCATGCAGGAGCCACATGAGCTACATTGGAAGGTTGCAAAGTGTATCCTTCTATACGCACATGGAACCGTCACCTTTGGGATTCAATATGCAGTATAATCTACATTATAGCTCATCAAGTTTATTGATTCTGACTGAGTTGGTGATAGAACTGATCACAATTCCACATCTGTTTACTCACTCAGTCTTGGTTTTAGGCCTATCCGTTGGTCGAGAAAGAAGTAGGTTGTTATTTCTCTTTCTTCAGCTGAGGCAGAGTACATAGGGCTAGTTAACATGACCATTCAGGCTATGTGGCTACACCATTTTCTCATTGAGTTGGGCATTTAGTTTCATCGATTGATCACCATCTGGAGTGAAAACCAGAGCACTTTGAAGCTATGCAGAAATCCAGTTCAGAGGCGATAGACGATGCACATTGAGATCCACATGCACTACATTCGGGACTTAGTACACGAGGGGATCATCAACCTGCATTTTTGTCCTTCAGGAGAACATACAACATACATCTTCACCAAGACCTTCACTGAGCAGAAGTTCCACTCTCTACGAAGTCGGCTTGGAGTGAAGGACACAATTTCCTAGCAATTGTCAGTTCTTATTTTTACATACATTGTACCTTGAGGGGGGGTTTTTCCCATGAGGTTTTCCCTCTTTCCTCACTTTATTTTTAGTGTATCTTTTGTATTTTGGTACCTAACATGGCCTCGTTGTTGGGACCCATTCTTTATTTTTACCATAGTGATGTTTAGGGGGGTGGAGTTACTTCACACACACCTAGGATTTATTTTTCCTAAGGTCCTAAGGTTTTTCCTATGTTTATTAGTCATTATTCAGTCTCCTAAATTTTAGGGGAGAATATTCTCTTCAGTTGACACTTTAGTTTGATTAGATGAGTTGAGTCTAGATGTTGCATTGGTTTTTTCACCATGCAACATTGGGATCGTCACCATGATAATGCGCATTAGCCTTGGTTTCATCACCATATTGGCACATTACCCTTGATTCCTTGATCTAGTCCTCACTACACTGTTTCAGTCAGTTAACTAAAGACTAGTTGACTAGTTAACTCAACTAGGTGGTAGTTCACTCCCATAATTGCTTGAGAGACTAGACTAGGTGGCAGTTCACTCTTGTAGCTACTGGTGTGTGTCCATATCACTATAGATACCACCACTATGGTGCATTGGTTCTCCTCTAGTGCGCATTGGTTGAGTTATACATAGTATATCATGTGTAAATTATTCATTATTCATTACGGTTAATGAGAATTCATCCATTCTTTCTCTCTTGCTTCTTCTTTCTCAATTTCTCTCTGCAAATGTGTGGTATTTTCTAGATATATCTATTATGTGCAAGTTCAACACATTTACAATGATAGGATATGAAAGTCAATATACAAAGGACGAATCCGTCCTCCAACACCTACAATGAAAACAATCCAATCCCATCATCCACTTGTCCAATTGATCAACATGTGCTATTTATTTTGGGGGTCTCCTACAAGATTTACAAACCATTGAAGAAGGGGGGCACAAATACCCACAACTTTCCACATCAATGCTCCTCAAACCATGGTTGATTTTTGCGGCCCCCTTCTTTTTGTTAAACATCGAACTCATTGAGGGGCCGCAATTAACTAGGAACCGTCGATCTTTCATCAACCAAATCTCCACCTCCCGATCCACCATGAATATTTGCATTGGCTTGCTTGGATTACAATTCAACATTTGACTTTGGTATATAAACAAAGTCTAGAATGTAAAGTTTGAATGGAGGAGAACCCACGTGATTATAAAAGTGAAAAAAAAGTAATGACATACAAAAATAATGCCTTTCAATACTCAATGGTAGAATTTGGCCCTTCACCCCATAAATAAAACTATTACTATAAAATTAAGTCATTTATAAAAAGTGAATAATAAAATGACTCTTTTTTAAAGTAATAATTATAATTTTAGGTGTTTAACTTTGAATCATGACAAACATTCGAAGGTATGGGTAGGCTTGGGATAATAACATGTTTTGATAAAAACCTAGTGTTTTGACTAGAAAACAGATGGAAATAAAGCTTCATCAAAACTTTATAAGACAAAAGAAGAGGATAAATGACAGAGGCTTACTTGACCTAAAGTTTGGGATGACATAAATCAGGGCAATACTTTGCAAATGTTGCAAAAAATTAAAATTTTGAAGGTGTCAAATTATGTTACAACATAGGTTCCATCTAGTGATGGTTTCTCTCTGTGAGGCACCAAAGAACAATAGACCATGTGCCTTTATTCCTGTGCCTCTATCCATCTCTGCAACCTGTGAATTCCTAAACATGTACCTACTTTGAAACTATCTCCTCTGATCTAAAACCCTGCTTATTCATGACTAAAACAAATTGAATGTACAAACTACAAACCAAAACATTTTACACACTGCAAATTGAAATTATACTTCTCCAACTGTTGAACTGAAAACTGAAATGAATGATCGAGTGTCAAGCTTATTTATATACAAGCTCTCTATTCTAGTCAACTCAAACATTTATGATCAGGTAAAATCATGCTTCCAGTGTAACCATAAAAAGTTTTGACTAATTAACTTATCAATTTCTTCAGTCTTTATCAACAAATGAAAATATTTGAAAAAGGGTAACTCAACATAATGCTGGAATTTATACTCACTGTGAAGAAATGTTGCAAAATTGAGCTGAAAATAACTTCCAAAAATGTTGCTATGGGATCATGAAAGTCATAAAAAACTACCTCTTCTTGATCAACCATGGAATATAGGCATCCTTCATCCACAAATCTATCCTCCTTGTACATACAATTGAATTCAATCTCTCGAATCTCTATTTTCCTGATGAAGTATGGTTGTTTCACTGGTGCATCTCCAAGTGATCTTTGTTTAGAATCATCAAAATTTAAGTCCTTATAAATAAGGGGTAGTGGTATATCCATTTGTGGCTCATCATCAAAACACTTATACATATCATAAATTGGTCCAGTGATGTATACTTCTTCATATGCTGACATAGAAATATGTTCTTCCTCATTAGTGAAAACCATACAAGAGTCATTCTCTTGACTTTCCTAAAATATCTCTTGAACAAAAATTCCTTCATGACAATCTAGATTAGCAATTTTCTCAATCAAACACTGCTCTTTATCTTTACAAATAGGTTTCAACATATCTTCATACTTTTGATAATGTATTTTTTGTAAAGCGAGGAAAACTTTATTTCCAAATTCATGAGTGCATACAAAATTTTTTGATGGCTCAACAGACATTTGAAATTCATGATGATCCTTCAAAATAGACCCCTCAATGTGCAGAATATATTCTTCATTTGGATGTACAAGGATTTATTCTTCATCCTTACTTCTATAATATTCTTTCTTATCCAACTCTTGATTATATATATATCTCGAGTATGCAAAATATTGAGACTCTTCAAGGTTATCATTATACACATCATACACAAGTGATGTAGAAGAACATTCACTATTAAAATGTTTTACTATTGATTCTTTTGTTAGCTGTTCAAAACTGATTTCTTCTTCAAAAGGATAATATTCTTTAATCACAGAAACATCAGTTTGTACAAAAATATTTTGACTTTTGTTCTCCAAGATAGGAAAATAAACTATATCTTGTTGAAAATGTTCAGGTGCATTCATACCTGAATTTTCCAAAAATGCTTCTTCATCTTTATTTTCACTGCTGTCATAATTATGCTCTTGATCTTCTTGAAAGTTCTATGATATTTCATCATTTGGGTCTGCAATGCTATATTCATCATATAAACTTGCTTGATCAAAATCTTCTTGTGCTTCATTAAAACTGCTATCATACTCAGAATCTTCTTCAGCATATTCTTCTTGATGATCATTACCATAGCCATTTTGCCTTTCAAATTCTTCATTGCAATAAGATTATAAAAGAAGTTCAACTCTGAAAATTCTTCTGATAGGGAATATTAATTTACAAAGTCAAAACAATTGGTTTTGTTGCTAATTGAGTCTTGTAGTCATGTCCTGGCCTCTTAAAAGATCATGTGTCAAAGTTCGATGGTATTTCTATCAATGTAATATCGATGAGGCGATGAGGCATGTTGAGCACTCCTGGTCATTTTTGTGATTATTTTGCTATCCTCGGCATTACCTATGGAATTCTAGTTGAAAAAATTGGCAAAGACACTATCACATATTGACAGAGAGAGAGAGAGAGTTCACAAAGGAAATTGTTGAAACAAAGATTTCACAGTAAATTTCCTAGTTGATGTGAAATGTTATTTTCATCATAAATTTAAAAACACATACTGGGTTTTTCTAAATTTTTTTGTGGATAAGAATCATAGGGTCATTAATTTTATAACAAAAAATCATCCCAACCCAACTCGCCATTTGGGAGAAAATGTGAAATTACCATTCACTGTGAAATCTCTTGGTTGCTATGAAATTTCCTGTCGCTGATTGTTTTTGCAGTCAACTTCAAGAACATATTACGAGCATATGGTGATCATTACAACAAACGAAAAGAGATTTTTTTCAAGAACGAATCCATCTACAAAAACCTGTCTCATATTTTGCACAGGTGTCATGGTTTGAGATATTCGAAGGGATATTTATAGCCTATTTTTACTGATTTTCACCTAATTTAATTAGTTAAAAACTAAACCCTAAAAGATAGGAGTTAGTTTGTAACTCCTTCTTGAATGTGAAACCCTAACTATTTCGACGTGATTGAGTTAGATTGAAATGTAATTCTATATATTGTGAAGGAAATAAGGACAAAATGGTTGGATACTTGAGGAAAAAGACTCTTTGGTTGTTGTATATATTTTTTGTTGTTAATGAAAGTTTTCAAGCTGAAGGACTTGAATATTTTTCTCAAAGATTCTCATGCTAGTAATCTACAATTTGTTTTTCCTTGTGAATGTTTCCTATCTTTGTTGATCATTATGTCTATTCTTCTATTCTAAGTGAATGATTATAGATAGAGAATTCATTGTTGATGCTCTTTATCTCACATTTAGTTTTCCTACATTTTTCTTCTGATATTGTGACAGAACTCATCCACTGTTTGGTGCTCTATTATAATTGATGTGTTATTTTCTTATCACCACCATACTATAATGCCTATGATTACTGACAAATTTCTATCTACCTATCCTATGAAGTAAATTTGTTCATATCAACCGGTTTCGAAATATTTGATTTAAACTATCTTTATTATGACTCCATACCCAATGGGCATTTCACTCAATCCTACCACCACATCATAAAATTTTTGTATTTACCTACAAATATGACCATTGTGCTATAATTTCAGTGAGACCCCTCTCTGGTTGGAAAGGCTAGTTTCCAACCCAAATTGGTTTGAAAAAGTTACCTCTTTGTTTTCCTTTCACAACCAAGGAAAATTACAGAGTGATAACGCTATGAGTTAGAGACTTGTACCATTTTCAAACATCTCCATCCAAAGAAATCATAGACATTTTCATGAGAACATCTTCATGATAAATACTCAGCCGATGCACGCACTCAAGAAAATTTGTCAAGTGTTGTGTTGAATAATAATCATCATCTTCTCTGAATCTAGGAAGACAATACACCCAATCTTCTGTACTAGGCATAACATTAGGATAACCATGTATATTTGAAAATTTAAATGGCGCATACCTTGAAACTATCTTTGCAACAAAAGAACTTGACATAATGAAACTAGTGGAGTCTTCAATGAATAATATGGATTCTTCAGACCATGGAGTCACCAGGTGAAAAATGAAATAACATGTATGTGTTTTTTACTCTTGTCCACCCTCAAGAACCAGAGTTGATATTTTTCGTACTGCTAAGGAAAAATTGAACCTTTGCTCCCCGAAAACAATGCCAAAAAGAATGTTGTAACTTGAGATGGTCTTCGACTGTTTAGAAACCATTCCAAGACATATTTAAACCAACTTCAGGTCACAAGTTGGCTCTTGGACCAGAGGGGTCTCCCTCATCATATTTAAAATTGTTGGTTGCCCACTTTCACTAAGCAACATCTTACCTCATTAAGCTCAGGTTTCCAGATTTTATAGTGAAGAATAAAATAAACTAGGTAAGAAGGGTTTAAGGATGAATGGTAGTTGTCTACAAATAAAATACTGTAATCCTCTCAGATTTGAGGGTTAATCCATTAGGAATGGAGTCTCACTGAAAAAAGCATAATTGTTGATAATGGAAGGTGGAAGAAGATGAGAAAACAAAAATCTCAGAAAACATAGAGGGAAAAAGAAGTCTCTATAAACCTGAGATGAAGAAAATAGTTTTGTTGGGAATTTAAATGAATCCAACAAAACAAAGAGTGTCTGGGATGAGCATAACAATGAATTCAACAATAAAACACTCACAAAATGACCTATAATCAATCTTTGATGCACATTAGTGGTGGTTGTACCAAATTAATGTTTTTAACATATACAAATCTGATTGTAAATTGTATATTAAAGAATAACATAGATGAAAAATAAAGAAGCTTAAAAAAATGAATAAGAAACAAGGCTTTGTTGAGAATGAGCTATGATTCTTTGAATTAATCATTCACACAAGAGGACATTGAAATTGCCCCATGGGATTCATAACAGAGAACACAATCTCACTGCCTCTATTTCCTAACTTACTGCCCTTTCTCAAGTCCTTTGCTACTTCTCTTATATTCCTTGGATGCTAGCATGATGCCTTGAAAATTGGAATTGGTTGCTCAATTGTTGCCTTGAAATCTGGATCTTATTTTTTGAAATAGGATTATGGTTGAAGATGATTCTGGAGATCTTGACACCTCAATTCAATGTGTTGTCCTATATTTCTGAAAAATAGGACTATGTTGCTATCATTAAGTCCCCAATATTCCTGGGCTACCAATTGTGTTGACACTTTCTCATTCAATTAACTATCATGTTTTACCAAGGGAAATTTTCACATTTTCAATTATAATATCATTATTGATCTCAAATATCTTATAACCATTTGCTCAAGCATCTTAATATAGGAAGAAAATAGAGATATGATTTCTATTATAATCCATAACAACCATGCCCACCAGGCATTCACATGTTGTCAAATAAACCTATGAAATATCTATACTGCTGATACATTCAAGTAGTAGTGGTGACAATATATGAAAAGACTTAGTGATCAAATTTTATGATCCATATGGATATTGGTGGCCACCCACCTTTTCCAACTAGCTCAAAACAGTTTTCTGACAATTTTGACAATTTACTATTTTTAGCAGTTTTAACTTCAGAGGCCATTTTGAGGGCCTAAATGAAGGTTTTTCGGGATCGATCTCCTCAATAATAGTTGATGGCATTATTGAGTCCCAAAAATTAATCTACTTGACGATACCTTTCCAACGAGCTATCACACACCTAAAACGGAGATCGTATGCAAAAGTTACGACCCCGGGAAGTTGATGTACTAACATACCCAAATGGGGCCCACATGACTTTTGGCGCTTCATCTCCTAGGGTTAGGTTTTTGGATGTCTAGGGTTTTTGGAATTCTTGTTTATTGTAAAAATGCCTTCAGATCCTCATTGTAATCTTCTTCTGGCGAATGCGCGCAACCGTCACATCTCTTCTCAGAGATAAGCCGCCACCATTCCATCAAGCTTGTTTCCGCTGCATTTTACAGTTTCAGCTTATTTTGTTATTGAATAGAAAACCAATTTTACTGTATCTCTGTTATTTTGTGTTAAGCACCTATTAATAATTTGTGTTCATTTCGTTCTGCTCATAAAATCCGGATCAGTGGTATCAGAGGGGTCTGCTCCTTGTCATCTTAATGCATGTCCCCAACGCGGTCAGAGTACAAAGAATTGGGTCTCGAGATTGTTTCTCTTGAGGACAGAATCTCTCACACACCCAAGCACCCTCTCATGGCAGGAGAAAATACAGATGACGGGATAAGAGATCCTTTCAAACTGTTGATTGAGGAAGCCCTCACGCAACAGAGGAACGATATGATGGATAGTTTCACGCAAATCCTTCGGTGACTACCAACAGGCGACACATCTTCTTTGAACGGAGTCGTCGCCCCCTTCAAGGTACAAATAAACTTTGATATTCCTATATTTGAAGGTCAGATAGACGCAGATGTTGTAGATAAGTGGTTGAATCTACTAGAAGGGTATTTTTATGTCCATAAATTTTTGAATAGAGAAAAGATTACTTTTGTGCTCCTCAAAGCCGTTCCTCATGTCAAAGATTGGTGGGAAACTTTTTGTGAACAAAAGAAAAAAGAGGAAACCTCATTATTTTCAATCATGACCACCTAGGAATCCTTCAAGGATGTTATTAAGGAACAATACTACCCTGTCAGAAGTTATGATGACCTGTATACCAAATGGACCACACTACGGCAAGAAAGAGACCAAGCAGTGCCCGATTTCACAAATATCTTCCATATCTTGCACACCAAGCTGGGTATCAAAGATTTAGAGCGACATCTAGTGCTCAAATATCGTGGTGCTCTGCATAGATACATCCAGACTGAAATGGAATTTCTAGACATCTCATCCTTGGGCATGACCTACCGATATGTCGTCAAAATCGAGCAGAAGCTCAAACAAAAGACGCGACAATTTGGGCCTGGAAACCCCTCACAAAAAAAACTGGGAAAGGGCAGCCCCAACCCACAGAACAAAGGATAGAGAAAATATGGACAGTATCAGGACAACCAGTCCAAGCTGCAAGAAAAGGACAATGGAAAGACAAAGAAAGATACCGAGAAGTGGTGCGACTTCCATAAGAGCCCTTGGCATAACACTGCTGACTGCTGCTCAAAGCAGTCGTTGGTGCCGAAGTGAAATCCTCTGAATCAAATGCAGATTCTGACTCTAAGATAGAACCAGAAAGGGGAAGACGGATCATTAACGCAAAACCCAGTGCCACCGTTGCTACCACCAAGCTCCAACCCATTGAACCAGACGAGCCAGAAGAAGGAGAGCGCCTCTTCCATTCACAGATGTGGGTAAATGGCACCCCGTTGCACTTCATCGTTGATAGTGGTAGCCAGAAGAACCTCATCTCAGCAGAGGTCATCAAGCGGCTCACCCTGCCAAGAATGTCGCATCCACAACCCTACACCATTGGATGGCTTCACCAAGGAAGCGATTTTCGCGTCAACCAACAGTGTCGACTATCGTACAACATCAATCCCTCCAAAGACGAGGTATTATGTGATGTTGCTCCTCTAGAAGTTTGTGATGTTCTTTTGGGCCAACCTTATTTATGGAAACGTCATGTTGTATATGAGTCTAGGCCTCGTAGTGTTATTATTACTTTGAATAGGAAATTGTACAGGATACCCGAGGTAGTTCCACCTAGTGCTATCTCCTTGATCTCTGCTAAGCAATGCAGGAAGGTCATCTCTTAGATGGGGAAGTTTGTCATCTTCATGATTCGCTCTTAGAATAAGAGAAATATCATAGCCACATCCAGGGTCTCTGCGACCAACCTCTCCACACAACAGAAGCAAGTAGATAAGGTCATGGAAGAATAATTAGATATCTTCTCCTCACCTACAGGGGTACCTCTTCACTACCAGGTTAAGGACCGCATCGATCTGACTCCCGACGCACCGCTTCCAAATGGGCCAATCTATCATCGCTCTTTGTTAGAGAATGAGGAGATCAAGCGATAGATCCAAGAACTGCTCCACAAGGGGCACATTCGTCCCAACTCATCACCTTACAGGAGCCCAATCATGCTGGTACAAAAGAAAGATGGAACCTGGCGACTCTGTATTGATTATTGAGATCTGAATAAAATCATAGTCAGAAACTGGTACCCGATTCCCCGAATCGACGACCTCCTTGATCAACTCATGGGGGCCAAAAAATTCAGTAAGATTGATCTAAATTCTGGCTACCACCAGGTCCCGATAGAACAGACAGATGTATGGAAGACCACCTTCAAGTCAAAGGAAGGCCTTTTTGAATGGTTGGTCATGCCCTTTGGTTTGAAAAATGCTCCAACCACTTTCACGAGGATGATGGATGATATCCTGCGACCATTCACCAATACTTTTGTAGTGGTGTATCTTGATGACATTCTAATTTACAACAAGACTTGGGTCGAACAATTGCAGCATATTCAACAGGTTCTGCACACCATGCAACAACACAAGCTATATGCCGACTTGGAAAAATGATCCTTCGACATGGACAGGGTCCATTACCTGGGATACATCATTGATCAACATGGCGTACATGTGCATCCAACCAAGATCCAAGTCATCCGTGACTGGCCAGCCCCAACAACACTCACTAAGCTTCAGAGCTTCTTGGTCCTTGCCAATTTCTATCGCAGGTTTGTGTTTGGATTCCCCATATTTGCATGGGGCCGGTCCCAACAACAAGCGTTCGATTATTTGAAGCAACACTTGTGCTCAGCCCCAGTACTTTAACTATCAAACCTGAAGCATCCCTTTGAAATTGAGACAAATGCTTCAGACTATGCTGTGGGCACCATTCTCACTCAGCACGGCCACCTCATGGCCTATCATAGTAAGACACTATTAGATACTAACCGTAAGTACCCTACTTACGACAAGGAAATGTAATCCATTATACAATCTTGCCTCCAGTGGAGACATTACATTCTTGGGAAGGAGATAATCATCCACATTGATCATAAGCCACTGTAGTTCATGCAGACACAGGGAAAATTGCAGAATGGCCTCCATCAAAAGTGGTCCACATACTTGCAACAATTCCACCTCAACATCAAGTATAAAACAAGAAGCACCGATCGCATCGCTGATTTCTTCAATAGACTGCCAGTCGTGGCACTCACCACGATGCTAGACTCTTGCGGCCATGAGGCATCTGGATGGCCCCAACTCTATGAGACATACCTTGACTTCGCCACCACCTACCAAATGTTGGGTGCAAACGCAGTTATCGATAATTTACATCTTCAGGATGGGTTGTTGTGTCGTTTGGGCCTTATCTGTGTTCCATCAAGTGAGCGAGCGAAGCTGATCTGGGAAGCCCACTACAGTCGGGTGGCAGGACACTTCGGCGTCGAAAAGACAGTGGCGATGCTATAGAAACATTTCTATTGGCTGAAACTTCAACAGGAGGTCAACAAGTATATCAGGTCCTACACTGTCTGCGCTATTGCCAAACCGACCACTAAGAAACAGGGCCTGCACACCCCTCTTCCTACTCCTAATAGGCCATGGGAATCCATCTCAATGGACTACATGTCGGGCCTCCCGTGCACCAAGTGGGGAAATGACTGTGTTTTTGTGGTTGTTGATCGCTTTTCTAAGATGGTGATTTTGGTTGCCTACAAGAAGAGCATCATAGCAGAGGCCACTTCCAAGCTCTTCTTTGAACAAGTCTGGGTACATTTTGGAATCCCNTCCAAGCTCTTCTTTGAACGAGTCTGGGTACATTTTGGAATCCCACAAACCATTGTCTCAGATTGGGATAGTCGATTTCTCAGCACATTCTGGTCGAGCCTCTGGTCACTGCTGGACACCAAGCTCACCAAATCCATGACATTCCACCCCCAGACAGATGGCCAAACCAAGGTTGTAAATCACCCTCTCACATGGGATGTGAGCCTTCCCTATGTCCAGCATAGCTACAATCGAGCCCTGCATAGCTCAACTGGCCACAAACCCTTTTAGGTGGGGTTGGGATTCCAACCATTGGGTCCCATAGATGTTTCACTTCCCCTTGCGGTCACCTCGATCGACTCATCTCCTACTCCAACTGAAGCTGACAAAGCCACCCGATTCATTGAGCGGATCCAACACATCCGCCAATAGGTTCAAGATATCCTACATAAGTCCAATGACAAGTACAAACAATGCCATGATCAACATCAGGTGCCACATAAGTTTCAGGTGGGCGACAAAGTTTGGTTGCACTTGCAGAAAGAATGCCTTACAAGATCCCATCGGAAGCTTCTCCCACTCCGTTATGGTCCGTACACTATCACCAAGGCCATGGGGGACAATTCTTTTGAGCTCAACATTCCTCCCTTCCTTGGCCTACACCTAGTGTTCAACGTGGATCTCCTTCACCCTTATTTCCCACCATTATTAGACACCTCAGAAGTAGTAGAACAACTGACACCAATAGAGCTCAACCCTATCTGCATACAACAAGAATCCAATGATTAGATTGTGGACACACAGATCAAGGGCACTTGACAACAAAGGATCCATCTTTATCGAGTCGTTAAAGCAGGGCAGCTCCTGCACCAAGGCAAGTGGCTCACTTGAGGCCAAATTCAACAGAAATTTCCTCATCTGATGGGGGAAATCAATGAAATGGATACCATTTCTTCCTAAGGAGGGAGGATTGATCCAGATGGATATCGGTGGCCACCCACCTTTTCCAACTAGCTAAAAACAATTTTCTGACAATTTTGGCAATTTACTATTTCTAGTAGTTTTAACTTCAGGGGCCATTTTGAGGGCCTAAATGAAGGTTTTTCGGGATCGATCTTCTCAATTATAGATGAAGGTATGATTGAGCCCCCAAAATGAATCTTCTCGATGATACCTTTCAAACGGGCTATCACACGCCTAAAACGGAGATCCTATGCAAAAGTTACGACCCCAGGAAGTTGATGTACTAACTTACCCAAACGGGGCCCACATGACTTTGGCGCTTCATCTCCTCGGGTTAGGTTTTTGGATGTCTAGGGATTTTGGCATTCTTGTTTATTGTAAAAATTCCTTCAGAGCCTCATTTTAATATTCTTCTAGCAAATGCGCATAGCCGTCACATCTCTTCTCAGAGATAAGCCACCACCATTCCAACAAGCTTGTTTTCACTGCATTTTACAGTTTCATCTTATTTCGTTATTGAATAGAAAACAAGTTTTACTGTATCTCTGTTATTCTGTGTTAATAATCTGTATTCATTTCATTCTTCTCATAAAATCTAGATCAGTTTATTGAATGACTACTTGTTGAGATGAAACACTGGCAACTTTTGGAGCATATACCTGAAGCCTTCCAAAGAATGCTCGAATTGCAAAAAAAACTAATAATTTTATTAACCATGGAAGTTTCGAACAAATAAAATTAAGAAATGATGCAATCATTACCTTTCCATGTTTAAGTATATCTAGTGGTTATGTGGCACATAGAACGTTTAAGCGACATAAGAGGTTGGGCGAGTTTGATAGTCGACTTAGGGATTTCCTTGCGAGCTCTGCGACTAGGTTTCACCTACCGCAACCTTGGACTCCTTGGTTTGCGTGGGAAATGACCATTCCAGAGCAAGCGGGTGAGGCTTGAGATATTTTTGCGAGGGTATTCGCGGGCTCGCGAATGACGGAGATGGAGGTTTCGAGCCAGCGGATCTACGGTTGGTTGCGGACACCTGGTGGCGGCGTCTAGGGGCTAAGGTGGGTTGTGTTTCGGGCGCGATTCCCCTGCTTGCATTTTTCGTCTTCTGAGGGTCTCGACAGCGGTGGAGGTCGAGGATTCCAGTGGTGGCGGTGCTTTGGATGGGCATCAAGATATGGGCACGAGGATGACCTACCGATAGGTGGGGGCATTTCCCTTCGACGACTGTTGTTTAGAGGCTGAGGAGACTCGGATCTGCATTGCGACAGTTCCTTAACTTCAGTTTTCTGACCCTCTTGACCTCTCCTTCCTTGGCTCGAAGAGGTTTTGGACCAAAGATTTGAGGTCTAGCTAGGGGCGTGCGGTGTTTTGGTTTACACTTTGAGGTCTTTTAGGGGCGCACGATGTTGGGAAAACACTTTGAGGTCCTTTAGGGGCATGCGACTACTAGTGTTAGCTTCTTTTCTGGTTTATGTTGGGGTTTTTTCCCTATTTTATGTATTTTTTTTTGCAGCCTGCGTGCTGGGATGTGTGTGTAGTTGTTTTTTTTTAGCATGGTCTTTGGACTATTTTTTCTATGGACTCATGTGGGGTCTTGAATATGTTAAATATTATATTTTCACTAATATAATGAGCTAATTTTCTACTGGAGAAAAGTATATCTGGTGGTTTTGTAATGATAACAAAAAATTTAATGCAGTTTAGAACCTTTCCTAGAGGTAGGAGCAGGTCTCCATCTTCCTCTTCCTTTGCACAAAGGCCTTAATTATTAGCATAAACAACGATTTCCACTTTTTTCATTTGTTCTAGAAAATCAATCTTTCACAAATGTATAAATCCCAGCACCATGATCACCAAGAGGGTTTGTAGATTGAAGCATCTCCATCATTGTTGGTGATAGTGGTATTATCTACTACGACTGTTACTAAAGAACCATTACATGTTGTCGTTGGGTCCTTCTCATCGTTGTTACTACCAAGTAGATCTTCCATAATGAAATTGAAATTGGCAGTATCACTAGATGAATCAACTTGATATCTTTGTCCTGTAGAAAGAGGCCCGAGTATAAACATTGTGGAAACTCCCACTATCAAAATCCCATGACTTCTAGGCGTTCCATTGTTATTGGGAAATTTTACCAGTCTGATCGCATATGAAATCTGGGTGAATACCCTTCAAAAGAACAAAATGATATCTCAAGCCATTCATTATTTTGCGAATATTCTCACTAATCCCCAAATTGGATCCATCCTGTAAAAAACCCATGTTTCTGAATCTTAAAATTCATCTCATTTGCCTGGAAAAGGTGCCTCAAATCCACTGCTTGAAAATCATTGCGTTTCTACATAGTTGTTTTGTTTATTTGTTGGTAATCACTAACTTGGTCCCAACAATGTATTCAAATACTAGCTTGATGGTGAATCCAACAAGTCCAGTTAAAAATCCAATTAAAAATTCCAGAGTCCATTTCAGGATGATATACTGAAATATTTGAATCTGTGTGCGGCTACACTAATCATGTTTGAAGATATCATTTTCATTAATCTATATTGTGTTGGGAAATTCCTTTAGTAATACAGACAACTAAGTACAACTTGGTGTCCATTGCTTCCAAAATAGATGAGGAACAACCTCATGACATGATATGAAAGTCTATATACAGAGGACACAACCCTGTTGCAACACCTGCAATGAACACAGTCAAATCCCCCCATCCATGTGTCCAATTGATCGACTGGTGTTATTTATTTAGGGAGTCTCCTGGAAAATTTACAAGCCATTGAGGGAGGGGG
>JASDQU010103906.1:173541-200967 GCA_032191745.1 Picea mariana | reverse complement strand
GGGGGGGGGTACAATCAAACATGAACAATTGATCTTTCATCAACCAAATCTCTGCCTCTTGACCCACCATGAATCTCTGCATGGTCTTGCTTGACTTGCAATTCAACATTTGACTTGGGTATATAAACAAAGGCTGGAATGTAAAGTTTGAATGGAGGAGAACCCACATGATATAAAAGTGAAAAAAAAGTAATGACATACAAAAATAATGTCTTTCAATACTCAATGGTAGAATTTGGCCCTTCACCCCATATATAAAACTATTACTATAAAATTCGGTCATTTATAAAAGGTGAATAATAAAATGACTCGTTTTGTAAAGTAATAATTATAATTTTAGGTGTTTAACTTTGAATCATGATAAGCATCTGAAGGTATGGCTGGGCTTGGGATAATAACATGTTTTGATAAAAACCCAGTGTTTTGACTATAAAACACATGGAAATAAAGCTTCATCAAAACTTTATCAGACGAAAGAAGAGGATAAATTGCGGAGGCTTACTTGACCTAAAGTTAGGGATGACGAAAATCAGGCCAATACTTTGCAAATGTTACAAAAAAATAAAAATTCAGAAGGTGTCAATTTATGTTACAACAAGATATTTGATGTAAACAAAGATTTTTTTTTTTTTATATAAATTTAAAAAAACCTAACAAATACATACTAACAAAATACCTCCTCCTTGGTCTGTTGTAGTTGATAAGTTGCAACTTAGTATTGTTAGTAGTAGGAAGATGATTCCAAGCATTATTTTCCTGCTTTCCTAGAGTGAAAAAATGTAATTACCCCCTAGCCAACTAGGAGCCTAGACGGATTCCTAGCTCCAAGAAAAATTTCAGTTTGTTGTCCCTCCTTGCTTTTGAATCCAAGAAAAACAAAGAACATATGCTTTAAGAATTCCATCACAAGAATATATCTTCCAAGAATTATCCAACCTCTCAACCTCCTCCATCATCAAGTTTCCATACCCCCTTCCCCAAGTATCCTCAATCATCCTCATTATTAGCCATCGACCTCCCTTATCTAGATTTTTGGGACAAGTTAAATTAAAACAAAAAAACAAAATGATTTATGTAAAATAACAATAAATAAAATGCAAACTCTTTTTTCTCATGCTTGCTTATAATTGCAACTTGACAATTTTTCCCAAAATGTACACAACAACCAACCAATTCATTTAAGTCAAAGAAGGTATTTAATGCTACTATATATTTTTGTATGCAATACAATTTACATAGTCATTAAACCATTCAACTAAATAGTTAATAATCTAGTTTAATAATTAATACATTAATTAATTCTACTAGTGTACATGTGTAGGGTATGTGTGCATAGCTAGCAGATGAATAGCTTACGCATGTACTACATGTAAACAAACATTGCCTCTAGTGCATAGTTCCTGTATGATCAAAACAAGGCATGCAGGACAAAAGATCAAGTAAATGCATCATTTAATAATCTTAATGAACAAAATTACAATAATTTATCAATAACTGATTATCAAACTTAAAATATCAAAAGGGAATCAAAAGAGGATTTTAAACATGGTAGGAACCAAGTGAGTAGACAACAGTGACACATCTAATCCCCAATCATTATTTTCAACTAACATCGAAGAATCCTTTGTTCCTAACCTACTTCCATCTTCCATCTTATCCTTTCCTCTGTTGGACTAAGATAGAGCATCAACAATATTTACCTAACTCTAGATAGAACCCATAAGCGAAAATTTCATACATATTGACCAAGCTTCTTCAACAAGAAACTAGCAGTCACCATCACACGTCTAGGGGAGCATGACTTCACACAACCCTCCCATAAATCTAGGTTTTTGAGTATAAACAGTGGAAAATACCTCAACCCCTCATGATACAACTATGGTCAATAGGATAATCGGTGGGAAATACCTCCACTCATCCTAATAAGACTAGGGTCAACACCCTATATCAATCCATACTGTGCAACTATTTTTCTTAGAGTCACATCATCAAACAACCACTCTGGGCAAGCTGTGCGTCCTGTAAAAACCACACTTGCCACATATCATAGAGATATTTTGAATCATAAATTAAATAATAATTACCACTTATATCATACACTATCGTTTTGATGTCTACGACATCCAAGTTACCTCAACACTATAGTCATTTGGCTATTACATAGCTCATCAAACTGTAGGTTAGTTTAGCACTAACTCATATCCATGTATATACATCATAATTTCGTATATGGATCCATATCTATATTGATGTTCAATTAAGAAAATTATGTTTATTTTTATCATGCCTTGCATCTGTTATGCATTCACAACATAACTTGAACTGGTATCCATGTACCATAATTCCACATTTAAATTTGCATGTTTGAACAATTCTCATAACTATCATAATTATGAACATATAAAAATAAAAATAGCATTATGCAACACATAAATAGGTCCATATATACACATCTCAAATGTCTATATCAATCTAACTAAGTCCAAATAGTTACTAAGCAACAAATTACTAATATGAGTAAAATCAAAATTCTAATTGTCTAACTTGGTCAAAATAATGGGCATTACATACACCCATCCTTCAAGAAACTTCGTCCTGAAGTTATGGTCATTATCAATATAAGGAAAATTTCATGACATAACTTCTATGTGTCTTCTATGATACCAAACCATGTGTTATACTAGTCACATTGGACCTTCGCTTTATTAAAACATATTGAGTCTATTAATATGTTGATTGCGACTACCCCTATTTAGAAGACACCTTATTATGTCTCGACTCTATTTTATTATTGTTGGTAATTGAATTAATGAAAATACACACTTATCTTATAGATTTATTCTTCCTAAGTTCCATATAGGACCCCCATAGTTAATGTATAGTCTACTCGTTTGACTCCTAGTTATAATCGTTTCTCATCATCGATTCTCTAGTTAAGTGAATCTTTAAATGAGTTTGATATAGATTTCATTAATTCATACATAATATCCAACCTAGGATATCTTGATAATACAAAAAATCATTATTGACTTTGATTATCAATCTAGCTTGACAATACATATGCCATCGCTAATGAGATTGACACACAAAAAATTTTCATGCTTAGGAACATTCATTAAGACATTTCTAATTGATTGTTATATGATGTTGTCACCTCACGGTTTGTTTGATCATTGTCTTGAATCTCACTTTCCTCTTAAGTCATAAATTTAGATCTCGACCAAGGTAAATGTTGGGTATAGGATTATCTTCATAATAGTCAAGGAAAATCATCAATTATATCAACAATTCACCATTATAAATGTGCCTATATGTAAAGAGTACCATGCTATGTCACACACCCAACCCCCTAAGTATCCTTTTAAGGGATGGGGCATACAATTTTCACTTTACTAATACTCCCTTGAATTTATTGACACAAGGACACCATCTCCTTATGCTCGATGAGAGTCTTTCAATGACTATAAGTTTGTCAAAAACTGAGTTCTAGATTTCTGAAATTTTTGGGGAATCATTGGCCAAAGGACACCCCCTCACCACATGACACCCACACATATTTACTTCATTCGTACCAGTCGATGTAGCACTAACGTGACCGAAGTCATCATCTTCTATCAATGACATGGCCACTAGACGATGGGGTCACAGGAAAATATCCTACCGATAGTTTGCGGCTTTAGGCCTTTGGCCCTCTATCAATTTCATACATTCCCAAAACCTCCCGAAGTTCTGGAGTCTGGAGGACTTTTCCCATCCAGAATCTAGGGTGGAGAGGTGTCCACCCTCGGGTCTAACGGTTTATGTTTGTTCACTCTTAACACATAGCCTATGCTCGACGATGGTCTTGCACTTATTTCACGTCCAGTCTCGCATTGACACATGGATTTTCTCTGACATGCCATATCATCATAGCATACAAGGACTCGCCCAACCAGAGTTTGACACTTGTCTAGATCTTATAGGCTTATTAAATTAATTAATCATTATCATAATAAATCCCTCTCTTTCTTTATTAATCATTTATTTGATCCCTATTAGGGATAATTAATCTTCATTAAAATTAATTAACCCTGTAAATTTCATTTTTACTTGGCCTAAATTACCGGTCCAATTAAACCAAAGATTACTCCCCTTTTTCCTTGGAAATACAACATTTTGAGATGGATTAGTGTTAAATTATTATATTAAATCCACGTCACATTAACTCATAATCAAATCATATTACTATTTTTTTTAATGAATTATATTATAATATAATCATAAAAAATTATATTATAATATAATTAAATATTTTAACTTAAACTTAGGGTCATTAATAGAAAGTATTATGTAAATCTCCAGACTTAGACATATTTACTCTATCCTCTTATGCACGTACCCAGAATTACCGAGCGTTGAAGTTCCAAAGAGGGTCCAACTTATATTATATTGTAATGCAAATATAATTACTTATATTATATTACAATATAATGAATTACATTAAATGCTTATTATAATTAATTTCATTGGTTTTTACATTAAATATAATATAATATGATTAATTATATTTAATGTTCATTCAAACATTGGAATAAGGGAAGGTAGGTCTAGGCCTTCGGTCATTTTATCTCATGCACTCTATCACCCTACACATCCCAGAGTTACGAAGTCCCGAACTCCCGGAGTCCTGAAGTCCTGAAGTTTCGAAGGGGTCCACACTTATATGTGTTACACATTAAATATTAATTTTAAAAAGGGAAAGGGATTGGACTCATCTAAGTGAAAATATTATAATAAAATATATTATTATATAATATATTATATTACACCCCTTTGGAAATTGCGCCCAGGTTTATTAAATTCCCAATATTATATTTAATATTGGAATGAGAGAAAACTTATGCATAAGAATAGAATCTATGTTCCCAGTTCCAGATAACTGAGGAAATTGGTATTGAAGGAAATGCATGATGTTCCTTATGTTGGACATCCCGGTTACCAGAAAACAATTACAACAGTAAGAAGCCAATTCTTTTGGACGGGAATGAAAAAGACTGTTGTTGATTACATTGCTCGATGTATGGAATGTCAGAAGGTGAAGGATGAGCATAAGCACCTAATGGATTTACTGCAACCATTACCAATCCCAGAGAAGAAATGGGAAGGGATAACCATTTGTTTCATAACTAAATTTCCCAGGACAACAAGACAACATGATTCAATCATGGTAGTGGTTCACAAATTAACAAAGGTTGTTCATTTTGTTCTTGTAGAAACAACACATACAACGAATAATATTGTAGAGGTTTACATGACGGAGATTGCTAGGTTGCATGGTGTTGAAATAATGTAATTGCGAAGAGCATTCTTATTATTATTGGATTAAATCCCCATTGCGGATTAATCATGTCATTATTAATATTATTGTTATTGGATTAATCCCCATTGTGGATTAATCATGTCGGTAATTGTATAAGGACCAAATCCCCTTTTGCGGATCGGTCATCGGACAATTATAAAGGGTAGAATAAGAAGTCGACCCCAACAATTATTATGGAAGACCCAGAATTAATTAAAGGTGGGTTTACCCACCCAGAGTGAGAGGTCGGCCCTGCCAGTTGTGACCTTTCACACGTGCCAGTCTTGTATAAATAAGAGGCTAGCGCCTCACTTCAAACATACAACTCACTTGCTCATTATCTTATGTGGAAAGCTGCAATTACCAGTTGGAGAGAGGAGAAGAAGAGTGGCACATCTCTTGGGGAGGACTATCTGTATTGGTTTGAGTTATCTCTTGAACATTGTATAAGCTATTTATGATAAGGAAGTTTTTGCTGGGTTTTCTTCCCCTAGAGGGTTTCCCAGGATAAATGTCGTGTCTCTTGTGAATGTGTATTTCTCAGCGATCTTGTTCTTATTATGCTCTTATCTATTGAAATGCAAAGAACTATAATAATGGAATAAACATTAACACATGGGATACCTAGGAAAATTGTCTCAGACAAAGATACAAAGTTTACCTCCAATTTCTGGAGGGGATTGTTTAAAGGATTTGGTACAAATATAAACTTTAGCACAACATACCATCCATAGTCAGATGGGAAAATAGATAGGGTCAACCGAGTAATTGAAGATATGTTGAGAATGTATGTGATGGATAAGCCATCTAAGTGGGAAGATTACTTACACTTGGTTGAGTTTGCATATAATAATAGGTATCAAGCTTCATTGAGAATGATCCCATTTGAAGCCTTGTATGGTAGGAAATGCAATACTCTAGTGAGATGAGACAACCCAACATATAGAGTGGTACTTGGGCCAAAGTTGCTCAAGGATATGGAAGACCAAATAGTTAAGATCAAGCACCATTTAAAGGAAGCTCAAGATAGACAGAAAGTTTATGCAGATAAGAACATGCCAGCTAGATAATTTAAAGTATGGGAGCATTTACTTCTGAAAGTGAAACCCAAGAAAATCTCTTTGAAACTGGGTAGTTGTACAAAGCTGGCAACTAGATTATGTGGTCCATTTGAAATATTGGACAGAATAGGGCCAGTTGCATACATGCTTGCATTGCCTGCTTCCATGAATGTGCATAATGTATTTCATGTCTATTTTCTAAAGAAATATGTACATGATCCTAACCATGTTATTGATTGGCATTTGATTCAGGTAGAGATAGAGGGAGACTTTCAGGTCTAGCCAGTGCGGGTATTGGAAAAAAAAGGTAAAACTGCTCCGGAATCGAGTTATAGAGATGGTAAAAATTCAGTGGACTTGCTACGGTATTGAAGATGCTACCTGGGAGCATGAAGATGCCATGCGGGTAGAGTACTCGCAACTTTTTGAATAAATTTTGAGATTTTGATTTCTATTTTGTATATGCACTAAAGACAGTGCCAAAATAAGGGGGATGGGATGTAACACCCGAGGTTTTGAGCCCCATATTAAATAATGTATTTTTTTAATTTTCAAGAGGCCAGAGGGCCCAAACAATTAAAAGAGGCCAATGTGCCTAAGAAATGCAATGTTTTGATCATTATTAATAATAAACACATCACTGATTGCTAGACAGACAAGGACTAGAGTTATAGGGGGCTATGATTCCATAAGAGAGGGGGATTGAGGGGCTAAATGTTTATTTCCTATTTTAATTACCCTTTTTGTCTAAGGGAGAGGATGAATTACGTGAGATTCTTGGGGAAGGCCAAGAGGTTCTTGATTCCCCACGAAATACTTAAACCTACCCCTGGTCTATTGAGGGGTTCATTATTCACTCGTTCACTTGCTCACCGTTTCATTGGTTCACTCACTTACTCACTCGTTCATTCATTACATTCTTACCTATCACTCATTCATCCTTCATCATTTGTGTCTTGGATTGGGGAGAGGGAAATGAACTATTGAAGAGTAGTCATGGTGTTGTTGGCTGTAGAGGTCGTTGGTGTACTCCAAACTTGAATTGAGGCCTGCATGTCTGAGATGCATTGGCCTGTGTCCAGCTTTGTTCACAGCTATGAGTCCTGAGAGTTCCAGCATGGAGATTCTGGGCCAGTTGCGTTGGATCCCTAGAAGGATAAGGATTGCCTGAGGGACTACATGGAAGAGAAGGGTGGGGGTCCATTCTCTTGGGTGGCGCATTCTGGGTAGAAGAGAGATGGGTACTTGGATTGCTGTGAGTGCTCGAAAAGCTTGTGAGATCTTGAGTGCTGAATAATTTGGGATGCCAAGTAACACTCTGGAACCGTCCATGTGGATTCATAGCCCTGTCTTGGGGATGACATTGTTGTTGATTTTTGGAATAGTAGTGTCTACGGTTGGGTGGAACATCCTTGGTCTGCAGCCAATTGATGTCTTATTTTATAAAGATAAGTGCTCTCTATTATGGTATTATTTAACTGTATATGAATGTATTGCGTTGTGTATTTATTTATCGTTTAATTCAATCTTTAGAATATGCATGCTTGTTGGTTATTGATGTGCATGTCGTTAGATCTTTTCTTTTACGCATCCTTATTAATTCAAAAAAGTGTCGGTAAGAGAAAGAATTCCAAGGGTGGGCTTGAAGGTAGCGTACCCCGTCCTGTGGGTGGCAGGGTATGTTACATCTAGGAAGAAGAAGGAGTACATTAGAATGCCATAACCTATGATGAGGTTATTTTTAATAGGAGAGGTCAACCAAGAGGGAGGATTGAAGATGAACAAGTTACAAGAGAGGCAACCAAAAAATATGTAGAAAGAGATGAAGCTGAGAGATCTTCCTCCATATCCCTCTCGACACATTCAGGATCTGCAGAAGGAGAAGAAGAAGCACCTATTGAGAAAAAGAGGAGGGACAAAGAGAAAGTATTGAAGAAGAAAAATGATGCTAAAAAGAAGCAAAATCTAGAAGTTGACAAGGCAAAAGGAATTGCAGAAAATGAAGGAAGAGCAAAAACAGAAGCCAAAGAAAAAGCCACTACCGAGAAGGGAAAGGAGTCAACTGAAGCATCATGAATAGAAACAGAATTAGAAGCAAAGGAAGCAGCAGATAAAGATGCCAAAGAAGAAATGCAAAAGAAGGAAGTGAAGGATAAATAAGGAAACACACACCCAATGGAATTGGATGTCCCTGGAACATCCACCGCAGGTACAGAAACAGAAACAATAAGTAGTGTGTTAGGTATCGATCCATGGGAACCTTTTCAGTCGACTGAAATAGTGGAAATCCAAAGTTTCAAGTACGATAGAAAAATGATCTAGATTGTACAATAAAGGTTTAAGAAGGTTCCAGTAGCAGAGGGAGCTCCTCTATCAGTAGTAACCCAGGTGCTCATCATAGGAGATGTTAGAGAAAACCATGTGGCAACAAGAAGACAAGGATTTGCATTCATGGATGCAACTATAGATAATATGCAAAGGTTGTGCCAACAAAAGGAGGAGAAGGAACTAAAGATCAAAGAATTAGAAGAGAAGCTCTAGCAAGTAAGGATAGATGAGAGAAGTCTTCTTAGTTTTAAAGCCAATGCGAGAAAAGTGAGAAATATTCTAAGATGCAATAAATGATATGTATGCCAACCTACATCTTTTCCAAATTGTAGCTGCAACAATGATTGAACAAAACAACAAGATACAGATGCAGCTGACACAATACAACACTATCCAAGAAGGTATATCCTATATTGATACTTGGATAGCAGAAAATCCTGATGTGCCTCCAGAATTATATAGACCCTCGAAATCAATGAGGAAGATAGATATATATGCACTAGATCATTTCCAACAAGTAGGGAAACGAGAAAACAAAGAAGTGACCCAAGCAATAGCGATTTTCTCTAGAACTCACAAATCTACTCAAGAGTTGACAAGACATGGTCGACTCCCATTTCTAGATGAACTTGGGAAGAACTTAGTCATGGAGGGATTACTGAATGCAGTTTAGGAAAGTACAAGAATAATACGACAAGTTGTTGAAACATCAACTTTTGTCTCAACCGATCTTATTGATCAACATTTGATACAACCAACAAATCTCCATACTATGATACAAGTGTACATGACAAAATTGGAAAAATATATGAGTGCCTTGGATGATAGCATGGCCATGATTGAAGCAATGTTGGAGCAACTATCTTACAAGAGGATTGAGGCACTATATAATCAATTGGAAGTTTGGACGACCTATCTCCAGAGCAAAAGACCATAGGAAAAGGACAAACCATTGTTTTCTCTTTCTTCATTTTCCTAATTATATCAAATTTCGTCATTTTGTGCCACTTGTCATAAGAAAAAGGAATGTGAATAGTTTTGTAACTGCTCCTTCAAGAAGAAAGAGAAAAGACAAATAGGAGTTACCATTATTTGTTTAAAGTAGATTAGAAACTTTAAAAGAAGGACTTTTAGATTTTAGGATTTTCAAGCATTGTATAGACCCAAGAACTATTTCAAGAACTTATACAATGTTAATGAATATTGAGAAGCCCTCATGGCCAATATTTTTAGAAGAAATCTTGTGTAGAAGCTAATCGAAGCTTTGAACTACTTCAAGTGAGGATGTTTGTTGTTTCTATGGACTGTAAGAATACTTTGTTTGTTGTAGACTAATTCTTATGCAATGCTAATTACATTTTTGCGGTATTGGTATTTCTTTGAATATTTCCATGCCTTGAGTTTCATGAGTTGTTACAGTATATGTTAATATAATTTGGACTAATCTGATTATATATTCACATGTGTTATTGCTTCCAATCTTTCTCTTTTTATACAACTAACTGTGTTAAAGTAGTTTTAAGGTTTGGTTGCATTATAACTCATTGATTACTTCATTTTTTACCCTATCTAGGATAGGTTAGCATATATTAGTGATAGGTTAGTTGTTTTCTTACATACATGGTCTTCATATACATATTTACATTGAATCCAACCTCACATCGTTACATCAGACCTTAACCGGTAACAAGATCAAAAGTTAGCAATAATGGCAGCTAGGCCAAATTCTAAATGGGACTCCTAAACCAAAGTGTGTATAGTCTAATTGGGACCTCATACCAGGGATTACCCCTTTCCGTTTTTGGGTGAATTTGGACCCCTCAACAAAAGGATAAAGATAAAAGGGCTAAGGAACATTGCTTAAAGTGGATAAGCCCATGGTTTCGAGCCACGTTCACAAGGAAAGTGGATTGAAGGAAGCGCTTGTGAAGAATTTGAATTGTGTACTAGTTTAAAGGGGCTATGGAATAATTTAACAAGATTGGAACACAACCATTCCATTGTCGCTGCAAGATATTGTCTGCACAAAAAGGGTGAAAGTGACTTTTTCAAGAAGCCATAACTTTCATCTCAGAGATCAGATTGGAGCATGGGAATAGTTATTAGAAAGATGATTCAGAGGAGAATAACATTGAATTGTTATAATTTGTAGAATGGTGATATATTTCTTCATGAATTGAGTAGAAAAAGGACATGTAGCATTGTTTGGAATTTTTTTATAATATGCATAATTCCAACAAAATGGTTGCTTGCACATTTTGTAGAATTAGGGGGTATAACCATATCATTTCAAGATAATAATGCATCTTCAAGAAATGGAGGAAGGAGAGGGAGCCTTTATTCATGATAAATAAGCCAAAGGTCAAAATATCAGTGTTGGTAATACAAAGACAAAACCAAATGGGCATGGGAGCAAAGGGGAATAAGAAACCTTAATAGAGACTGTGAGAATCTTGAAAATAGAAGTGCATAGTTACAAAGTAGACAATGAAAGGTTGATGAGAGAAAAAAATTAGATAAATGCTCAAGTACTGCAAATCCTAAATCAGTTTCATAGGAAAGGAAGGAATGGATTGGACTTAAGCTAGGAGGAACAAGAAAGATATCATGAAAGAAGAGGTAACTACAGAAGAGTTGTTCATTCAATAAGTGCTAGTAGAACTCATAGAAATCACTCACCACCTTACTCAACAAGGAATTTTTATGCATATGAAGACTCCATAAGTAGTCCAGAAGTGTCTCATGTTAGGCACCAAAGAAGAAGGCATGAATTGGACAGCTTGCAAGGAGAGTTGAGGAAGAATAAGCCACCATCCTTTGATGGTGAAAGATAAAGAGAAGATGATGTTGAAGCATGGCTTCTTGGACTCATGAGGTATTTTCAATTGCATAACTACTCCTCAAACCTAGAAGCAAGAATTTCCACATACATTTACATGGGAACGTTGTTATGTTATGGGATCAACTGAAGAAAATTGAGCACATTAATGAGAGCATGATCACTTGGAAGCAGTTCAATAAATATTTTCAGAAGGAGTACCTTTCAGAGAAATTATGTGACAAGAAGATGCAAGAGTTATTTGAACTAAGGTTGGAAAGCATGACCATGACGAAATATGAGAAGAGATTCTTGGGATTGTTGAAGTATGTAGTGTTGGCATTATTGATCGTGTGTTGTCATTGATGGAAACATGAGTTGAAGTATCAGAGAAAAAGGAAGATCACCTTGGGGAAGAAGAAATTCGTGATCATTGTTGATCACGACAAGATCAACAAATGATCCTGTGTTCCTAAAGCTCAAGAGAGATAGTGGGGAGATTCTACAAAGAATACACACACATAATCAAAGCATGGAAAGGATGAAGGAAATCTTAGAAGGGAGAGCGCATTACATAAGTGCCATCGGGATTGAAATCCCCATAGTAAACTCCAAAAGAATCAAGGAAGAATCTTGTTCGTTGATGTAGTTCTCGGGACAATCCTAGATCGTCAGATCGCATAGAAGCCAGAGCCTACACATAAGAATCCATTGTAAAGGATCGAGTTACAGGAGCCATTCATTCTCAGTTCGGGACAATCCAGGATAGTTAGATCGAGGTGAATTCATGGGTTGGGAATGATTAAATCTCAACTGTCATATATGAAGAAGTAGCAATATGGACCATTGGATCAAGTAGCAGACAAAATAACTTTGACACTTTGCCACTTCGACAGACATTGGAGACAAGGCAGGATCACGAAGTCATGGAATCCCACTAGTCGTTAGATCAAGGAGGGACTTCAGGTGAATTCTCAACCATTCAATTGAGTTAAGTGGAAGGATAAGATAAGTGGGGCTAAAGGCATGAAGTCCCAGAGTAAACAGAGGTCGTCGGATCAAGATAAGGATAGATAAAATGGTGTAAAAACTTATTAGGAACTTCGGAGATGATCAAAGGTTGATATAAAAGTGTCAAAGTTCCTGAAGCCATGAAGTGAAAATCCATAACCGTGAAATCTTGCCAGTTGTCCGATCTAATAGGAAGATAAAAATAAGTCATGTGACACAACAATAGGACCACGTCAGTAGGATCATGTTAGCAAGGACACGTGGACCAATAAGGTGGTGACAAATGTCAAGGTAGATGTGGCACATAAGGAACTTAAAAGTCATGAATTAGGGTGACACGTGGCACAAAAAATTATGGTTCACGTCATCTTGAGTGACTTTAGAAAGCCACGTCACTCTAAGATTACAACCTCCGGGGATGTTCATCTTCTCTTACTAGAAAAAATGCTCGAAGCATTGAAGGGCGAAGTTGTGAACTAATGTTGGGCGTTGATCTAAGATCCTCCAGGTTCTCTCGTGACCATTAGATCAAGTGTAGTGTAAGGATAGTGTAAGCATGAGATGTTAACCGACAACAACCGGTCATCGTCATCTTCGTGTTATGACTTATTCGGTAGGTAAACCTCCATAGGAATTGAACTACTTCAGGTTTCTGGTAACCCGGAGTCCCGGAGTGCCAAAGCCTTGAAGTAATATTTGACCGTCCATTGAGAAGGAAGATCCATGGTCGAGATCCAAAAAGAACACAGTTATAAGGCCATTAACAAAACACCTTGTTTATTTTTCACGAACCATCCACTCAACCACAGATTAAGTTAGAACTGTCTGATCTACAAGTGAATAGAGTATACGCACTTCAACTAAATTTACTCGGGAGGAGTTGGAAGATATCAAAGGCTAGAAATATTGACGACCAAAGTACCAGAGGACTTGGTTCCAGCACTAGTCGTGTGATAAGGTAAAGAAGCTAACAAGGAGCGCAAAAGGGCCTAGAATTAAATAATCCCTCAGAAATTTGAATACAGTGTCATGTAGGAGAATAAGGGGGAAAAAAGAAAGCACTAAGAGAACAACGATTGGAATGGATAATCTTGTGGTTTTGAGCCTGTGGTCACATAAAGGAAATATAAAGTGCTTGGGGCTTAACTCTATTTCCAGTATGAAACCCAAGAAGAACACCATAACAATACAGAGAACTAGTAAAATCTCAAATATGATATGTTGAAGCACTGGGGACACAACAAAAGCATAAGAATGAAATAAAGAGGCATGGGATTGATTTAAAAGAAATTGATCCATTCATGTGATCAATTTATGAAAATCCCACTTACTAAATTGAAAAGCTTTCATGATATTGTATGAATAATAATAGAGGAAGATATTCATTCTAAATTAAAAGACAAAACATTATTATTTTAAATTTAAATGAAGAAGTGCAATGGTTCAAAGTTCAAACAAAGGGACAGAATGCTTCAAAGATCACACCAGTTGGAAAACTATATAAGAAAGAAAGAACGATGAAGAAGAAAGTGTCTCTGCAGTTCATATCAGAAGATCAAAAGTAGAAGCAGATTCTAATAAGGAAAACTGGAGATATTTATGCAGTGTGGGTGGAAGGGAGGAGCAAAGAAGGATTCATATCCTTTTCTAAGTAATGTGTAAAAATAAGGGAGTTGGTGTTTCCTATTGTTGGTTTCCTAAAAACAAGCGAGTTGGTGCTTCCTAGGGTTGGTGCCCTAAAAAAGGGCATTTGTGTCTCTAAGGGTTGGTGCTCTAAAGAGGATTGGTGTCCTTCAATATCACATATTATTCTCCATAAAAAAAATAAATTATTGTTAATTATACTTATATAATTGATTCTTATATACAAGTCTATTGTTGATCTACTATGATGATAAATAGAATAACAAAGTAATAACTAATTGTTTAAAAGGGTAATATTGATTCACCCCCCCTCTTAGTATTTCCAACATGTAGGATTTATCAAAGATGAAAAATTGAAGATACATATGTTTTTAAGGACTAGCATCCTTTTATAAAGAGAAGATTCAATATGATGAGCCCAAAACATTGACTCAGACCATCAAGATGGATAAGTACCTGTATGAGCAAGGAAAGGGCAAAGAATCCATGAAAAAATATTGGAAGGATAAGAAGAAGGATAAATATGATTAGAGGAGGAAGGGGTTCAAACCTCCTTTCAATAGAAACATCCCTAATAAAAATTAACAAGATCAGTCTGCTAAGAATGAATCCAAGAAAGAGCATTCCTTGGGGAAAAGAGGAAGACCACAAATCCAATGCTGGGGGTGCAAGGAAAATCACCTATACAAAGATTTCCCTCACAGAGGAGATAAAGCAAAGAACATGCACAATTATGCAGCCCCCCTACTCCCACGTAGGGCCGCGCGACCTCCTGGTCAAAGGATCTTTGATTCTTTGAGTCGAACGACTCTTTAGGACCTTGGTAATCCCATGTATAAATCAAACACAGGTCCTTTCGGCCTTCTGGTGCGGTTTTATGATACCTGCGACATTTCCTTTTGCATCTATGAAAACTCTCAGATTTTTGGGTGCTAGCTCCTTTTAGGATAAGCCTCTCTCTTGATGTGATCTTGGGCAATGACCACGCGGTTGCGGGCTCGGCCACAGGTGGTTTGAAGTCAAACTACTTTTGGGCCCGTAATCCTCTTCAAGCTTCCATGTGTCCTTCTGACGAAACCACTGTTTGAATTTAGGGCCACCCTCGATATTTTAAAATCCATGCAACTCTTGCCCCCGCAATGCTACGGGATCATTGATCTCACGATCTTGACAATAGTGTCTGAATCGATGGTTCATATCTACACCTTCCAATATACAGAATGGATCTACCTCTCCTAAATCAACGGATTCAATCTCTTCGTGATTCCAGACTTTGGGTTTTTGAAATCTGAGACCCAAATCTCTTCCATACTACAATTCCCCAGAGTTAATGATCTGCGGACACCTGTCCTAAAAAGAACAAAAGGAAACTCTAGTGGGGTACCTTTTTCTTCAATAGTCTAGTCGGTTCGAAAAAGGGATAAACTAGCACCAACAAGACGTCAATTCAAAACCATTTTAATGAGTGTGAAAAGGACAAGATCACTCGGCTATTTTTTCACTTTTAAGGAGTTTGAAAAAAGCTTAACTATGGACTCCGTCAGGAATGTTCTTCTAGACCATTTTAACGAGTGTGAAAGAATAAGGTCACTCGACGATCTTTTCAATTTTAGGGAGTTTGAAAAGAGCTTAACTATGGACTCTGGGGGGGTTTCTTTTTCATAACTTTAGTCCCTCAGGCCCGAAAAAGGAATAAAATTATACCTGAGGATACTCTTCTAAAGAATGAACATTCCATAGAGTATTCCTTTGTTCGTACAGTTGACCATTCGGACCGAAAAAGGGGTAAACTACCGCCGGACAGACGTGACTTCAAATTTCAGTTTAACGAGCGTGAAAGGTCACAAGATCGCTCGGCAATCTTTTTATGTTTAGAGGGTCTGAAAAGGGCTTAAAAGGAGACTCATTATGTTTTGGGAGTCCGGAGGGGAAGACAAAGAGTGAAAAAAGACCCATGAGAATGAGGCTCAAACTCGTATTCAAGAAAGACTATACGGACTCCCGAGCCTATAGTGTTGTTAAAAATGGCATGGACACCATAATGCAACCAGGACCTACCTAGGGCATCCATGTTTCGGTAAGCTCTGCCACGAAGTTGCGACACTTCTAAAGCAGATATGATGGCTCCGTGCCACAACTGGATGGGATCGATCCTATATCATAAGAACAAAAGGCAACGAGATACAACAGTCAGGATGAAATCCTACCCTATATGCTCAAGTTGATTTCTAAAAAAAAAAAAATTATGGACCGTCAATATATTTTTTTATTTTTTGAAACTCAATAAAAATTGTCCCAATACCTGATCAAATCCCTCCCATATAACTCCTGGATCACTCTAAATGGTTTTTGGTATAAAGAAACTGATAAAGGGGCCCAAAAAAGTGACAAAAAGAGGCCAAAAAGTCTATAAATAGAAGCTGGCAGCTCATTATCACCATTGTTGATTTGGAAATTGACTCTGGAGCCAAAAGACCCCCTTTTGCCAAAGATCATGATTTCGAGAGCTACAGTGGACGAAACGGACTTCTGCTTGGACCAAGTAAGTACAAACTCCCTTGGCTTGTTATTCAATACTTCATTTGTTGCTTTTATTTGATTTTGGGGGTGGGCGTCGACCTCAAAGAGGTCAGCCCTAGGCAAACGCGGGTTGTCCAGGGACAGCCCGCGGGTACCCACGTGTAGAGCCAATCCTGCCCACGAGTACCCGCGACTGTTGCCTCGACAGGCCGCGGGTACCCCCCGCGTGATGACAAACTTAATCTAAACAAGTACTGACCCCCCCTTTTTTCTTTGTTGTGTTGGCAGGATTTATGTTCAGTGGAGGGAGAGGGAGCACGAGGCTGCCAATGAGTTAGTGGTTGCATATCCGAACGTTATGGCCATGCTGACACAGTGTGGTTTGGTAAAATTCTTTTTGTGTCTGTTTATGCGCGTGCAACCAAGGCTACTGAATGCCTTGGTTGATTACTGGCACCCTGATGCAGAGGCTTTCATGATAGAGGGGCAATCCTTGGTGCCCACCACCGAGGATATTTACTTTTTGACTGGCCTCTCAAGGAGAGGGGAACCATTCAACTTTCAGACTTTTCCTGTAGGGCCGAGCAAAGTCTCGGAGCTGATAGAGGAGTATTGTGAGGCTGGGACTGATCAGAGAACTTCTTCGGTACCTGTTAGTAGGATTACYAGCCTCGCCCTTCAAACTATTTTATCGCTCATTGGGTGGATTACCGGCTCCGCAGTAGTGCATCAGGCTTCGCGCGCACAGATGAACTGTGCAATCCAGTGCATGAATGCACAAATTTTTGATTGGAGTACCACACTACTAGCGAGCATGACGGGTCAGTTGAYAGCTTGCAAACAGGGGACACACAGGAACTTCAGGTTTGGGACCATCCTGTGTTCGTTTTTCTTCGAGAGAGTTCCATGTTTTAGTCCTCGGTTGACAGTATGAGGACATCTGGCTACTTTCCCCACCGTATGCAGATGGGCAGTGTTGCTTCCGCGACAGGGTGGTGGAAGGACCGTAGAGGCCTTCAACGACGACTTTTTTGCCTAGCTGTCACGGCAGATCCCAGCTATTGAGGACTACTCATATGCGGGGATCAATTTCTCTAGAGATCCAACGATACCAGTGCCTCCTGATGAGGAGCGAGGGGAGATGGGTAAGTCTCCACCTATATAGTTTTTTTGTTTGCATATGTAATTTTTATGTCTTTTTTGATATATATATCATGTTTTTGTATACCAGAGTTTTTGATGGGTGAACGTTTATTGCATGCAAATGTGGGACCCGTGCGACCTGCCGACTATGCACGGAATAGGCGTCGCCCATGGCCAGAAGCCGCAGCTGGAGGAGCAACAATAGCAGGGAACCTCCCAGCAGGAGAGGCCGAGAGGTTCCTGAGGCGAATTGAGCGGAACTTTACTGCGCTCACTCGCACAGTTCCCATGGCAGAGATAGAGGACTTGCCGCCCTCCTTATAGACTCATATTGTGGGGGTACCTCGGACATGGGTCCGATTGTTTAGGCGTTTGGGTCAGGCTATATATGATTATAACAGGGCCCATAGGCCCTGAACAGACGTTAGAATTTTATGTGCCACGAGCACTGATATGTATATATTTTTTGAGGGCATAAGCCCAGTGACTCGTTATTGTTCCCACTTTTTGAGGCGCTTGCACCCATCTATGTACTCTGAGGATTTTATGATGTTTATATATGATTTTTGTTTCTTTTTTGTGTCTTATGGATTATGTGTACAAAAATGTATTTACATGTGTATGATCATGATATTTTTATATGTGGGCAAGATGCCAATCTAAAATGTGATTAGCTAGAGTATCTGTGATTTGATTTAGACTCCTAGGAACATGAAAATATGTAATATAATCAAAATTGCGTTCCAAGAGACGTACCCTAAGAAATCATCGGTGTAAAGTTGGGTCATGAACCTGGTATATTCTGTTTAGCTGCGACACAACCAGTTGAGCGTCTAGATAGACCCGGAGATGAGAGATACCCAATGACAAAGCGTCACGAAGCAACTCAATAACTGCACTATACTCAGCAACATTGTTTGTGGTGTCACCTAAGAATATACCTCCTGGAGATAACAACTGACCCTGTGGTGTAAAGATTACCCAAGCTACGGAGGCAAGCCTTCGCGTGTGTCGACTAGCACCATCCGCATATCCAACGAACACCTCGGACTCACTTGTCATCTTCCATATTGATGAAAGATAACATCAATGACACGTCCATAACATGTTTTAAAAGAAATATATAAAAGTAATAGTACAAAGACTATACATATGTTACAAAAAGTTACCCACAGTGACCGTTCTATGAGTAATACTTCTTGAGGTAGAGCCCATTTCTAGGCTTCGCCAAAGCATTCCCTTCAAAATCGACCAAACGATAAGCACCCTTTTTTAAAACCTCAATAATGAAGGGTCCAAACCACATGGGTTTAAAATTTCCTGCCCCCAGGGGGTCCTTATCTTGGTCATAGACCAGGACAAGGTCGCCCTCAGATAAAACCCGAGGACAAATGGACCTATCATATTGACACTTGACCTTATGTTTATGAGCGTCGTTGGCCAGGGCCGCATCGTGACATTGTTCATCAAGCTGCTCAAGGTGTACTAATTGTTCTTCAAGTGGAGAAGTGTCTGGCAATAACTGTACTGCCAATTTCAGAGATGGAATTTGACATTCGATGGGCAAGACTGCCTCCAGCCCGTAAACGAGTTGGAAAGGTGAGAAACCAGTTGCAGTTTTAACTGAGGTTCGGTAAGACCATAATGCCAAGTATAACATAAAATGCCAATTTGACTTGGTTGATTTGATAGTTCACTGTAGAATCGTCTTAAGAGTTTTGTTAACAGCTTCCACCTGCCCATTGGCTTGGGGATAGTAAGGTGAGGAATGTTCTTGCCGTAACCCAATCTTTGACGTTAACTTGGACATCATTTGGTTTTGAAAGTGACTACCATGGTCAGTGACAATCTCTCTCGGGACGCCAAGCTGTGCTATAATCTGGTTAAATAAGAAGAGAGTTGTAGTCTCTCCATCATCTTTGAACGTCGGCATAGCTTCGACCCACTTAGTGAAGTAGTCGACAACGACAATGATATAGAAATGCCTCCTTGCTGATGGGGGGTTGCATGTAGTGTAATCAATCCCCCACTTAGTGAAGGGACTGACTGTGATGATAGGAAACATGGGAGCTGGATGTGCCCTCATCTTCCGTGAGAAGATTTGGCATGGATGGCACTTCTTGACCGACTCTATACAATCTTTGATAAGTGTGGGCCAAAAGTAACCTGCTCGTAAAATCTTTTGGGCTATTGCCAACCCAAATAAGTGACCGCCACAAGCTCCTGTATGACAATCGTTGAGCACTATGAAGGCCTCCTCATGAGTGAGACATTGACACAAGATGCAGTCTACACCTCTCCGATACAACGTATCATTGAGTATGAGATAGTTCTTGGCTTGATGGCGCATCCGCCGATGCTCATCACGAGAAGCAGATGTGGGGCACTTCAAATTCTGGAGATAGATCAGTATATCTCCATACCAGGGGTCTGAAGATTCAATCAAAAACATATCCCCCCAGATAGGCGATTCCTCAGGCACAACGTCACCTGACTCAACCGGAAGTCCGAGATAAGTTCTGCAAAGACCAATGACTTTTTGGACTTTGCTGAAACGAAGTCTAAGTCAAATTCTTGGAGGATTACCATCCATCTATTGATTTTTTTGCCGATAACTCGTCGTGTCAACATGTACAGGAATGGATTCACGATGGCAACGACGGCGGTCTTGCAAAACAGAACATAGTGACGGAACCGTTGGACAGCATGAACTGCTGCCAACGCAAGTTTTTTGAGATGGGAATAATAAAGTTCCGGTCCTATGAGGCCTCGGCTTAGGTAATAGATCACGTATTCGAAAAATGAATCATCCTCCTGAACTAAAACCATGCCTATGGTTGACTCTGCGACAGCCAGATATAATAAGAAGTCTTTGTTATAATTCGGTGGCCGTAGCAGAGGTGCGGTAGTGAGGGCACGTTTTAATGCGTCGAAAGAGCGTTGAGCGGCTTCGTCCCAGGAAAAGGGAACATCTTTCTTCAGTAAATGCATAAAGCTCTTGGTGATTTCGGCATAGTTGGCGATGAAGTGTCGTAAGAAGTTCGCCTTGCCTTGAAGACTTTGAAGTTGTAAGATTGTGCGTGGGGGGGGGGGCAACTAGATTATTGCCTCCACCTTAAGAGGATCGACCATGATCCCTGTTGTTGATACGATGAAACCTAACAAACGTCCTGATGTGATGCAAAATTTGCACTTGTTGGGATTCAAACGAATCCTAAAGTAGTGACAACGTTCGAAGATTAGTCGGAGGTGCATAGGATGATCCTGTCACTTGCGAGAGCGTGATGCTAAATCATCTAGATAGGCCTCAACTATATGTTTGAGGTCATGAAATGAAAAAGACATGGCCCGCTGGAAAGTGGCTCCAACATTCTTGAGACCAAAAGGCATTTTGGGATAGGTGAATGTACCCCATGGACAAATGAATGTCGTTTTGTGTTGGTCCTTAGGTTTGATTTGGATTTGATTATATCCTGAAAACCCATCCATGAATGAAAAGGCTTCACAACCGGTGCATTCATCAATGATCTGATCGATGAATGGGGTTGGATAATTATCTTTTGGACATGCCTTATTCAAATCACGGAAATCGGTACATACACGAATCGTGTCTTGTTTTTTATCAATCGGCACGGGGTTTGACACCCACTGAGTCAAATGAATCGGGTAAATGAACCCTGCCTTGAGCAATTTCTCAACCTCACACTTGATGGCTGCTTCGTTCCTAGGATTGACTGGACGAAGTTTCTGTCGAATAGGCTTAGCATCAGAATACGTTGTGATTTCATGTTCAACTATTTTCAGATCGATGCCTGGCATTTCCTCATAAGACCAGGCAAAAACGTCGCGGAATTATTTGAAAATATCTGTGTAAATATGAACCTCTTCAGGGGAGCGCTCCGCTCCGACGAAGACGTTCTCCACAACGCTAGGGTTTCAAGAGATGTTGATAGGTATAGTAGCAGCGATAGTCGCCATATTTCCCTCAGCATAAATTTCCTGTGTAGCTAAGAGGTTAATGGGACATGGCTGATCTCTCGTCATGGTGATAGTGAATTCTCCTGCCTCGATTCGGCTTAACTCTGGGAGGAAATATGATCTGTGATGAAGATCTTCCCAAGGTTTGTCCGGACTAGTCATTGCTTCGATTACTACTTCGTCCAAAGGCAAGACTAAATCTAACGAATCGGTGTTGGCAAGAGAACCCTGAGCCCAGACAGGCTCTAGAGGTGGATCCAACTCTTGTGCGGAAGCCGGATCAGGAGTAGCTGAAGCTTGTTTGACTAAAGAGTATGCTACTTCAGCAGCCGACAAGGGCATGGACATGCCAGCGTGCTCTGTCTCATCCATCGTGGTTGATGGGGAAGGAAGAATCCACGGATCTTGAAAGTAAGTCGTGCGGAACGACGAGACGTGAAAAATCTCAGCCTTGTGGTGAGTCGATATAAAATTGACATCGCCATGAGGAGGTGGGTAATTGAAAGTACCCATCAAAGATGGGCACAAACCAACTCCTACGTTAACGACACCGGCTTGAGGATTATCAATCATGGGAACTGTGGATGCCCTCAAAGCTGGGTCAGGTCTAGAGAAGGACAATTGATCGATGGTCACTATCCGGCCTTCGTGCGGAAATAATAAGACTCATAAAACTGTAGCGACCACAGCTTGCATAGCATAAGTCCAACTACGACCTAACAAGAGATTGTAGTCGAGGGGGGTATCGTCTACCTCTACTTCGACACACATGGTCTTCCCTCCTAACTACACAGGGAAAGAAGGAATGATGCCATGTGGTCAGAATGAATGACCATCGAACGCAGTAAGGAGAGTAGGTGATGGAGACAACTTGGGCTGACCAATGGCTTTCCAGCATGCTAACGACATAACGCAAGTCGAAGCGCCCTCGTCGACCACCGTGAAGAATATATTCCGTGTAAAAGTTTTCATGGGATGAGCCACTACTATCTGAAATGCGATGTGGTAAGGCAGACGAGGTTTCAAGTCAGTCATATCTAACATGATGGTACCTGGGTTACAAGTCTCAGTAGAGCCTAAATCAGTCAACAAGGATTTCCTCTGAGCAGGGAAACTTTGGAGGACTTCCAAAGCGGACATAGCACAAGGGGTTTGGGATAAATCTTCCACCACAGAGTAATTCTGGGCGGCCCTTGCGTTTGGATTGTGAGAAGCTTTCTTAAATGCACCCTTTGGAATGCATGTCATCGTTTCTCCCAATGTCTTCTCAATCTGTAGAGGAAGAGATGGGATTTCAGCTTCTTTACCCTTCTCAGAGGCGCTTGGTTTACTATAGTCATGAGCTCTAGTCATTATTAAAGCATCATCCCTAACCATATATACATTCGCGAATGAGGAATTGTTTGGAGGAGGGCAGCTTTCCTGGCTGCCCCCTTCGACACTTGTAGAGGCTTGAGTTAAATTTTGCCCATGCTGAAAGGGATTAGTCAACACGGCTTGTTGTTGCTGTGTGACAAACTTTTGGGCCTCTGCAAGTCGAGGACATAGATGAGTCGGGTGGTCTTCCGCACACAAGTTGCACGGATACCTCACCTTCCATTTTTTCGTAGCGCCCTTGCCAACATTATCAGTGGGTTTCTTCTCCCCCTTACCCTTCTTTTGTTGTTTTTTCTTCCCTTCAGGCTGCTGGTTGGCCTTTGGGTTAGTCGTCTGCACGGAGTGTACTTCCGACGTTTGGGTAGGAGGAGCAGCCAAAGCAACAGTCTGGCTGGCCGCTGAGTGTTGGATAGATAACTATTGCAATTTTTTTGTCAATTGATCAGCGGGCTTGGTTTGTGCCGAACCAACGATACCATTGACATGTGGTCTGACTCTCTGTCTAGTTTTATCCAGTATTGATCGTGGTGCATCCGGAAGGATGTTGTACAATAAACCAGACTAAGAATAGATAAGCTCAAACTATTGAGCCCTCATTATGGCATCTTCTTCGGAGAAAACCCCAGAAGTTGCGACGTCTTTGGATAATTGTGGTACTAAAGACTTAAGGAACCACTCAAGCAGGAATGCTGGTGGAACTGGTACTTTGATTAGACTCTTTCGACGTCTCCACTCTCGGATATGATCAGAGATATGGTCCGATGTCGTCTGTTCGAAATTGGCAAGAAACTCTGTGCCCGCGTCGTATCTCATAGGTAACTGGAAATGGTTAAGGAAGGCCATCGCCAATTCACCAAAAGAAGAGTATCATGAGCGATCAAGCTCTATGTACCATTTTGCGGCACTCCCGATAAGATTGCGTTGAAACAATCGCAATTAGACGGAGTCATCTTTCAATGAGTTAGATGAACACCAAAGATGGAAAGTAGTCACGTGATCACCTGGATCTTCGTTAGGCTTAGCCTCAAACTTTGGAATGTCCGAAGGCAACTTCGTTGGCATAGGAGGCCAATGTGGATCGTGACAGATAGGATCATTTAACAACCATGTCAAATCTGGCAAGTGTAATGTCGCTAGGAATGGTAGTTTGGGTTGCTGCTGATAGCCTGGGAAAAAGGGTCGTGGAGTTTGACTGGCACCAGGTTGCCAGGAAAAGTTTGGCTACTGGCCCGGATTCTGGTAGAAACCATGGCCCTGACCAGCATACGGATTTTGCATCTGTGGAGACATCATTGGATGATTCCCCATGAAGGACATAGGATGTTGGGCATTCATCTTGTTTGGCGGACTTTGGGAAGGATTAACCCATGCCGATCATGATGGGAGAGGCATAGAAGTCTGTCCGGGGTTCCATTGACTGTGGAAAGAATTACCCCAGAACGACATTCTAGAGGAAGGAACGAATCCTTGTCCTGAGTTCCAAGGTCCTGGTATATGTGCCCCCGGCACAGGAATAGTACCCTGCGCGAGAGTAGACTGTCCAAAAATGGGAGTGCCCCCAGATGGGAAAGCAGTGGATGCGAAAGTGTTATTACCAAACGTCCCGTTCCAAACAAATAGTGACGAACCTACCGGCAAAGTTTGCGCAGGTGTTCCTTGACTCCCGGCTCCAAATGAACTCGTGTGTGCAAGCTGCCCGACGGACTGCTGATGCAGACCACCAAGCGAAGGGGACGAAGGAGAGATATGACCTCCAGTGTAAGGGAAAGCATTAAAAGGGACAGGAATGCCCCCAAGTTGACCTTGTAGAGGAGTGTTAGAGATCCCTACCCCCAGACCCAAAGTCTGTAAAGTGGAGTAAGTGAGTGCAGGACTTGTACCCGAACTAGGCATATCATATGAAAACGGAGGGCCCGTCGCACTAAGTGTGAAGGGAGGTGTGGCCGCCGCAATAGATGGGGTCGGTCCACTGTGCGATGTAGTTGCGGTCGAGACCATGGTGGACCGGACCGATGGCGGCAAGTTAGGAGATGCTTCTCCTGTGGTAGCAACAATGGTGGGAATGGAAGAATTCCCAGAGGAAGTAACAAAGTTTGGTTCCATAACTGTATGAGGCACTGACAGGCATTCGTAAAACTGGATAGGTACAATGACCGATGGTAAAGTATCAGTGGTTGGGGTTTCAACTGAGCCAAGATTGGCGATTTATTCCTCCGGGAGTTGTTTGGGCTCAATGGTTTGTAACCCGGTTGCTTCGAAAGACCCTTGTTGGTCTAGCTTCCGCCTCAATGGTGGCGGGGGTGGCTCCAGTATAACCGGTGGCAGGCCCAGAAGCCTTCGTGACCGGCGGAGCTCTGAATCCTCCACTGTGTGAGAAGATCCACGACACGCTAAGGTATTCTAAACATGCAAACTATAACACACACTAAAAAAGAATCCCCTAAGAGATGAATCAAGCAAACACTAAACTAGTTGGAAGAACAGTTACAACAACCAACACTAGAGCAACTTACCGGTGCAAGTGTAACTCGAAAATGGAAGCACCCTCTGGGTATACTCTGCAAAGTGTGGCCCGATGTCTGTCCTAGGTACCGCGGTATACCCCCGCAGTCACCTGTGTATGTCCCTAGAAAATATTGGCAACTAGTTTTCCAGCACGCGAACAGTCACCAGGCGGGTACAGTCGATAGTCGGGTAGACCACAATGAGCAGGGTATCAAGCCCGAAACCTATCAAGGGTATCACGAGCAAATGGTCTGGAAGACAACTGAGGACCTAGAATGGATTCGAAACCCATGAAGCTTCGTGGCAAATGAAAACGATGGAATCCCTCAACAAATCCTCGATATGTGTTCTCCACTACGCTTGGTCCGGCTTTGGAGGGGTTATCTCTGCTACCTTTCCTTACGCAACCTCGTGTTTAGCCCCTGTGTTAGAGGGAGGTCCCGAATAATTTTCACGTAACTGGACTTCTACACATCCTATCATAGACTCCAATGTTTGGTCTGAGTGGCCTTGGAGAATTTACTCTCCAACCTATTCCAAGGCCCTAGTCCTGAGCTAGTGTATGAACCCTACAAACAAAAGAGTCTAATAGATTTTAAATTAGCATTGCTTTTATGGGCTTTTTTACGTCATAAGGTATGAAGGTGAAACTGATGGTGTGTAAAGACTCGAAGCAAAATGAATAAGAAAAGCTTGGAAACAAAAACTTTTACAAAGAATGCAAAAACCAACAACTTTTCACCAAGAAAGATTTCTTTTTCTTTTCAAATTTTCTAAGATTTCATGCAGCAAACATAAAGGAATTTCGCTCAATCTGCGAGCTACTTATGCTCTAAATGCACTGCAAAAACTTATGAACAGAAAGACTTATTCCTATCTATTGATGCAGCAACACAATCTTCAAACAAAGAAGCAAATGAAAAAGAGAATTTTTTTTTTATTTAAGTGCAAAATGAAGCAACAAAGGGAAAATGCCGACAAGCACAAAACCAAGAAAACAAAATAAAATCCTGGATTAAAGCGTAGATCACAAAGAACCAGAGAAAAGACGCACAATGGCAATCAAGAAAGCACCGACTCCTACGCTTGTCTAAAAACCATAAAAAAAAATCTTTTTTTTTTTATCTTTTCTATCAACAATCAACTAAGAAAAAACCAGGCTAAGGGTAAGAGGCCATAACCTACTGAATGTGTAGCCCTAGAATCAAACCCCTGAGAGGAACACTTCTCACCATAGGAGGGGATGACTGCCCCACCTAGGCTGAAAAGCAACCAGTCAAGCCCGCTACTGCCACTGAAACAGCACGCGTGCAAACGCGTGCTGAGCTATAACAACGCGCGGGTACCCATGGGCTGAACTTGCACAGGCCACGTGTATGTATGAATACTAAGACAAAACTAAACACAGGCCGCCCAAACCTGGAAAGGGCCTCTGGTATTGACAACCAGGGTCTCTTAAAGGCTTGGATGCTTCCTTTTTTTAACTGAAAAGAAAAATAATTGCAGAAAATAACAAACGCAATAAAGAAAACTAAGACAAGACAGTGAACCAACAAGACCCAGACAGGATCCAGAAAGCCCCCTGAGAATGTAAAATTTTGGCAGGGAAGAGGGGACTACCTCTTAACCTCTCTGACTCCTACATGCTACTGAAACCTCTACAGCTAGTGTTCAAACGCGGGCTGTAGAAGGTTAGGGCGCGG
>JASDQU010103906.1:162314-172650 GCA_032191745.1 Picea mariana | reverse complement strand
TATATAACTCATGCATTGGGACGGGAAAAGTATTCTTTATTATTTTCAAGATGAATCAACTTACAATCAATGTTGAGACCGGCCACCGTTCCTTGATCCTGATCCTGGGCTCCTCCTCTTCTTTGTCCTCCAACTGCTTTGCTTTAATTCTCCTTAAGCTTGAGGAAAGGCTAAAAGTTTGGGACAAATGGATTCGGCAATTGGGCAGAGTTTCTTTGCTATCTTTTTCCTCCTCCAAATAGTACCCCTACCCCTTCTTTTATAGGCTAGAAGGAGCGAGGGTTTTGGACGAACTCTTGGCCATGCATGGCTGGGAGCTTTAGTTAACTGACCCACAGCTTTTTGTCCCATTGGCAACTTTCCTATTTTTTTTCTTTGTTAGGTAAACACGGGCTGTAGTAGGCCTGCCAGCGTTCCAACGCGTGCAGTAGTAGGCCTGCCAGCATTCCAACGCGTGCAGTAGTGAGTTAGGGCGCGTGTCACTTGATTTAAGAGGATTTTCAAGAGTTTATTCAGCATGGCTTTGGCAAGGAAGAGATATGAGTTGGCCTGATGCCAGGTGAGCATGTGTGGTGCAATTTAGGGTTATAACAATCCATATCTACGTCCAAAGAGGAATAAGAAGACCAGGCAGACACCTCCAAGGGAGAAAACCAATCAGGCAGTGCTATAGGGAAATACACCACTAGGAGGAAACCAACTACCATAGAAAGGAAAACTTAGTAAAGAGGACTTGTTCGACATAATAACTGAATGAATGGGGAAAATCCTTGAGTTAGTCGAGAGTGGCCATCTTTGTAAATCACATGTTGTGATTCAGACCCCATAGAAGGGAATTGTGTAATAGTGATAATTGTTTGATATCACTTCTTTTCTTGCACATGTTGATATTTTTAGACCTTTTGAGGTAGTTTGGGTTTGGGGTTTATTATTGTAAGTCCAATGGACATGAAATTTATAATGTAAAGACTTTTGGGGACCAAAATTCCTTTCAGTTGGGAGCCATGACTCGAAAGGATCTAGGGAACATCACCGACGTTTTAGAAGTGTCCCAAGAGGCTCAGAATGGCCTCAAGAAATGAGAAATGGAAAAAATTCAAAGTCCTCAAAGCTCATAAAACTTACATCATCGCGAAGAGCATGTCGTAAGATTTCCAAAGGCATAAACGGTTTGTCAAACGGAGTTACGAATCGAAAGATATTCGCAGTCAAAGTTTTGGTCAACCTAGCCCAGCCAACAGGGATGAGATAACATCCGTACTGTTGATGTCAACATCAGTATAGATGACATCATTGTTTGTTCAGGGTACACATAACTATCATAGATCGACATGTGTCATGATGATGTCAACATGAAGATTGGCAACACTAGAGGCTGCCACATGTCACCCACTTTTGGCATTTTCAGGTCAACATGTGGACCAATGAGAAAGTATCATGTGGCAGTCCGTACAGACACGTGGAATTTGTACAACCACATGGCAGGTGACATGTCATCCATACAAGATGTGGCCACATGGTAGGTAACATGGCATCCGTACAGGACGTGGCAGGTGACGTGGTAAGCACAGTGGAAGTGACATCAACATGCTGATGTGGCCCAATGACAGTGTGCCACGTGACATGCTGATTCAGAACTTTGGGTCGTCAATTGGGCCAATGAAATTGTGACACATGCCACCTCCTGGTGATGCCATGTGGCACCACCCAAGATATGCCACATGGCCTTAGGAAAACATGACAAGTGGCGTCCAATCAACAAGTATAATAAATGACACATAAGAAGATGACTTGGTAGATAGGTGGGCCAATGGATGGTCTCCACATGGCTCAGTCATGGGCTACCATGTGGCAGCAGGAAAATTCCCAAGGACACTCAACATACGAATTTTAAAATATTTAAAGGGTTGGCTACCACCAACCCCAGTCTGCCAAACATGGAGTAGTTCAACCAAAACATGGTGCCATATCTCAATAGTTCATCGAAGTTAATGACATATCTTAACTATCCGCCACAGTTAGCAGCATATCTCAACTATCTGCCAAATTTAGAAACATAACTCAACAATCCGCCAAATCCAATGGTAATATTCAATGGAGGGGTAAAACAAGAGGCCCAAGGGTTTGACCCTGGGAACTCCCCCAACATATATGCCTTAATATATCTCTGCCAACCACTTGGGCTAATGCCCACATTGTTTAATCCGTCCAGTTCTTAATTTAAGAACTGATTTTCGCCAATGCAAGTGACAGAGGAGAGGGATCCCAGTCTGTACGAGGTGTTACCGGGAAAGGATTTCGATGCAGTCAGTGCATTAATTGCATGCAATTGCATGTGGATCGAGGCAGAGGTCTAGAGAAGGCTTGAAGGTGACATTGTCCGATGGAGATGATTTGACAAACAATTTTGGGTAATTCGATGACACGAATCCAATGGCAAGGTTTGTTTTGACGGTAGAGACTCCAATCAACAGGCTAAATTCTTGAAGATCCAATGTAAGAATGATTTTTATTATGTTGTTTTCTCATTGAATGTTGCAACATAGTATGCTTGTTACAGGTCTAAAGAAGCATGGAGAGGTTGTAGCAAGGCAACAAGATTATCTTATTCCTTATATTTCTTCATTTCTTCTCTTCTTACACATGAAACAAATCAGCTACATGTGATAGAGAATTTGTGGCACTTGGATGATAAGTGACAAACGAAGCAGTCCAGAATCTCATATTTTTCGGATCTGTGCATCGGCTTCATATATGCTTGGATATTAGCAACAGATCTAAGGAATTATATGGCTCCATGATGATGGGGGTCATTTATTCTTCTTCTTCTTCTTTTGTATTGAGTATGTGGGAATGGTGTCCATGTAAACATAATGGATGCCTCATGAGCATGAGAACTTGTGAATCTTGTAAAACTTCCTGATCACATTACGAACTCTTGTTTTTGTCGCCAAAAAGGGAATTTGGCCTTAGAACTTGTAAATAAGAGACATCATTACAGTGAGGAGAATAAAGTGGTCGAGCTTTGGAGCAAGACCCAAAGACGTATCCCACATCGGATGAACTATGTTATCAAGGGAAGTGTCATATCTATTATGTGTATTTTTTTCTTATGTTTCTTTTCATGAATTTACGCACATAGAATATTAAATGCAAGCATGACATATAACACGTAAGAAAGCTAAAAGAGGCTTTTATTCACTTTGGATTCATGTCTATAAAGACTTCAACTACACCTTTAATTGCAATCCGCTCAAGTAAAATGATCTATAATTGACCCTTTGGAGGAGTGAAAAGATCAAAAAATTATGGGAAACTAATCACCCCCTAGGTTCAGATCAAGTGGTATCATAGAAAGATTGATACCGATTGCAAGTGTTGAAGCTAAGAATGACAAGATCACCAAAACAGTTGTGGTTTGATGAGATTCAATATCTCAACCAAATCCTTCAAGCAGAGAATGTTGGATTGAAGACATTATTGCATGTTGCATAGGAAGAGAACCAAAGGTTGCAAGAGCATTTACAAGCCATGAAKATGAAAACAGGGGAAGGCTCTACGAATGAGACAACGATAAGACCATTTTGTGATCATAGAAACTTCACCAATTATGCATTCGAGCATGACAGTGCAAATGCATGCACACTTTTTCAAGCAAATGAAGATGGCATCCAGGCATCCAGAAACCAAGGAGGATTCCTAGAAGCATCATCCACTGATCCTTCTCACTAGCAAAAAATGGACACATCCCGACAAGTAGACCAAGAGTCCCAACATGGGATGGAGGTAAATAAACCATGTGTAGTTCCTTTCTTGGTTAATGTTGATGACTCTTTTAAATTCCTTGAACATCATGCTTCATGCATCGGCTTAAACTTGATGGGAAAAATGGGATACGAAAGAGGAGGCCTTGGAGCCAATGGTCAAGATATTGTGGATCCCATCAAGGCAATAGTTTGGCCTCAATATGTCAGGATAGGTTATGTCTCAAAGGATGTTGGAGAAAGCTCCAAAACCATTCGGGAAGAAGACCCCAGGACAGTGACTAAGACTCTAGAAGTCAACAGTTCAGCATGAGATGAAATTGATTCAGTGCAGGCTGAGAGCACAACTTCTCATGATTGAGTATTCGATACATCTCCAGGGAGAGATGAGAATCACAAGGAAGGAGCTAAGGTCAACTCTTTTTTCCAGTCTAACTCTAGAGACAATTCACCGAGGTATATGAAATCTCGAAACTCTAAAATTCCTTTTGATTATAAGCATGTTAATAATATACAACAGATCTTGTCACATAAAAAACCATGCACTTTTTGTGGATTGAATAACCACGCAGTGTCACAGTGGTGGAAGAGAAAATCCTTGTACGGAAAGGTTGTAGAAACCAGGAAAAAGACGAGGATAGAAGATCGCTCTCTAGAAACAGAAAGGAGTAGGGGAAATACACCTTTGAAGGAGAAAGGCTATTGCAGCCATTGTAGCAGAGATGGACACCATGAGGCTACCTGTTGGGCCTTACATCTAGATCTATGTCCAAAGAGGAACAAGAATATTAGGAAGAAACCTCCAAGGGAGACATCCAATCAGGCAGTGCTGCAGGGAAATCCACCACCAGTAGCAAACAAATTACCAGAGAAAGGAAAAATCGGTAAATAGGGCTTGTTCAGCATAATGACTGAACGAATGGGAAAAATTCTTGAGTTAGTCGAGAGTGTCCATATTTGTAAATCACATGTTGCGATTCAGACCCCATAGAAGGGCATTGTGCAACAATGATAATTGTTTGATATCACTTCTTTTCTTGCACATGTTGATATTTTTAGGCCTTGTGAGGTAGTTTGGGTTTGGGTTTTCTTATTGTAAGTCCAATGGACATGAAATTTATAATGTAAATACTTTTGGGGACCAAAATTCCTTTCAGTTGGGAGGCTTTATCCAGAAGAATCTAGGTAACATCATAGACATTTTAGAAGTGTCCCAGGAGGCTTAGAATGGCCTCAACAAATGAGAAAGGGAAAAAAATCAAAGTCTTCAAAGATTAGAAAAATGGACATCATCACGAAGATTGTATCGTAAGATTTCCAATGACGTAAACCATTCATCAAATAGAGTTACGGATCGAAAGATATTCACATTCAAAGTTTTGGTCAACCTAGCCCAACCAACAAGGATGAGACATCATCCGTACTACTAACCTCAGCATCAATAAAAATGATGTCAGCGTCCATACAGGGTATGTGGAACTATCATAGATCAACACGTGTCATGATGATGTCAGCATGGCGTTATCATGAAGACATGGTAGCACCAGAGGCTACCACGTGTCACCCATTTTTGGCATTTCCAGGTCAACATGTGAATCAATGAGAAAGTGCCACATGGAAATCCATACAGACACATGGAATTCATACAGCCACATGGTAGGTGACATGGAATATGTACAAGACGTGGCAAACATGTGACCACATGGTAGGTGACATGGCATCCGTACAGGACACAACAGGTGATGTGGTAAGCATAGTGGTAGTGACATGAGCATGACGTCAGGATGCTGACATGATGCAATGATAGCATGCCATGTGGCATGTTGATTCGGAACTTTGGGTTGTCAAATGGGCCAATGATATTGTGACACATGGCATCCCCAAGTGACTCCATGTGGCACCACCCATGATATGCCACGTGGCCTAAGGACAGTGTGACAAGTGGCATCCAGTCATCAGATATAGCATTTGACATGTAGGTAGATGACTTGGAAGATAGGTGGGCCAATGGATGGCCACCACGTGGCCCAGTCATGGGTTTCCACGTGGCAGCAGGAAAATTTCCAAGGACACCCAAAAACAGAATTTTAAAAGAGGTAAAGGGTTGGTTGGCGCCAACCCCAATGTGCCAAACTTGGATTAGTTCCACTAAAAAATGGTGGCATATCTGAACAGTCCACCGAAGTTAGCGACATATCTCAACTATCTGCCACAGTTAATGGAATATATCAACTATCCACCAGATTTAGCAACATAACTCAACAATCCACCAAATCCAGTGGTAAGATTCAATGGAGGGGTAAAAGGGAGGCCAACGGGTTTGACCCCGGGACCTCCCCCAACAACTATGCCTTAATATATCTCCGCGAACCACTTGGGATAATGCCCACATTGTTTAATCTGCCCAGTTATTAATTTAAGAACTAATTTCCACCAATGCACGGGATAGAGGAGAGTGCGCACAGTCCATATGGGGCCATACCAGGCATGGATTTTGATGTAGTCAGTGCATTAATTGTAGGGAATTGCATGCGGATCAAGGAAGAGGTCCAAAGAAGGCCTGAAGGTGAAAGTGTCTGATGGAGATGATTTGATAGTCAATTTTGGGTAATTCAACGACATGAATCCAATGGTGAGGTCTGTTTCAACAGCAGAGACTCCGATTAGTAGGCTAAATTCTAGAAGAGCCAATGTAAGCATTATTTTTATTATGTTTTTTTCTCATTGAATGTTGCAACATAATACGTTTGTTACAGGTCTGAAGGAGCATGGAGAGGATGAAGCAAGATTAGATTATTCCTTCTATTTCTTCCTTTCTTATCTTCTTACACATGAAACAAATCAGCTACATGTGACGAAGAATTTGTGGCACTTGGATGATAAATGGCCAATGCAGCAGTCTGGAATCTTGTAGTTTTCAGGATCTATGCATGGGCTACATATATTCTTGGATCTGAGCAGCAGATCTAAGGAATTCTATGGCTCCATGATGATGGGGGTCATTTATTATTCTTCCTCTTTTTTTGTATTGAGTATGTGGGAATGATGTCCATGTCAACATCATGGATGCCTCACGAGCATGAGAACTTGTGAAGCTTGTAAACATTCCTGATCACATTATGATCTCTTGTTGTCGTCTCCGAAAAGGGACTTTGGCATTACAACTTGTAAAGAAGAGACATCATTACAGTGAGGAGAATAAAGCGATCGAGATTTGGAGCAAGACCCGAAGACGTACCCCACATCTGATGAACTTCGTTATCAAGGGAAGTGTCATATATATTATATGTATTATGTTCTTATGTTGCTTTTCATGAATTTCCACACATAGAATATTAAATGCAAGCATGAAATATTAACACATAAGGAAGCTAAAAGAGGATTTTATTCACTTTGGATTCAAGTCTATAAAGACTTCAACTACACCTTTAATTACAATCCACTCAAGTAAAATGATCTATAACTGACCCTTTGGAGGAGTGACATGATCAAACAATTATTGGAAACTAATCACCCCCCAAGTTCAGATCAAGTGGTATCAGAGAAGGCTTGATATCAATTGCAGGTGTTGAAGCTGAGAATGGCGAGATAGCCAAAATAATTGTGGTTCGGTGAGATTCAAGAGCTCAACCAAATCCTTAAAACAGAGAATGTTGGATTGAATACATTATTGCATGTTGCATAGGAAGAGAACCAAAGGTTGCAAGATCAGTTACAAGCCATGAAGATGCAAACAGGGGAAGGCTCTATGAATGAGATGGCGATAAGACCATTTTGTGACCATGGCAACTTCACAAGTTATGGGTTAGATCATGATAGTGCAAATGCATGCACACTTTTTCAAGAAAGTGAAGATGACATCTAGGCATCCAAAAACCAAGGAGGATTCCTAGAAGCATCATCTACTGATCCTTCTCACTAGGAACAACTTGACACATCCCGAGAAGCAGACCAAGAGTCCCAGCTTGGATGGAGGTAAATAAACCATGTATAGTTCCTTTCTTGGTTAATGTTGATGACTCTTTTAAAGTCCTTGAACAACATGCTTCATGCATCGACTTAAATTTTATGGTAAAAATGGGATACAAAAGAGGAGGCCTTGGAGCCAATGGTCAAGGTATTGTGTATCCCATCGAGGAAGTTGTTTGGCCTCAAAATTCTGGGATAGGTTATGTCTCAAAGAATGTTGGAGAAAGCTCTAAAACCATTCGGGAAGAAGACCCTAGGACAGTCACTGAGACTCCAGAAGTCAACAGTTCATCGAGAGATGAAATTGATTCAGTGCAGGATGAGATCACAACTTATCATGATAGAGGATTCGAGACAGCTCTAGGGAGAGATGACCATCACAAGGAAGGAGCTGAGCTAAACTCTTTTTTCTAGTCTAACTCGAGAGACAATTCACTGAGGTATTAGAAATCTTGAAACTCTAAAATTTTGTTTGATTATAAAGATGTTAATAATATACAATAGATCTTGTGGCATCAAAAACCATGCACTTTTTGTGGATTGACTAACCACGTAGTGTCATAGTGTTGGAAGAGAAAATCCTTGTACAGAAAGGTTATGGAAACCAAGAAAAAGATGAGGATAGAAAATCGCTCTCCACACACAGAAAGGAGCAGGGGAAATACACCTCTGAAGGAGAAAGGCTATTGTAGCCATTGTAGCAGAGATAGACACCATGAGGCCACATGTTGGGCATTACATCTAGATCTACATCCAAAGAGGAAAAAGAAGACCAGGAAGACACCTCCAAGGGAGACAACCAATCAGGAAGTGCTGCAGGGAAATACGCCACCATGAGGAAACCAAATACTAGAGAAAGGACAACTTCGTAAAGAGGACTTGTTCGACATAATGACTGAACGAATGGGGAAAATACTTGAGTTAGTCAAGAGTGTCCATATTTGTAAATCATATGTTGCTATTCAGACCCCATAGAATGGAATTGTGTAAAGTGATAATTGTTTGATATCAATTCTTTTCTTTCACATGTTGATATTTTTAGGCCTTGTGAGGTAGTTTGGGTTTAGGTTTTCTTATTGTAATTCCAATGGAAATGAAATTTATAATGTAAAGACTTTTGGGGACCAAAATTCCTTTCAGTTGGGAGGCATGATCCGGAAGGATCTAGGGAACATCACAGATGTTTCAAAAGTGTCCCAGGAGGCTCAGAATGGCCTCAACAAATGAGAAAGGGAAAAAATTCAAAGTCCTCAAAGCTAAAAAAAAATGACATCATCGCAAAGAGCGTGTTGTAATATTTCCAACAGCATAAATGATTCATCAAACAGAGTTACGGATCGAAAGATATTCACAGTCAAATTTTTGGTCAACCTAGCCTAGCCAATAGGGATGAGACAACATCTGTACTGCTGACGTCAACATCAATACAGATGACATTAGTGTTTGTATAGGGTATGTGGAACTATAATAGATCGACACATGTCATGATGATGTTAGCATGATGATGTGGTAGCACCAAAGGCTGCCACCTTTCACCCATTTTTGGAAATTTTAGGTCGACATGTGGACCAATGAGAAAGTGCCATGTGGCAGTCTGTATAGACACGTGGCATTCTTACAGCCACATGGAAGGTGACATGGCATCCACACAAGATGTGGTATACATGTGGCCACATTGCAGGTGATGTGGCATCCGTACAGAACTTGGCAGGTGATGTGGTAAGCATAGTGGTAGTGACGTTAGCATGCTAACGTGGCCCAATGAAGGTGTTCCATGTGGCATGTTGATTCGACACTTTGGGCCGCCAAATGGGTGAATTAACTTGTGACACATGGAAACCCAAGGTGACACCACGTGGCACCACCCAGGATACATTATGTGTCCTAAGGACAGCATGACAAGTGGTGTCTAGCCAGTAGGTATAGTAGCTGACACATAGACATATGACTTGGTAGAAAGGTGGGCCAATGGATGGCTTCCACGTGGCCTAGTCATGGGTTGCCACATGACAGAAGGAAAATTCCCAAGGATGCCCAACAACCAAATTTTAAAAGAGATAAAGGGTTGGTTGGTGCCAACCCCAGTCTTCCAAACTTGGAGTAGCTCCACCAAAAAATGGTGGCATATCTCAATAGTCCGTCGAAGTTAACGACATATCTCAACTATCCTCCATAGTTAATGGCATATATAAACTATCCGCCAGAGTTAGGGAAATAACTCAACAATCTGCCAAATCCGATGGTAAGATTCAATGGAGGAGTAAAATGGGAGGCCCATAGGTTTGACCCTGGGACCTCCCCCAACAACTATGCCTTAATATATCTCTGCCAACCACTTGGGATAACTCCCACATTGTTTAATCTGCCCAGTTCTTAATTTAAGAACTGATTTTCGCCAATGCATGGGATAGAGGAGAGCGCGCCCAGTCCATATAAGGTTGTACCAGGCATGGATTTCGAAGCATTCAATTCATTAATTGTAGGGAATTGCACGCAGATCGAGGCAGAGGTCCAGAGAAGGCCTGAAGGTGACAATGTTCGATGGAGACGATTTGACAGTCAATTTTGGTTAATTCAACTACGCAAATCCAATGGCAAGGTCC
>JASDQU010103906.1:110237-122775 GCA_032191745.1 Picea mariana | reverse complement strand
AATTGTTGTGCATAATCTATGTTTTTGAGTGAATTATAGATTGTTATGTGTATTCATATTTAGTTGAAATTAATAATTCTACCAAATGCATGTTAAATCCTCAATGCATTGCAAGTTATTATGGGTTTTAATTGTTGTACGTTTACTCTGAGTTTTAAGCCTCCATATTTTATTGTGTGAATGTTAATTTTGTTGCAATTTATGTTTTTAAAAGTGATGGTAGATGGATGAGAATTTTCAGAATGCATACATTTGATTTAATTGGTATCAGAAAATTTTAAATTGTTGGGTTTAGTAGTGGGGAACACTACAACAACCTTTGTTCAACAAATCTATACTTATGTAAATTTATCACTTTCTTAATACCCCAAATTTGTGCTTGGTAGAACAATGACATTTGTTTGACAAAGTGATCTCCCCTTTTCCTTTGAATATTGAGTAGGCTCCTTGTTAGACGAATTGATGAAGTTGACTCTACTACTTTTGTCAAACACAAGAAACTTACCCATTTTCAAACAAAATTCTTCACCCCTTTTCTTGACTTTTATGCTTAGCCAATTTTATTTTTTTTGCTTAACCAATTTTATTTTTAAATAACCCTCACACTTTGAACCTTGAATCTTTCAAAATATTGAATTTGAAGAACTTATTTTCTAACCATTAAGCTACCCATCAATGCATTAATCAAGTTTTAATAAATGCTTTCATTTTTATCCAACACTTAAAAGGAAAGGCCTTAATAACCTACAACTTTATGCACGGGTTGACACATGAAGATTATGGGTGTGGAACCATGATCTGGGTTTTATGAGCAGAACGAAATGAATACAGATTATTAATAGTTTCTTAACACAAAATAACAAAGATACAGTAAAAATGGTTTTCTATTCAATAACGAAATAAGTTGAAATTGTAAAATGCAGTGGAAACAAGCTTGCTGGAATGGTGGCGGCTTATCTCTGAGAAGAGATGTGATGGAAGCGCACATTCGCAAGAAGAAGGTTACAATGAGGCTCTGAAGGCCTTTTTGTAATAAGCAATAATGCAAAAAACCCTAGACATCCAAAAACCTAACCCTAGGATATGAAACGCCAAAAGTCATGTGGGCTCTGTTTGGGTAAGTTAGTACATCAACTTCCCGGGGTCATAACTTTTGCATGTGATCTCTGTTTTAGGCGTGTGATAGGCCGTTGGAAAGGTATCATCGAGGAGATTCATTTTGGGGGATCAATAATTCCTTCAACTATCATTGAGGATATCAATCCCGAAAAACCTTCATTTAGGCCCTCAAAATGGCCTCGAAAGTTAAAACTACTAAAAATAGTAAATTGCCAAAATTGTCAGAAAACTATTTTGAGCCAGTTGGAAAAGGTGGATGGACACCGTTATCGATATGGATCAATCCTACCTCATTAGGAAGAAATGGTCTCCATTGCGTTGAAGTCCCCCATCAGATGACGAAATTTTTGCTGAATTTGGCCCCGGGTGAGCCACTTGCCTTGGTGCAAGAGCTGCCCTGCTTTGACGACTTGATAATAGCATAGGTGGTGCAGGACCTGATATACTTGTTGACCTCTTGTCGAAGTTTCAGCCAATAGAAATGTTTCTATAGCATCGCCACTATCTTTTCGACGCCAAAGTGTCCTACCACCCAACTGTAGTGGGATTCCCAGATCAGCTTCGCTTGCTCACTTGATGGAACACAGATATGGCCCAGACGACACAACAACCCATCTTGAAGATGGAAATTATCGAAAATTGCGTTTGCACCCAACATTTTGGTAGGTGGTGGCGAATTCAGGGTCTGTCTCATAGAGTTGGGGCCATCTAGATGTCTCATGGCCACAAGATTCTAGCACCGTGGTGAGTGTTGCGACTAGCAGTTTGCTGAGGCAATTAGCGACGTGATTGGTGCTTCCTGCTTTATACTTGATGTTGAGGTGGAATTGTTGCTTCTGGTAGTGAAAGTACTAGGGCTAAGCACAAGCGCTGCTTCAAATCATCGAACGCTTGTTGTTGAGACCTGCCCCACACAAATTTCTCCTTACCACCACCCCTGTTTATTTGGCTGAGGGCCCATGTAATATGGGATAATCCCAACACGAACCTACAGTAGAAATTGGCAAGGCCCAAGAAGCTCCGAAGCTCAGTGAGTGTTGTTGGGGCTGGACAATCATGGATGACTTGGATCTTGGTTGGATCCACATGTACGCCATGCTGATCAATGATGTAGCCCAGGTAATGGACCCTGTCCATGCCGAAGGAGAATTTTTCCAAGTTGGCATATAGCTTGTACTATTGCAGGGTGTACAGAACCTGTTGGATATGTTGCAAGTGTTTGGCCCAAGTCTTGTTGTAAATTATAATGTCATCTAGATACACCACTACAAAAGTATTAGTGAATGGTCGCAAGATATCATCCATCATCCTCATGAAAGTGGCTGGAGCATTTGTCAAACCAAAGGGCATGACCAACCATTCAAAAAGGCCTTCCTGTGACTTGAAGGTGGTCTTCCATACATCTGTTTGTTCTATTGGGACCTGGTGGTAGCCAGACTTCAGATCAATCTTACTGAAGTATTTGGCCCCCGTGAGTTGATCAAGGAGGTCATCGATTTGGGGAATCAGGTACCGGTTTCTGACTGTGATTTTATTCAAAGCCCGATAATCAATACAAAGTTGTCAGGTTCCATCTTTCTTCTATACCAGCATGATTGGGCTCCCGCAAGGTGATGAGCTGGGGAGGATGTGCCCCTTGTGGAGAAGCTCTTGGATCTGTTGCTTGATCTCCTCATTCTCTGACAAAGAGCAACAATAGACTGGCCCATTGGGCAATGGTGAGCCGGGGGTCAGATCGATGGGGTGCTTGAATTGGCAGTGCAGAGGTACCCCTGTAGGTGAGGAGAAGATATCCGAGTATTCTTCCATGACCTTATGTACTTGCTTTTGCTGTGTGGAGAGGTCAGCCATAGAAACACTGGATGTGGCTGTGATATTTCACTTATTTTGAGAGCGAATCACGAAGAAGACAAACTTCCCCGTCTGAGAGATGACCTTCCTTCATTTCTTAGCAGAGATCAAGGAAATAGCACTAGGTGGGACTGCCTCGGGTATCCAATACAATTTCTTGTTCAAAGTAATAATAACACTACGAGGCCTAGACTCATATACAACATGACGTTTCCATATATAAGGTTGGCCCAAAATAACATCACAAACTTCGAGAGGAGAAACATCACACAATACCTCGTCTTTGAAGGGCTTGATGTCGTACAACAGTTGACACTGTTGGCTGACATGGAGATCGCTTCCTTGGCGGAGCCATCCAATGGTGTAGGGTTGTGGGTGCGGCGTTGTTGGCAAGGCCAGCCACTTGACAACCTCTGTTGATATGAGGTTCTTCTGGCTACCGCTATCAATGATAAAGTGTAGTGGGGTGCCTTTTACCCACATCTATGAATGGAAGAGGCACTCTCCTTCTTCTGGCTCGTTTGGTTCACCAGGCTGGAGCTTGGTGGTAGCAATGGTGGAACTGGGTTCCACGTCAATTATTCATCTTCCCTTTTCTGGTTCTAGCTCAGAGTCAGAATCTGCATCTGATTCAGAGGCTTTCACTTTAGCCACCAGCGACTGCTTTGAGCGGAAGTCAGCAATGTTATGCCAAGGGCTCTTATGGAAGTTGCACCACTTCCCGATATCTTTTTTTGTCTTTTCGGTGTCCTTCTTTGCTTGCGGCTTGGACTGGTTGTCATGATACTGTCCATCTTTGCTTTGTCCTTTATTTGGTGGGTTGGGGCTGCCCTTTCCTGGATTTTTTTGTGAGGGGTTCCCATACCCAAATTGTCGTGTATTTTGTTTGAGCTTCTGCTCAATTTTGACGGCATATCGATAGGTCGTGCCCAAGGATGAGATGTCCAGAAATTCCATTTCGGTCTGGATGTATCTATGCAGAGCACCGCGATACTTGAGCACCAAATGTCACTCTGAATCTTTGATAACCAACTTGGTGCACAAGGTATGGAAGATATTTCTGAAATCTGGCACTGCTTGGTCTCTTTCTTGCCGCAGTGTGGTCCATTTGGTATACAGGTCATCATAAATTCTGACAGGGTAGTATTGTTCCTTAATAACATCCTTGAAGGATTCCCAAGTGGCAGTGACTGAAAATAATGAGGTTTCCTATGTTTCCTTTTGCTCACAGAAAGTTTCCCACCAATCTTTGACATGGGGAACGACTTTGAGGAGCACAAAAGTAATCTTTTCTCTATTCGAAAAGTTATGGACAGAAAAATACCCTTCTAGTAGATTCAACCACTTGTCTACAACATTTGTGTCTGTCTGACCTTCAAATATAGGAATATCGAAGTTTATTTGTATCTTGAAGGGGGCGGCGCCTCCGTTCAAAGAAGATGCGTCCCCTATTAGTAGTCGCCAAAGGATTTGCATGAAACTATCCATCATCTCGTTCCTCTGTTGCGTGAGGGATTCCTCAATCAACAATTTGAAAGGATCTCATGTCCTGTCATATTTATTTTCTCTTGCCATGGGAGGTCGCTTGGGCATGCGAGAGCTTCTGTCCTCAAGTGAAACAAGCTCGAGACCCAACTCTTTGTACTCCGACCTCGTTGGGGACATGCATTAAGACGACAAGGAGCAGACTGCTCTGATACCACTGATCCGGGTTTTATGAGCATAACGAAATGAATACAGATTATTAACAGTTGTTTAACACAAAATAACATATATACAGTAAAACTGGTTTTCTATTCAATAGCGAAATAAGTTGAAACTGTAAAATGCAGCAGCAACAAGCTTGCTGGAATGGTGGTGGCTTATCTCTGAGAAGAGATGTGACGACAGCACGCATTCACAAGAATAAGGTTACAATAAGGCTCTGAAGGCCTTTTTACAATAAGCAAGAATGCCAAAAACCCTAGACATCCAAAAATCTAACCCTAGGAGATGAAGCGCCAAAAGTCATGTGGGCCCCGTTTGGGTAAGTTAGTACATCAACTTCCCAGGGTTGTAACTTTTGCATACGATCTCCGTTTTAGGCATGTGATAGCTTGTTGGAAAGGTATCGTCGAGGAGATTCATTTTGGGGGCTCAATCATGCCTTTGAATATCATTGAGGATCTCTATCCCGAAAAACCTTCATTTAGGCCCTCAAAATGGCCCCGAAAGTTAAAAATGCTAAAAATTGTAAATTGCCAAAATTGTCAGAAAATTGTTTTGAGCCAGTTGGAAAAGGTGGGTGGCCACCGATATCCATCTGGATCAAACCAAACGTTAACAAACCTGACACCCTCTAAGTCAAAATTGGTAGACATAGTTCCTGCATCCCCTTAAGATTAATTTGGGAACAAAACTAAGGAAAGTAAGCATAAAGGACAACCTTGAGACTATTGGTGTATTTAATGTGATTAGTCCACCATTATTGTAATCTTAACTTGTAGTGCTAGTGGCATTTAAAGTCACTTATTTTTTATATTTAGTAGGTTGTTGTAACCAATATTAGTGGGTAGTGTGTCAACTTATGGTCACATAGTTTATGAGTTTGGTAGAAGCTAATTTAAATCCCACTCCTATAAATTTGAGATTTTTCCTCACATGTGAGATTTTTCCTCATTTGTAAATCATGATGTGAACTTCTCCAAAAGTTGTTCATTAAGTGGTTGTAGAATTATAAAATTTGGAAAAAACTACACACAATCACTAATATTGAATACATATTTAACCGAGTAAATATGCATACCAACAATAAGATTCAAAGAACCTCTCCATTTGACCACCTCTATCCTTTTTAGGTCTTGTTTAAGAATATATTGCTTTCTTTTAATTTCAAAAACACACTCATACTTAGTTTAGCGAGCATTTAATATTTTGATGCATTAATTTTATTTATGATTGGGCATTATGGAGTGAATGCGGCATGGATGTAGGTGAATACCTATATTGACGACTAAGCCTAGATTTGTATAGACAGATGGGAAAGTTTCTTTCTAGAGCGAGTCTACTATAATCAAAATGGTCGTTCATATTGTGTGAGTTTCTTTCTAGAATGATATGGTCCATAGAGCCTTATTGTGTGAGTTTGGTTTTTTCCATTAATGATGACTCATGTGATTATGGTCTTTGTATTTTTTTAATTTAGTCTGAGAGGTTTTGTGCATAAAAATCCCATCTCAATTAATAGTAGAGAGTCGAAAGAATATAAATGTGAGTAAATAACAAAGTAATCAATCAAATCTATCCCATAAGCTTGTGTACTAACTAATAAACTATTCAAACAAATAATTTAAACAATTCAAAATAACTAATAAAAATTATTTATAATCCAATGGAAAGGAAATAAAGCATGACATGTTTCACATGAGGAGAAACTTACAGGTGTGGTCTCCCGATTATGTGATCCTTCCAATATACTCTCTTTGACATGGCAATAAATTGGAAGTAATTCCCTTATGAGAGGGAAAAAATGGGCAACGTGAATGTAAGGACTCGAGAGAATTTGAGTGGAAGCAATGGTCTTCTCACCCTTTAGAAATATATCAACAACATAGCCTTAACACCAAGACTTTATTTAAAATGCATGGAGATAGCTTGTATTTATAAGCCAAATTTGAGGTGCAATGTGAACCAGTGCCATTGTGAATGATTCAGATTTAGTCATGTGAAATCATGTGATTTATTTGACTATAGGGAGGAAAGTACCCTTCCATTGATGAAGAAGGGATGTGTAGCATGGGTTATGTATTCACTCATCGAATTCATGAGGTGATCAAAGTCATTAATGCACTACATAATTGATCAAATCACATTGTTATAGATATTGCACAAGGATTTAAAGAATTCAACATAATTGTAAGACTAGTAAAGGAAATTTTGAGTAACCAATGTGATGGTCAACCTAAAGTTTGGCTCATATTTAAGATGTGTAATGGGCCTATAATCCATGCATGGGTGAATTAAGTGTGGTTAACACTAGTTTAGGATGTCTTTAGCTAAAATATTGTAAATGTTGTAGATAGATGAAATTGGTTCAATAATATATGCTTCTTAATGTAAGAGGTTAGGAGAACATTGTATAGCCAAAATACATCACATATTTCTTTATAAATATAAGAGAAAAAGATCTTAAATTGAAGGAAGGAACCTTGATGGAGAGAGGAAGGAACCTTGATGGAGAGAGAAAGGAAGCCATCTATAAAAAAAAAATTGGTGAGGTGATACATGTATACAAGCTCTTTACAAAACAAGGTGGACATAGCCAAGCTTGTGAAATAGTTAGGTCAAGTACAATAAGAGACCATGGCCAATGGATTCATGCCGTGACACATCTAAAAGTGATTTTTTCTTCCATATAGAATGTGGGATGGAACGATGCCTCCCTTAGGAGAAAACAACTACAACAAATAAAGACCACTGAAAAGGGGTCCCACAACATGTAGAGAGATAACATTATGTAAGCTTAAATAAGAGGCTCCAAACAAATGTTTAAATTAGTCTTAAATGGGATCCATAACCCTACTACCATTGAGTATGAATATTCATTATGCGATAATGAGTTGTAGTCCAGCATGTGAGAAACCATTTGGTCACAAATCAATGATGAAAATAATTACTAAATGCAAGGTAGTTCACTGATAATGGTAATGGGTACCAAGGTACAAGTATGAACCAATGTAGCATAAATAAATGTCTTAAGGTCAAACAACAAAAGGAACCATTTTATAAGGGATCATTGATGGAAATGCTCTTTGACATATGAGAAAAACCTCTAATGATGATAATGGTAACCAAGATATTGCATCTCTAAATAAAACCTACATAGAAAATAAGCTGGTATCGATAAGGGTATATATGTTGGAGAAAATTCATTGATGATTCTCTATAAACCAACATGAGATGTTGAACAAATAGATATTTGAAAGGGACTTGGAATTGACACCATGAAATGATGCAATATTGGAATAAAAGACATGATACTTGAACAAGTCATAAATGATGACTAAACTAGGAAAATACTATAAACATTAATGAGATAACTTGATTAGATGTCAAGAGAAAGGTTGGGATGTGAGTGATGTTGAGGGTGTATGAGGGAACATGTAGACAAATTCAAGTTGAGGACATGAAGTATACTCAAATTAAATAGTTTGAGAAAGATTATGTGCTCCATATTATCCTTACTCGAATAATAGAATTGTGAGAAAGTTCCAGTGCTCCTCCTTCTCCTCATCACTCAAATTACCGAAGCATGAGAAACAGCTAGTGCTCCTTCCCCTACTCATTCAAATAACAAAAGTGCGAAAACGGGCCCATGGTCCTTCTCCTCCACTTTTGAATGGAAAATTGTGAGAAAGGGCTAGTGGCCCTTTTGCTTCTCCTCGTCACTTAATTACAAAAGTGTAAGAAAGGGATAGTGTTGCTTATCATCCTCACAAAAATTGTTAAAGTACGAGAAAGGGCTAGTTCTTCTCTTCCACCCAAAAATTATTAAAGTGTGAGAAATACCTAGCACTCCTTCTCCAAATATCTCAAATTACAAAAGTGTGTGAAAGGGCCCATGCTCCTTCTACTCCTATTTCAAATGGAACAAGTGTGAGAGAGGGCTAGTGCTCCTTCTCCTCTTTCTTGAACTTACTAGCTTGTGAGAAAATGAAGCCACTCCTCCACTTCATCATTGTAATTACAAAACTATGGGAAATGACTAGTGCTCCTTCTCTTCCCAAAAATTATTGAAGTATGAGAAAGTGATTGTGTTTATTCTCTTCCTCACAAATATTAATAAAGTGTGAGAAAGGGACATTTCTTCTCCTCCCCCTCAATCAAATTACAAAATTGTGATCAAGCACCAACACTACTTCTCCTTCTCCTTCTCAGTCTTGTTTGGGAGCATAAGAAAACTAAATAATTGCTAGATATTGGTCACAAAATTGCATTTGAAATGTACTTTGAAAGAGGGCCATACTTCAAATGGAAGAATAGATTCAAAGTGGGGAAATGGTCCACTTGAAAGGGGAACAACACATGGGAACTTGGTGAAAAGAGGGCCCAATCGAGATATCGTAATTGATCAATGAATCGATAAGAGAGAAAGGTGAATGCGAGCTTGTTTAAAGGATTTTGATTTTGAAATTAAGATTTGGGAAGACAGATTTTGAATGTGAAGGTTTGAATACAAAGGGGAAATTTTGGAAAGAATATAAAGACCACTTTCAAACTAGGTGATAAGGGTCCCAATTTAGGAATCGGGCCCAATTAATGAATATAGAAGGAGATAAAGGGAATGAGGGTATGACCAAGGGGTCATCCCAAATTTAGAAATCAAGAATATGAGAAGAAATATTTCAAAGGGAAGGAAAAGGAGAAGGTTCTAGGGTGAAATTTTATTTGAAGGAAAATGTTGAAGGAAAATGTTGGAGGGTCCAGACTTGTCAATACAGATCAGGCCTGACTTACAAATTGGGAAGAAGGATAAGGATAAGGATCATGATCAATAGATCAAGCCAAACCTACAAATTGGAAAGGAAGATAAGGGGTAAGGTTTATGATCAGAACATCAAACATGACTTGTAAATAAAGAACTAGACATAGAAATAGAGGGGTAGATTTAAAAATAAGGCTCATTTGCAGAATTGGGAGGAAGATAACTTTTGAACAAGGAAAATAAAATAAAATCTTTCAATCATTTACAAAGGGTTCAAAAATATAAATAACTTGGATAATTTTGAAAACTCTGGGGAATTTATAAACTTCGAAGAGAAGGCTTGATTTCAAATGCAATTTTCCATGAAGGTTTTTGAGAATTCATCAAGGTGACAACAACCCGAATGAAAAAAGTGTGAGAATGGTCCTGTCCTCATTTTCATTCTCCTCATCACTCTAATTACAAAATTTTGAGAAAGAGATAGTTCTCCCTCTAATCCCAAAAATTACTAAATTATGAGAAAGGGCTTGTTCACCTTCTCTTCCTGCCAAATATTAATGAAATGTGAGAAATGGATAGTGATCCTTCTCCTCATCACTCTAATTAAAAAAGTGTTAGAAAGGGATAGTGATACTTCTCATCCTCCCAAAAATTACTAAGTATGAGAAACAAACAATGCTCCTTCTCTTCTAGCTGAAAATTGCTAAAGTGTGAGAAAGGGTCGGTGCTCCTTCTCCTACTCCTCAAATTACAAAACTATAAGAAAGGACCCATTCTCCTTCTCCTCCTCTTTCCAATGGCAGAAGTGTGAGGAAGGAATAGTGTTCCTTTTACTTGTCTTCTTCACTCCAATTACAAAAGTGTGAGAAAGGGTCAGTGCTAATTCTTCTTTTCAATTAAATGAAAAAGGTGTGAGAAATGGTCGATGCTTCTTTTCCTCTTTCCTAAAATTACTAACTTGTGAGAAAATGAATCCACTCTTATTCCTCATTAGTCTAATTACAAAAGTGTGAGAAAGGGTCAGTGCTCCTTTTCATCCTCCCAAAAATTACTAAAGTATGAGAAATGGATAGTGTTTCTTCTCTTCCTCCCCAAAATTACCAAAGTGTGAGAAAAATCCAGTGCTCCTTATCCTACTCACTCAATTTACAAAAGTGTGAGAAAGGGCCCATGCCCCTCCTCCTCTTTCGAATGGGACAAGTGTGAGAAAGTTCTAGTGCTCCTTTTCATTATCCTTATCATTATAATTACAAATGTATGAGAAAATACCAATGATCCTCATCCTCCTCAATTAAATGACAAAAGTGTGAGCAAGGGATATTGCTCCTTCTTTTCTTCCCTAGAATTACTAACTTGTGATTAAATGAAGCCACTCCTCCTCCTCATTAGTCTAATTACAAAAGTGTGGGAAAGGACCAATGCTCCTTCTCCTCCCAAAAATTACTAAAGTATGAGAAATGGATTATTCTCCTTCTCTTACTCCCAAATATCAATAAGGTGTGAGAAGGACCTATAACCCTTCTCCTTCTCACCAAAATTACAAAAGTGTGAGAAGAGGATTGTATTCCATCCTTTACTCACTCAAATTATAGAAGTGTGAGAAAGGGATAGTGCTTCTTCTCCTTAGCCTTATCACTCTAATTACAAAAGTGCAAGAAAGGGCCATAGTTGCTTTGTGTCCTCCCAAAAATTACTAGATTATGAGAAAGGGTTGGTGCTCCTTCTTTTTCTCCCCAAAATTACTAAAGTGTGAGAAAGAGATAGTGCTCCTCCTACTCACTCAAATTATGAATGTGGGAGAAAGGTCCCATGCTCCTTATCCTCCTCTTTTGAATGGAAAAGGTGTGAGAAAGGGCTAGTGCTCCTTCTTCATATCTTCATAATTGTAATTAAAAAAAGTGTGAGAAATGGTTAGTGCTCCTTATATTCCTCAATTAAATGAGAAAAGTGTGAGAAATTTTCAATGCTCCTCTCCTCCCAAAAATTAATAATGTATGAAAAATATCTTGTTCTCATTCTCTTCCTCCAAAATATTAAATAATTGAGAGAAATGGTCAGTGCTCCTTCTTCTCCTCACTCAAACTAAAATAGTCTGAGAAAGGGTTTGTGCTCCATATTCTCCTCACTCGAATGAAAAAACTGTGAGAAAGGGCCAACACTCCTTCTCCTTCTCAATCAAATAACAAAAGTGTGTGAAAGGTCCCATGGCCCTTCTCCTCTACTTTTGAATCGAAGAAGTGTGAGAAAGGGACAATGTTCCTTCTTCGTTTCCTTGTTAGTTAATTACAAAAGTGTGGAAAAGGGATAGTGATGCTTCTCATCCTCCAAAAAATTAATCACATGTTTGTCTTGATGAGGGGATATCATAAAATTGAGAGGATGATAAGGTAGTTGTGGTGCCATGACTGCAAAACAATATGTTGATACTTACTACATTGTGGGCACCCAAAAAATGGGCCCTCATGTCCCCATCAAAAATATCGAGAGATTGAGCTCAAAAATAATCCTTTTAACTATTATACATTTGGTAGGCTCAATATCATTACATTAGACATCGCTCCCATAGATGTTCTATAGGGTGGAATGCTTGTGGCCTACAATTTTTTATTATTGTACTAAGATCGTTGTGAACATGAAGACTTAGCTAACTAATTGAAAGCTAGGGAGGAAGAAAAACTATGGTTATGGGAGAAAACTTTGCTCAATTTTCTTTGAGAGGATCTGATCTGAACCTGGGGGGTGATTAGTTTCCAATAATTGTTTGATCATGTCAATCCTCCAAAGGGTTACTTATAGATCATTTTACTCGAGTAGATTGCAATTAAAGGTGTAGTTGAAGTCTTTATAGGCTTGAATCCAAAGTGAAGAAAAGCCTCTTTTAGGTTTCTTTATTTGTTATATGTCATGCTTGCATTTAGTATTCTATGTGTGTAAATTCATGAAAATCAACATAATAACATAATACACATAATAGATATGACACTTCCCTTGATAATAGAGTTCACTCGATGTGGGCTATGTCTCCAGGTCTAGCTCCAAAGCTCGACTCCTTTATTCTCCTCATTGTAATGATGTCTCTTGTTTACAAGTTGTAAGGCCAAAGTC
>JASDQU010103906.1:70588-96176 GCA_032191745.1 Picea mariana | reverse complement strand
ATGGAATATAATGATCAATGCAATCGAGACCCCACAATGCCTCTCAAATACCTATTTACTCACTATAACATCCATCTGGCCATTCTGGTCATCATAAATCTCTACACTGGGATAATGTCCCAAAGTGGGGACATTACAGTTTTTGATGCCACAAGATCTATTGTATATTATTAACCTCTTTATAATCAAACAAAATTTTAAATTTTCAAGATTTATTATACCTCAGTGAATTGTCTCTGGAGTTAGATTGGAAAAAAGAGTTTACCTCAGCTCCTTCCTTGCGATGGTCATCTCTCCCCAGAGATGTCTCGAATCCTCGATCATGATAAGTTGTGCTCTCATCCTGCACTGAATCAATTTCATCTCCCGATGAACTGTTGACTTATGGAGTCTTAGTGACTGTCCTGGGGTCTTCTTCCCGAATGGTTTTAGAGATTTCTCCAACATCCTTTGATACATAACCTATTCCAGAATTTCAAGGCCAAACAACTTCCTCGATGGGATACATAATAGCTTTACCATTGGCTCCAAGGCCTCCTCTTTTGTATCCCATTTTTACCATAAAATTTAAGGCAATGCATGAAGCATGTTGTTCAAGGACTAAAAGAGTCATCAACATTAACCAAGAAAGGAACTACACATGGTTTATTTACCTCCATCCAAGCTAGGACTCTTGGTCTACTTCTCGGGATGTGTCAAGTTGTTCCTAGTGAGAAGGATCAATAGATGATGCTTCTACGAATCCTCCTTGGTTTTTGGATGCCTGGATGTCATCTTCACTTGCTTGAAAAAGTGTGCATGCATTTGCATTGTCATGATCGAACCCATAACTTGTGAAGTTGCCATGGTCACAAAATGTTCTTATCGCCATCTCATTCGTAGAGCCTTTCCCTGTCTGCATCTTCATGGCTTGTAATTGCTCTTGCAGCCTTTGGTTCTCTTCCTCTGCAACATGCAATAATGTCTTCAATCCAACATTCTCTACCTGAAGGATTTGTTTGAGCTCTTGAATCTCATCGAACCACAATTATTTTGGTGATCTTGCCATTCTCAGCTTCAACACCTACAATCGATATCAAGCCTTCTCTGATACCACTTGATCTAAACTTGGGGGGTGATTAGTTTCCAATAATTGTTTGATCATGTCACTCCTCCAAAGGGTCAGTTATATATCATTTTACTTGAGCGGATTGTAATTAAAGGTATAGTTGAAGTCTTTATAGACTTGAATCCAAAGTGAATAAAATCCTCTTTTAGCTTCCTTATGTGTTAATATGTCATGCTTGCATTTAATATTCTATGTGTGGAAATTCATGAAAAGCAACATAAGAACATAATACATATAATAGATATGACACTTCCCTTGATAACGAAGTTCACCCGATGTGGGGTACGTCTCTGGGTCTTGCTCCAAATCTCGATCACTTTATTCTCCTCACTGTAATGATGTCTCTTCTTTACAAGTTGTAACTCCAAAGTCCCTTTTCGGCGACGACAACAAGATATCATAATGTGATCAGGAATGTTTACAAGATTCACAAGTTCTCATGCTCATGAGGCATCCATGATGCTGATATGGACATCATTCCCACATACTCAATATAGAAAAAGAGGAAGAATAATAAATGACCCCCATCATCATGGAGCCATAGAATTCCTTAGATCTGCTGGTCAGATCCAAGCATATATGCAGCCCATGCACAGATCCCGAAAACTACGAGATTCCAGACTGCTTCATTGGCCATTTATCATCCCAGTGCCACAAATTCTTCATCACATGTAGCTGATTTGTTTCATGTGTAAGAAGATAAGAAAGGAAGAAATAGAAGGAATAAGCTGATCTTGTTGCATCCTCTCCATGCTCCTTCAGACCTATAATAAGCATATTATGTTGCAACATTCAATGAGAAAAAAACATAATAAAAATCATGCTTACATTGGCTCTTCCTGAATTTAGCCTACTAATTAGAGTCTCTGCTGCCAAAACAAACCTCGCCATTGGATTCAAGTCGTTGAATTACCCAAAATTGACTATCAAATCATCTCCATCAGACACTGTCACCTTCAGTCCTTCTTTGGACCTCTTCCTTGATCCACATGCAATTCCCTACAATTAATGCACTAACTACATCGAAATCTGTGCCTATTATGGCCTCGTACTGGTTGGGCGTGCTCTCCTCTATCCCATGCATTGGCAAAAATTAGTTCTTAAATTAATAACCGGGCGGATTAAAAAATGTAGGCATTAGCCCAAGTGGTTGGCGGAGATATATTAAGGCATAGTTGTTAGGGGAGGTCCCGAGGTCAAACCCGTTGGCCTCACATTTTACCCCTCCATTGAATCTTACCATTAGATTTGGTGGATTCTTGATTTATGTCGCTAAATATGGTGGATAGTTGATATATTCTGTTAACTGTGGCGGATAGTTGAGATATGTCACTAACTTCGGTGGACTGTTGAGATATGCCACCATTTTTTAGTGGAACTAATCCAAGTTTGACAGACTGGGGTTGGCACCAGCCAACCCTTTACCTATTTTAAAATTCGGTTTTTGGGTGTCCTTGGAAATTTTCTTGCTGCCACGTGGAAACCCATGACAGGGCCACGTGGCTGCCATCCATTGGCCCACCTATCTGCCAATTCATATGCCTACATGTTAGATGTTATACCTGATGAATGGATGACACTTGTCACACTGTCCTTAGGCCACGTGGCATATCATGGGTGGTGCCACATGGCGTCACTTGGGGATGCCATGTGTCACAATATCATTGGCCCATTTGACAACCCAAAGTTCTGAATCAACATGCCACATGGCATGCTGTCATTGCATCATGTCAACATGTTGAGATCATGCTCACATCACTGCCACTATGCTTACCACGTCACCTGTCATGTCTTGTACGGATGCCATGTCACATGCCATGTGGTCACATGTCTTCCATGTCTTGTACAGATTCCATGTCACCTTCCATGTGGTTGTACGAATTTCACGTGTCTGTATGGATTTCCACGTGGCACTTTCTCATTGGTCCACATGATGACTTGAAAATGCCAAAAATGGGTGACACGTGGTAGACTCTGGTGCTGCCATGCCATCATGATAATGTCATGATGACATCATCATGACACATGTTGATCTATGATAGTTCCACGTACCCTGTATGAACGCTGACGTCATCTATATTGATGCTGACGTCAGCAGTACAGATGATGTCTCATCCTTGTTGGTTGGGCTAGGTTGACCAAAACTTTGAATGTGAATATATTTCGATCCGTAACTCCATTTGATGAACCGTTTACGTCATTGGAAATATTACGATACGATATTCACGATGATGTCCATTTTTCTGAGCTTTGAAGACTTTGAATTTTGTCACTTTCTCATTTGTTGAGGCCATTCTGAGCCTCCTGGGACACTTTTGAAATGTCTGTGATGTTCCCTAGATCCTTCTGGATAATGCCTCCCAACTGAAAGGAATTTTGGTCCCCAAAAGTATTTACATTATAAATTTCATGTCCATTGGACTTACAATAAGAAAACCCAAACCCAAACTACCTCACAAGGCCTAAAAATATCAACATCTGCAAGAAAATAAGTGATATCAAACAATTATCATTGTTACACAATGCCTTTCTATGGGGTCTGAATCGCAACATGTGATTTACAAATATGGCCACTCTCGACTAACTCAATAAATTTTCCCATTCGTTCAGTCATTATGCCAAACAAGTCCTCTTTACCGATTTTTCCTTTCTCTTGTAATTTGTTTTCTCCTGGTGGCGGATTTCCCTGAAGCACTGCCTGATTGGATGTCTCCCTTGGAGGTTTCTTCCTAATATTCTTGTTCCTCTTTGGACATAGATCTGGATGCAAGGCCCAACAACTAGCCTCTTGCTATCCATCTCTGCTACAATGGTTGCAGTAGCCTTTCTCCTTTAGAGGTGTATTTCCCCTTCTCCTTTCTGTGTTTGGAGAGTGATATTCTATCCTCATCTTTTTCCTGGTTGCTACAACCTACATGTACAAGGATTTTCTCTTCCATCACTGTGACACTGCGTGGTTATTCAATCCAGAAAAATTGCATGTTTTTTTATGCGACAAGATCTGTTGTATATTATTAACATGCTTATAATCAAAAGTAATTTTAGAGTTTCGAGATTTCTTATACCTCGTTTAATTGTCTCTGGAGTTAGACTGAAAAAAAAAGATGACCTTATCTCCTTCCTTGTGATTTTCATCTCTCCCTGGAGATGTATCGAATACTCGATCATGAGAAGTTGTGCTCTCAGCCTGCATTGAATCAATTTCATCTCATGCTAAACTGTTGACTTCTGGAGTCTTAGCCACTATCCTGGGGTCTTCTTCCTGAATGGTTTTGGAACTTTCTCCAACATCCTTCGAGACATAACCTATCTCAGCATATCGAGGCCAAACTACTTCCTCGATGGGATCCACAATATCTTGACCATTGGCTCCAAGGCCTCCTCCTTCGTATCCCATTTTTCCCATAAAATTTAAGCCGATGCATGAAGCATGTTGTTCAAGGAATTTAAAAGAGTCATCAACATTAACCAAGAAAGGAACTACAGATGGTTTATTTACCTCCATCCCAAGATGGGACTCTTGGCCTACCTGTCAGGATGTGTCCAGTTTTTCATGATGAGAAGGATCAGTGGATGATGCTTCTAGGAATCCTCCTTGGCTTTTGGATGCCTGGATGCCATCTTCACTTGCTTGATAAAGTGTTCATGCATTTGCACTATCATGCTCAAATGCATAACTGTTGAAGTTTCCATGATCACAAAATGGTCTTATTGCTGTCTCATTCGTAGAGCCTTCCTCTGTTTTCATCTTCATGGCTTGTAAATGCTCTTGCAACCTTTGGTTCTCTTCCTCTGCAACATGAAATAATGTCTTCAATCCAACATTCTCTGCTTGAAGGATTTGGTTGAGATATTGAAGCTCATCAAACCACAATTGTTTTGGTGTTCTCGTCATTATCAGATTCAACACCTGCAATTGGTATCAATCTTGCTATGATACCACTTGATCTGAACCTGGGGGGTGATTAGTTTCCAATAATTGTTTGATATTGTCACTCCTCCAAAGGGTCAATTATAGATCATTTTACTTGAGTGGATTACAATTAAAGGTGTAGTTGAAGTCTTTATAGACATGAATCCAAAGTGAATAAAATCCCCTTTTAGCTTTCTTATGTGTTATATGTCATGGTTGCATTTAATATTCTATGTGCGTAAATTCATGAAAAGAAACATAAGAACACAATACACATAATAGATATGACACTTCCCTTGATAACAGATTTCATCCGATGTGGGATACGTGTTTGGGTCTTGCTCCAAAGCTCGACCGCATTATTCTCCTCACTGTAATGATGTCTCTTATTGACAAGTTATAAGGCCAAAGTCCCTTTTTGGCGACAGAAACAAGAGATTGTAATGTGATCAGGAATTTTTACAAGCTTCACAAGTTCTCATGCTCATGAGACATCCATGATGTTTACATGGACATCATTCCCACATACTCAATACAAAAAAAGAAGAAGAATAATAAATGACCCCCATCATCATGGAGCCATATAATGCCTTAGATTTGTTGCTAAGATCCAATCATATATGAAGTCGATGCACAGATCCCAAAAAATATGAGATTCTGAACTGCTTCGTTGGCCACTTATCATCCAAGTGCCACAAATTCTCTGTCACATGTAGCTGATTTGTTTCATGTGTAAGAAGAGAAGAAATGAAGAAATATAAGGAATAAGATAATCCTGTTGCCTTGCTACAACCTCTCCATGCTCCTTTAGACCTGTAACAAGCATACTATGTTGCAACATTCAATGAGAAAAAAACATAATAAAAATCATTCTTACATTGTCTCTTCAAGAATTTAGCCTACTAATTGGAGTCTTTGCTGCCGAAACAAACTTCGCCATTGGATTCGCATCGTTGAATTACCCAAAATTGTCTGTCAAATCATCTCCATCAGACACTATCACCTTCAGGCCTTCTCTGGACCTCTCCCTCGATCCATGTGCAATTGCATGCAATTAATGCACTAAATGCATCGAAATACTTTCCTGGTAACACCTTGTACAGATTGGGATCCCTCTCCTCTGTCACTTGCATTGGCGAAAATCGGTTCTTAAATTAAGAACTGGACRGATTAAACAATGTGGGTGTTAGCCCAAGTGGTTGGAAGAGATATATTAAGGCATATATGTTGGGGGAGTTCCCAGGGTCAAACCCTCGGGCCTCCCATTTTATCCCGCCATTGAATATTACCATCGAATTTGGCGGATTGTTGAGTTATGTTGCTAAATCTGGYAGATAGTTGAGATATGCCACTAACTGTGGCAGATAGTTGAGATATGTCATTAAATTCGATGAACTGTTGAGATATGGCACCATTTTTTGGTTGAACTACTCCATGTTTGGGAGACTGGGGTTGGCAACAGCCAACCCTTTAAATATTTTAAAATTTGGATGTTGGGTGTTCTTGGGAATTTTCCTGCTGCCACTTGGTAGCCCATGAATGGGCCATGTGGCGACCATCCATTGGCCCACCTATCTACCAATTCATCTTCCTATGTGTCATATGTTATACCTACTGAATGGATGCCTCTTGTCATTTTGTCCTAAGGCCACGTGGCATATATTGGGTGGTGCCACATGGCATCACCTAGAGGTGGCACGTGTCACAATTTCATTGGCCCAATTGATGACCCAAAGTTCTGAATCAGCATGTCACATGGCATGCTATCATTGGGCCACGTCAGCATGTTGATGTCACTTCCACTGTACTTACCACGTCACCTGCCACGTCCTATACAAATGCCACGTTACCTACCATGTGGCCACATCTTGTACGGATGACACGTCACCTGCCATGTGGTTGTATGAATTCCACGTGTTTGTATGGACTGCCACATGGCACTTTCTCATTGGTCCACATGTCGACCTAAAAATGCCAAAAATGGGTGACATGTGGCAGCCTCTAGTGTTGCCAATCTTCATGCTGACATCATAATGACACATGTCGATCTATGATAGTTCCATGTACCCTGAACGAATGATGTTGTCATCTGTACTGATGTTGACATCGATAGTATGGATTCTCTCTCATCCTTATTGGCTGGGATAGGTTGACCAAAACTTTGACTATGAATATCTTTCGATCCATAACTTTGTTTGACGAACTGCTTATTCCGTTGAAAATATTACAACATGCTCTTCACGATGATGTAAGTTTTATGAGCTTTGAGGACTTTGAATTTTTTCCATTTCTCATTTCTTGAGGCCATTCCGAGCCTCTTGGGACACTTATGAAATGTCGATGATGTTCCCTAGATCCTTTAAAGTCATTCCTCCCAACTGAAAGGAATTTTGGTCCCTAAAAGTCTTTACATTATAAATTTCATGTCCATTGGACTTACAATAAGAAACTCCAAACCCAAACTACCTCAAAAGGCCTAAAAATATCAACATGTGCAAGAAAAGAAGTGATATCAAACAATTATCACTGTTACACAATTCCCTTCTATGGGGTTTGAATCACAACATGTGATTTACAAAGATGCCCACTCTTAACTAACTCAAGGATTTTCCCCATTCGTTCGGTCATTATGTCGAACATGTCCTCTTTACTAAGTTTTCCTTTCTATGGTAGTTGGTTTCCTCTTGGTGGTGTATTTCCCTATAACACTGCCTGATTGATTTTCTCCCTCATAGGTGTTTTCCTGGCCTTCTTATTCCTCTTTGGACGGATCTGGATGCCTCATGGTGTCCATCTCTGCTACAATGGATGCAATATCCTTTCTCCTTTAGAGGTGTATTTCCCCTGCTCCTTTCTGTGTGGAGAGCGATCTTATATCCTCGTCTTTTTCTTGGTTGCCATAACCTTCCTGTACAAGTATTTTCTCTTCCAACATTGTGAAACTACGTGGTTATTCAATCCAAAAAAAGTGCATGGTTTTTTATGCCACAAGCGCTATTGTATATTATTAACATGCTTATAATCAAAAGGAATTTTAGAGTTTCTAGATTTCTTATACCTCGGTGAATTGTCTATGGAGTTAGACTGGAAAAACGAGTCAATCTCAACTCCTTCCTTGTGATGCTCATATCTCCCTTGAGATGTCTCAAATCCTCGATCATGATAAGATGTGCTCTTAGCCTGCACTGAATCAATTTCATATCTCGATTAACTATTGACTTATGGAGTCTCAGTGACTATCCTAGGGTGTTCTTCCCGAATGGTTTTGGAGTTTTCTCCAAGATCCTTTGAGATATAACCTATGCTGGCATATCGAGGCCAAACCACTACCTCAATGGGATCCAAAATACCTTGACCATTGGCTCCAAGGCCTCCTCCTTTGTATCCAATTTTTCCCATCAACTTTAAGCTGATTCATGAAGCATGTTGTTCAAGGACTTTAAAAGAGTCATCAACATTAACCAAGAAAGGAACTACACATGGTTTATTTACCTCCATCCCAAGGTGGGACTCTTGGTCTACTTCTTAGGATGTGTCCAGTTCTTCCTAGTGAGGATGTGTCCAATTCTTCTTAGGATGATGCTTCTAGGAATCCTCCTTGTTTTCTAGATGCCTGGATGCCATCTTCACTTGCTTGAAAAAGTGTGCATGCATTTTCACTGTCATGCTCAAACCCATAACTGGTGAAGTTTCCATGGTCACAAAATGGTCTTATCATCATTTCATTCATAGAGCCTTTCCCTGTTTGCATCTTCATGGATTGTAACTGTTCTTGCAACCTTTGGTTCTCTTCCTCTGCAACATGCAATAATGTTTTCAATCTAGCATTCTCTGCTTGAAGTATTTGGTTGAGCTCTTGAAGCTTATCGAACCACAATTTTTTTGGCGATCTCTCCAGTCTCAGCTTCAACACCTGCAATCGGTATCAAGCCTACTATGATACCACTTGATCTGAACCTGGGGGGTGATTAGTTTCCAATAATTGTTTGATCCTGTCACTCCTCCAAAGAGTCAGTTATAGATCATTTTACTTGAGTGGATTGCAATTAAAGGTGTAGTTGAAGTCTTTATAGAATTGAATCCAAAGTGAATAAAAGGATATTTTATCTTCCTTATGTGTTACATGTCATGCTTGCATTTAATATTCTATGTGCAGAAATTCATGAAAATCAACATAAGAACATAATACACATAATAGATATGACACTTCCCTTGCTAACGGAGTTCACCCAATGTGGGATACATCTCCAGTTCTTCCTCCAAATCCCGACCACTTTATTCTCCTCGTTGTAATGATGTCTCTTCTTTACAAGTTGTAAGGCCAAAGTCCCTTTTCGGTGACAAAAACACGATATTGTAGTCTGATCAGGAATGTTAATAAGCTTCACAAGTTCTCATGCTCATGAGGAATCCACGATGCTGATAGGGACATCATTCCCATATAATCAATACAGAAAAAAGGGAAGAATAATAAATTACCACCATCATTATGGAGCCATAAAATGCCTTAGATTTGATGCTTAGATCCAAGCATATATGCATCCCATGCACATATCCTAAAAACTATGAGATTTCAGACTACTTCATTAGCCACTTATCATCCAAGTGCCACAAATTCTCCATCACATGTAGCTAATTTGTTTCCTGTGTAAGAAGAGAAGAAAGGAAGAAATAGAAGGAATAAGCTAATCTTCCTGCCTTGCTGCAGCCTCTCCATGCTCCTTCAGACTTATAACAAGCATACTATGCTGCAACATTGAATGAGAAAAAAACATAATTAAAAGCATTCTTACATTGGCTCTTCCATAATTTGGCCTGCTAATCAGAGTCTCTTCTGCTAAAACAAACCTCACCATTGGATTCGCGTCGTCGAATTACCCAAAATTGACTGTCAAATCATCTCCATCGAACATTGTCACCTTCAGGCCTTCTCTGGTCCTCTGCATCGATCCATGTGAAATTCCCTGCAATTAATGCGCTGACTGCATCAAAATCACTGCCTAATATGACCTCTTACGGACTAGGTGCGTTCTCCTCTGTCCGATGCATTGGCAAAAATCAGTTCTTAAATTAAGAACTAGGCAGATTAAACAATGTGGGCATTATCCCAAGTGGTTGGCGGAGATATATTAAGGCATAGTTGTTGGGGGAGGTCTCAGGTTCAAACCCGTGGGCCTCCCGTTTGGCGGATTTGGTGTATTTTTGAGTTATGTTGCTAAGTCTAGTGGATAGTTGAGATATGTTGCTAACTATGGCAGATATTTGAGATATGTTGCTAACTTCGACGAACTGTTGAGATATGCCACCAAATTTTGGTGGAACTACTCCAAGTTTGGCAGATTGGGGTTGGTGCCAACCAACTCTTTACCTCTTTTAAATTTTGGTTTTTGGGCGTCCTTGGGGATTTACCTACTGCCACGTGGAAGCCCATGATTGGGCCACATGTAGGCCATCCATTGGCCCACCTATCTGCCAAGTAATCTACCTATGTGTCAGCTGCTATACCTACTAAATGGACACGACTTGTCACACTGTCCTTAGGCCACATGGCATATCTTTTGTTGTGCCATGTGGTGTTACCTAGGGGTGGCACGTGTCACAATTTCATTGGTCCATTTGACGACCTAAAGTTACGAATTAGCATGCCACGTGGCACATTGTCATTGGGCCATGTTAGCATGCTGACATCATGTTGACGTCAATGCCAGTATGCTTACCACGTCACCTACCACGTCATGTACAGATGCCATGTCACCTGCCATGTGGCCACGTGTCTGCCACATCTTGTACTGACGCCATGTCATCTACCATGTGGTTGTACGAATTCCATGTGTTTGTATGGACTGCCATGTGGCACTTTCTCATTGGTCCACATGTTGACCTGAAAATGCCAAAAATGGGTCACACATGGCAGCCTATGGTGTTGCCACATCATGATGATGATGTCATGATGATGTCATCATGACACATGTCGATCTATGATAGTGCCATGTACCCTGTATGGATGCTAACATCATCCGTACTGATGCTGACATCAACAGTATAGATGTTGTCTCATCCCTTCTGGCTGGGCTAGGTTTACCAAAAAGTTGACTGCAAATATCTTTTGATCCATAACTCTGTTTGACGAACCATTTACGTTGTTGGAAATATTACAATGTGCTCTTCACGATGATTTTGTTTTTTCTGAGCTTTGAGGACTTTGAATTTTTTCCCTTTCTCATTTGTCAAGGCCACTCCGAGCCTCCTGGGAAAATTATAAAACTTTTGTGATGTTCCCTAGATCCTTCTGTATCAGGATCCTATTGATGTACCCTCACGCCATACTTCCATCACCTAGGATTAGAGAGCTTAGAATGGACCAATGGGTAGATATGATGTATCATCTTGGAGGTGAACGTGTCACCAATGCCTTTGATGATGTATTCTTACACTGATAGTCACATCACTTGATTGCGATTGATGAATTCCCATATGTCAATATGGATTTTCCTCATGTTATTGACTTAGGATTACCTTCAATTGACACACAGGGAGACATTGGTAAATGTAAATTTTATTTTAAATTTATTTGATTTTTATTTTTTCATTATATGTGAAAAGTGCAAGAGGTAAAAAATAAACTCTTTTTATGTGCATAGTAACTAACAAAGATTCTAATGATGCATATGTAGGACCAACCTGGCTAGAAGGGTACCTTATACATTGACATAGAGGTAGAGGTGAGGAACAAACCAGAGGAGAGGTTGAGTGAGTTCTATGATCATTCCAACACAACCTTGAGTTGTTGATCCATAGGGTTCCAATGGAACAAGTAGAGGACCTCCCGAAGTGCACGTAGAGATAAGTGGTAGGAGTACCAAAAGAATGGGTATGACTCTTCTAGTGGGCCAACGCCATAGTCTGCTACCACGAGGCCCACACTAAGCTAGGGCCTGAAGCATAATTGACATATGGACCTATTTTTGTATCAAGTAGTCATAGATATGTATCATCAGGGGCTAGGATGCCTAGTTTTGTATATCACTTCCACAATGTTTTGTACTTGATGACACTATTTATACAATATTTACACAATTTATGGTCTTACTTATATGTGTAAAAAATGATGTGATTGCCTATCTTGATATTTACATGCATGTTTTTGTTTTAAATTATTGTGACAAATTCCAATCTAATACATAATTAGACAATACACCAGATAAATGATTAAAACTCAAAACATGGACATAAGTAATGAATTCAAAATAATGCTCAAGAATTCACACCTATAAGAAATTTCGAAGAGGCCTAGGATCAAAGACATGGTATGCATCATTTAACTATGACACTAACAACTATGAATCCAGGTGAACAAACGAACAATGAATTCCATGAGAAATGTCTTCCGATAGTAATTCAATCACTACACTATATTATCGACGTTATTGGTTGTAGGTCCAAGAGAATCTCCTGTTGAGTTCACAAGTTGGCATCTGGGAGAATAAATCACCCAAATGACAGAAGCAAGGTTCCAAGTGTGGTGACTAGAACCTTCCACAAATCCCAAAAACACATGTGTGTCTAACAACATATACTAGTCAATTACAAATCATGATAATAAATGATCAAAAATAAAAAAAGAAAATAAAAAAAACCTACTTATGTACAACAATTACAAGGGAATTTCCTAAGCATTCATACCTAAGAAAAATACCTCTTTAAATAGAGCTCATTGTGAGGTTCATCCAACACATTTCCATCATAATATTCTAACTCAGATGTTCCTTTACTAAGTACACACCTCATGATGTAAGGATCACACCACATAGGATTGAACTTACCTACCCCTAAGGATTCCTTATCTTGGTCGTAAATGATCACCAAGTATCCTTCTGAGAAAATTTAGGGATGAATAAAAATTTCATATTGGGCCTTGACATTTTCCTTATGTGCTCATTCATGGTAGCCTCATCTCTGCAATGCTCATAAATATGTTCCAAATGAATTAAATGTTGTTCTAATGAAGTTGTATTAGGTAGGATCTATATGGGAAAATTTAGAGAGGGTGTCTCCCATTCAATTGATAGAATCACTTCCACCCCATGGAGGATTTGAAAGGGACTAAAACTAGTAGCGGTCTTAACTGAATTTTAGTATGCCCATAAGGGTGGAAAAATCATGAGATGTCAATTATATTTACTCACATTGACTATCCATTGCAAAATGGTTTTCAAGGACTTGTTGATAGCATCTACTTGTCCATTGGCTTGCAGATAGTATGGAAATGACTATTCCTATCGAAACCATATCTTAAGTGCTAATTATGTCATCATTTTGTTCTAAAAATGATTTCCATGGTCAGTGACAATATCTTTGGGCACATTGAATCTAGAAATGACTTGATTGAATATGAAAAGTGTTTCTATTTCATCATCATTGGAAAATGTTGGCATGGATTTAACCCAGTTAGTAAAGTAGTCTACAACTACAATGATTTAATTATGACCTTTTGTCAAAGCTAGATGACATGTTGTAAAATTATCCCCCCACTTAGTGAAGTGGATTGATCCATATGGATGTCAGTGGCCTCCCACCTATTCCAACTAGTTCATTTTGGCAATTTTCCAATTTGGTAGTTTTTTCCTAGTTTGCAGGTCCTTGACTTCTGGGGTCGTTTTGAGGCTCTAAACAACGTTTTTAGGGATTTACATAGTTAGACTATAGATGAAGTTATATTCTGACGAAAAAATGTGTATTCCTCGTATAGACCATTCCAACGGGCTATCGTGCACCTAAAACAAAGATCATATGCAAAATTTACGACCCCGAGAAGTTGATGTACTAGCTTACCCTAACGGGGCCCACATGACTTTTGGTGCTTCATCTCCTAGGGTTAGGTTTTTGGATGTATAGGGTTTTGGAATTCATGCTTATTGTAAAAAGGCCTTTAGAGCCTCATTTTAATCATCTTCTTGCGAATGAGCACAACCATCACATCTTTTCTTAGAGATAAGCCGCCACCATTCCAACAAGCTTATTTTCCACTGCATTTTATAGTTTCAACTTATTTCCTTATTGAATAGAAACCAGTTTTACTATATCTCTATTATTGTGTGTTAAGAATCTTTTAATAATAATCTGTATTCATTTTTTTCTTCTCATAAAATATGGATCAGTGGTATCAAAGCAATTTTCTCCTTGTCTTTCTTAATGCATGTCCCTGACGAGGTCAGGGTACAAAGAATTAGGTCTCAATCTTGTTTCCCTTCAGAAAAAAATCTCTCGCACGCCCAAGAGACCTCTCATGGTGGGAGAAAAGAAAGACGATGAGACAAGAGATCCTTTCAAAAATTTTCTCGAGGAAACCCTCATGCAACATAGGAACAAGATGATGGATAGTTTTGCGCAAATCCTTCGACAACTACCAACAGACGACACATCTTCCTCAAGTGGAGGCGCCACCCCCTTCAAGGTAAAATTGAATTTTGATATTCCTATATTGAAGGTCAGATACACGCAGATGTTATAGAAAAATGGTTGAATCTACTAGAAGGGTATTTCTCTGTCCATAAATTTTCGAATAGAGAAAATATTACTTTTGCGCTTCTTAAAGTCATTCCCCATGTCAAATATTGGTGTGAAACTTTTTGTGAGAAAAATGAAATAGAGGAACCCTCATTATTTATATTCGTAGTCACCTAGGATTCCTTCAGGTACACTATTAAGGAAAAATACTACCCTGTCAGAAGTTATGACGACTTGTATACAAAATGGACCACACTGCGACAGGAAAGAGAACAAGCAGTGCCCAAGTTCACAAATATTTTCCATACCTTGCACACCAAGATGGGTATAAAATATTCTGAGCGAAATATGGTTCTCAAGTATCATGGTGGTCTCCATAGATACATCCAGGCTGAAATGGAGTTTTTGGACATCTTGTCCTTGGGCGCAAACTACCAATATGCCATCAAAATCGAGCAGAATATTAAAAAAAAGACGTGACAATTTGGGCCTAGGAACCCCTCACAACAAAAGAAAGGAAAAGGAGGCCCCAACCCGCAGAAAAAAGGATAGAGAAAATATGAATAGCCTCAGGACAACCATTCCAAGCCAAAATAAAAGAAGGACACCAAAAAGACAAAGAAAGATACCAGGAAGTGGTGCAACTTCCATAAGAACCATTGGAATAACACTATTGATTGTCTCTCAAAGCAATCACTGGTGGATGAGTTGAAAGACTATGAATTATATGCGAGTTCTGACTTCGATTTAGAACTAGAAAGGGGGAGATGGATCATTGACATAGAACTCATTGCTACCATTTCTACCACCAAGCTCCAACCCAATGACCCAGACGAGCCAGAGGAAGGTGAACACCTTTTTCATTCACATATGTGGGTGAAAGGTACCCCGTTGTACTTCATCGTTGATAGCGGTAGTTAGAATAACCTTATATCGATGGAGGTCATCAAGCGACTAGCACTTCTAACAGTGCCTCACCCACAACCCAACACCATTAGATGGCTCTGCAAAGGAGGTGATCTCCCCATCAACCAACAGTGTTTCCTGTCGTACGACATCAAGCCCTTCAAAGACGAGGTATTGTGTGATGTTTCTCCTATCGAAGTTTGTAATGTTCTTTTGGGAAAAACTTATTTATGGAAATGTCGTGTTGTATATAAGTCTAGGCCTCGTAGTGTTATTATTACTTTGAACAAGAAATTGTACAGGATACCTGAGGCTGTCCCACCTAGTGTTATTTCCTTGATCTCTGCCAAGCAATAAAGGAAGGTCATCTCTCAGACAAGAAAGTTTTTCTTCTTCGTGATTCACTCTTAGAGTGAGAGAAAGATCGCAACCACATCCAGGGCCTCCAAAACCAACCTCTCCACACAACAAAATCAAGAGGATAAGGTTGTAGAAGAATACTCAGATATCTTCTCCTCACATACTGGGGTACCTCTTCACTGTCAGGTCAAGCATCCCATCAATCTGACCCCTGGTGCACCTTTACCCAATGGGCCAGTATATCGTCGCTCTCTATTAGAGAATGAGGAGATCAAGTGATAGATCCAAGAGCTACTCCATAAGGGGCACACCCATCCTAGCTCATTACCTTATGGGAGCCCAATCGTGCTGGTGCAGAAGAAAGACAAGACCTGGCAAATCTGCATTGACTACCGAGCCCTGAATAAAATCACAGTTAGGAACCAGTACCCGATTCCCCAAATCAATGACCTCCTTGATAAGCTCACAGGGGCCAAATACTTAAATAATATTGATGTGAATTCTATCTACCACCAGGTCCCAATAGAACAAATAGATGTATGGAAGACCACCTTCAAGTCAAAACAAGGTCTTTTTGAATGGCTGGTCGAAAGACCCCGAGACAGATGGCCAAAATGAGGTCATCAATTGGATGATCGTGCATATCCTGTGCATATACAATTCCAATATCCCCCACACATGAGATGAGGGTCTTCCTTATGCTCAACATAGCTACAACCAAGCCTTGCATAGATCAACTGACCACAACCCCTTTCAGGTGGGGTTGGGATTCCAACCATTGGGTCCCATCAATGTTGCACTACCCCTTGCATCCACCTCGACTGACTCATCCCCTCCTCCAACTGAAGCTCAAAAAGCCACCCAGATCATTGAGCGGATCCAACACATCCACCAACAAGTTTAGGATATTGTATAGAAATCCAATGCCAAGTACAAGCAACGCCATGATCAACATTGGGTGCCACATAAGTTTCAGGTGCGAGACAAAGTTTGGTTTCGCTTGCATAAATAATGCCTTACATTCCCCATCGAAATATTCACCCACTCCATTAGGGACCTTACACCATCACCAAGGTTGTGGGTGACAATACTTTTTAGCTCAACATTCCTCCTTTCCTTGGCCCACGCCCATTGTTTAACGTGGCTCTCCTTTGGCCATATTTCCCACCATTATTGGACACCTCATAGATAATAGAACAATTGACACCAAAAAAGATCAACCATGAATGCATGCAATAGGAATCTAATTATCATATTGTGGACACATAGGTCAAGGGAACTCGACAACAAAGGATCCAGCTTTATCGAGTTGTCAAAGCAGGGAAGCTCCTGCACAAAGGCAAGCGGCTCACCAGGGGCCAAATTTAGCAGAAATTTCCTCCTCTAATGGGGGAAATTGACACAATGAAGACCATTGATTCCTAATTGGGGAGGATTGATCCATATGGATGTCAGTGGCCTCCCACCTATTCTAATTGGTTCATTTTGACATTTTTCCAGTTTGGCAGTTTTTCCTAGTTTTCGGGTCCCCGACTTCCGAGGCTGTTTTGAGGCCCTAAACAATGTTTTTAGGGATCACCATAGTTAGACTGTAGACAGAGTCAGATTCGGAAGGAAAAATGTTTATTCCTTGAATATACCTTTTCAATGGGCTATCGTTCACGTAAAACGAAGATCGTATGCAAAAGTTACAACCTCAGAAAGTTGATGTACTAACTTACCCCAATGGGGCCCACATGAATTTTTGTGCTTCATCTCCTAGGGTTAGGTTTTTGGATTTCTAGGATTTTGGAATTCATGCATATTGTCAAAATTCCTTCAGAGCCTCATTTTAATCATCTTCTTTTGAATGAGCGCAGTTGTCACATCTCTTCTAAGAGATAAGCCACCACCATTCCAACAAGCTTATTTTACGCTGCATTTTACAGTTTCATCTTATTTCCTTATTGAATAGAAACCAATTTTATTATATCTCTATTATTCTGTGTTAAGTATCATTTAATAATAATATGTATTCATTTAGTTCTACTCATAAAATCCGGATCAAGGCCAGTGGTGATGGCATGGTAAAGGGGAGCTGGATGTGTGCACATTTTCCTCATGAAAATTTCGCATGAGTTTCACTTGTTAACCACTTCTACACAATATTTAAAGATCAAAGGCCAAAAATAAGCTACACAAATTTTTTGGGGGGTTGTTTCCAACCTAGACAAGTGACCACCAGAGGCCTCATTATGATAATCATTGAGGATGCTCTCAGCATCTTCATGAATCAATCATCAATGCAAAATTACATCCACCCTTCAATTATACAAAGTGTCACTAATGATGGGGTATTTCTTTGCATGATGCTAAATACGCTGATGTTCATTATGAGAGAGGTTGGAGGGGAACCTTTGGGTCTAGAGATAGACCAACATGTATTTGTAAAAAGTGTCATTGGAGGTTATGATTAAAAAATTATTTTCAGGTAACACATTAGTTTCAACCTGATCATCACCATCTCTAGGTAACTCTGACATAATCTCAACAAAAACCAAAGAATTCTTTGATTTTTTTGGTGCAAACCCTAGATCAAACTCTTGTAATATAACAATCCACTTATTATAATTTCCCTTGATTATACATCATTTCAAGACATATTGTAAAGGATTAGTATATGTAATCACTTTAGTTTTTCGAAGAAGAACATAATGCTAGAGTCATTAGACAACATGAACTACTACCAAGGCCATATTTTCAACATGAGAATGCCTTAATTCTAGTCTAACGAGGCTCTTGCTGAAATAGTACACTACACACTCTTGATGTAGGTCATATTCCTAAACTATTTCCATACCAATGGTTGATTCATATGACACTAAGTATAACAAGAAATCTCTTCTATAATATAAACAAATCAATAATGGGGACATAAGATCCTTTTTCAAAGTGTTGAATGATCATTGCAAAAACTCATCCCATACAAATGGGACTCCTTTCATCAAAATGTGCATGAAACCTTTTGTCACCTTAGCATAATTAGTGATGAATATTCATAAGAAATTCACCTTCCTTTGAAGGATCTGCAACCAATGAATGTTGTGTGTGGGAGGAAACTAAACTATTTCCTTAACCTTGAATAGGTCTACCATGATCCTGTGCTTGGATACAATAAATCCAAGAAGTATCCCAGATATGGAATAAAAAAGTGCACTTATGAGGATTCAAATAAATCCTATAATATCGACATCTATCCAATACTGCACAAAGATGTGTGGGATGATATGCCCTCTTATGAGATTGAGCGGCTATATCATTGAGATAGGATTAGAGAATGTGTTTAAGGTCATGAAAAACATATGAAATCGCCCATTGGAAAGTGGCTCCAATGTTTTTAACGCCAAAAGGAATAATTCAATAGGTGGATGTGCTTTAAGGACAAATAAATGTAGTTTTTTTTTGGTCTTAAAAACAGATTTGAATTTGATTGTAACTAGAAAAATTATCCATAAAATAGAATATTTCACTTACGGTGCACTCATCAATAATTAATGAATCAATGGAGTGTGGTAGTTGTCATGAGTAAAGTACTTTTTCAAATACCTAAATTCCATATACATGTGAACAATCCCTTGTTTCTTTTCAATAGGCACTGGGTTTGACACCTATTCAGTCAAGGGAACTAGGTATATAAATCAAACCTTGATCAAATTTTCTACCTCTTCCCTGATGGTAGCTTCCTTATGAGGATTAACAAGTTGTAGCTTCTTTCGAATATAATTTTAATTTTCATATGTATTGATCTTTTTTTCAACAATATTAGGATCTATACCTCACATCTCTTCATAGGTTCAAGAAAAAATGTCATAGAATTATTTGAAAAGAGTAGTGTACATTTGAATCTCTTTGGGAGAGAATTTTGCTCCAATCAATACATTATCAATGACACTGTGCTTCCTAGAGATGTTAATTAGTATGGTCTTTGAAATGTTTTCCATATTTCCCTCAACATACACATCATGTGTCGAGAGGGGGCTCACATACCAACCAAAATATATAGGTACAATAATACCCTTATCTCCAAATTCCATTCTTCTTAACTGAGGAAGGAAATGCGAACTATGATGCATGTCATTCCAGGGAGTCTCAGTGCAAGTCATAACTTCCAAGATGGATTCATATGAAGGTAAAACCATATATAAGGAATATAGAGTATAAAATTACTATAAAGAGAGTTGAAGTCCCACACAAGCGAGGTAAACTGGTCATACTCCTCCATTGATGAAGAAGTTTGATTAGTGTTTGTAGTGACCATGCGAATAATCTGATGAAAAATATCATCTATAGGAAAAGGCATGGAATTTTTTGATTATTATTATTCCTTTACCAAAACAAAAGGATTTGGTACTAGCCATGGGTCTTCAAAATATGATTTTTTGAAAGAAACTTCTACAGTCATGGGGTCCATAGTGATTGATGAGATTTCATAAACATGAGAGGAGTCAATGTATGATATGGGTGGAGGGATGTTAAAAGTTCCCATTAGGGTAGGGTACATCCCAACACCCATATTCTCACATGTCCTTGTGGAATTATCCACCAACAAGAAATTAGGTTCCAACAAAGTAGTTGGATTAGGTCTACAAAAATGCAACTGGCCTACTGTGACAATATTTCCATAGTGAGGGAAATGAATAATCTGGAAGACCAAAGATATTGAAACTACCAATGCATCGGTCCAACTATTACCTAAGAAGATTTTTTAATCCAAAGGAGTGTCAACAAATTATACCTCTATAGACATGATATTCCCCCTTAGTTGAACAAGAAATGATGGGATGATTCCATCTAAACAAGTTATCTTCAAAATATTTTATCATAATTAGCAAAGGGACTATCTTAGGGAGCCAAGGGATCACCAACACGAAAAGGAAATCACACATGTGAAATTTCCTTTGTCTACCATAATCATGAAGATATTTTTTTTGTGGCATGAAAATTGAATCTACAAAGCAACATAGTGGGGAAGTCGTGGCATACAATTTTTCAAGTCAAAATTTTTAACATGAGAATCTACAGAATCGAAAGTTCCAATAGTTAATAATAATTCATTTTCATTGAGAAGGGAATCTTTGGAGGACCTCCAAGGTATACATGGTTCATGGATCTTGGGATAGATATTCAATAATACTATATTTCTGAGTGGCCCAAGCATTTGGGTTATGAGGTTACCTTTTCAACACACCTTTTAGAAGGCATGGCACCACAACAACTACTTATTTCTCTATGTGGAGAGGACTTGTTAGATTAAACATAGACACCTCTTTACCTTTAGAGCCTACCTCAAGGACATTATAATTGTGATCCCTAGTCTATACATTTGCTTCCTATTTGTACATAAATATTTTTGATGGGTTTCCCCCTTGTTGAGGGGCACCTTGGTTTCCCCCTCAATAAGGTGTAGGGTTATTTGGAACTCCAAAAACCATTTGATGGCCTTTTGGAGGAAAATGATTAGTTAAAACATCGAGTTGTTGGTGAGCATCCTGTTGTGCCAAAAATTGTGTGGGATTCCTCTGACTTGGCGAAAAGGTGATTAATATGATTTTCCATACAAATATTGCATGGAAAATTTACTTTCTTCTTCTCCTTCTTACCCCTTCCAACATTGTTATTATTAGCATTATTTCCATCGACCCTTTCTTGATTTTACCATTCTTATTTTATCTGGTTTGTTGATTTTCCATCAGGTTAGATGCTTAAATGGTAAGGACATCAAACAATTGGGTGGAGCCAAAAGAACTAGGAGCACCTTGAGTAGTCTTATGTGAATTGTTATACAAGGAAATCTACCTCATTTGGTTTGAAACCTAATTATTTGGGGCATTTTCTAGTGAACCAATCACACCATTGGCATGCAGTCCATTTTTCGGTTTGGTTGGATTATTTTATGCCTTTGGCACATTGAGAAAAATCTTGTAGACAATCCTAGATTGAGAATACACTAAGTCCAATTGTTGGGCTCTAAATATGGCTTATTCTTTAGTCATAACCCTTGACAAAGTGATATTTTTAGCGATATAAGGAAACATATATATTTAAAAAAAAAACTACTCAAAACGTTTTGGGGATTGGGGCCCTAATCATGTAGCATCTCCTTTTCCACTCTTGGATGTGGTTGGATATATGGGTGGAAGTATACTATTGAAATGAAGTCAAATATTAGTCCCTATCTTGTAGTAGACATGCAACTAGAAATGATTTAGGAATGTCATTTCCAAGGCATCAAAGTTGTGAAATGACACTTATTGTAATGAACCCAGACACTAGGCTGAGTCACGCTACCTCAAAATGACCACTTCAAGGATGCTCTGAAAACCACTTTGTAACATACCCAGTATAGAAAATACCAAAACGATTTTCCCGGATACTAATCTGAAACATACCCATTTCCCGAGTACTTCCAAATTCACCCGCTTGGACTAATTTCAAATTTTTGTTCCAATCTTTAATTAATCAAGAACATGAATCCAAACATGCAATTAACTAGAACATGGTAAACCATACAATAATTCTTAACAATATTCCATGAACAACATTAACAACAAACATGCATAGCATAAGAACATCATCCCATCCTCACATCCATATCACAATGGATCTCCTCCTCCAACCATTCATTTCCATGCTCAGACCAAGAGTACATGAATGAGAAATCATGAGGAAGATGAATGATTGAATTATGAAATGAAAAACACCCCCAAACAACCCAAGAGAGGGTTTTATATAATTACATGAGAAATAAGAGTCACATGGCCTCCCAAAGAAGCTCATGTAACCACTTTTCCCCACTAAAACGAAGATGGGTGAATAAAATAATAATAAAATACTTGTCCCCTTTATCCCACCCTCTCTCATGGAATCATATCCCCTTTATCTCTTGTCCTTGTTCATCTTGCAACCAATGATGTATTTTGTTAATATATATAGAATTATTGCATTTATAGGCACTCCAACCATTTCAACATATCGACTCACCAACCTAAGTTATATTTACATAATACATTCTAGTTCCTAGGGATCAAAACATGGGGGTGGGGGTGGGGTGTTACACTTATGGAAGCTCAATGTACCACTTCGCAACTACTCCAGTCAAGGTACACTAGAAAATTGTAAGCCTAATGCTATCATCCATTAGTGAGTTCAAAGAACAACAAAGATGGAACATCATTACATGATTTGTAGGCTATGTGAAACTTTTCCTTCAAACTTCAGGATGTTTGAAAGTACTTTAATGGGAACCAGAGGCCAATCTGGATTATGTATCACTATGTCATTTGTGAGATTTGTTAAATTTGGCATGTTCAACATTGCAAGAAAAGGAAATTTTATGTGGGTGAAAGAGTTCCAACTTTCGAGAGCTTGTCTTGTCATTTAGTTGTTACTCACAAAAGAATTACCTAGCTTGTAACCACTACTAGGCATAAATGAAGAGTTTGTTTGGAAACTAAGGTTTTGAGGGAATTCTACAAAGATTTGAACATATGGAGTAAATTGTCCACTCATCATATTGCCCATTTTTGRRWAAGGTGTGCTTGCCATAGATATGTTAGAATTTGGATTAGCTATGCTTCCCAAGGATGGAATAGTTACAAGGATGTGCCCCCCTCCAAATGAAAAAGCAAGGAAGGGGGTAAATGATCTCCCCACATGCATTTTAACAATAGGAAATACATATGGTGTAATGGATACAACAMAAGGCATTCATATAGATGGTATCCCAAATGAGAAAACACCATTATAATAACTAGAGAGTTGATTCCCTATACCACTATTGGGAGTTATAATGGGAGGGAAGGTACTTCCACTTGAAATTCCAAAAGTGGATGTGAATGTACTTATCACATGGATACCCAAAATGGGAGGATTTATTCCTCCACTAGAAAAACTAGATGTGGGGATTTGGGCGCCCCCAACTCCTGAAGTACCACCGATGATTTTCATCATGGACCACTAGTATAAAGGATTTGTGTGTGAAATATGACTTCTATTATCAAAGTTGCAATCATGAAAAAGAGACGATAATTGAGACTTAGTGAGGGGTGAATTAAATTTCACTAGAATTAGATCGGTAATATAATCAATCTCGATAGGCCTGATATTGTCTTGTGGAATTGGGGATGGAAACATTATAGGTATAGGCATGTGACTATCCAAATCCCTTAGCTACCCTTCAACTGATACATCTTCTAAACTATGGTATTCTTGCACTAGCTCTTCCCTTACAAGACTGTTCAATGTATCTTGAGTCTCTTGATCAACTAGCTCATGTACAGGGGAGTCCATATTATCCATCCTTCACCGTTTAGGAGGTGGCACTACACTCTCAGGAGAAATACCTATAGTTCATCTAGACCGATTAAGTGGTTGTTCCACCACTTTTAATAAAAAAAACCAAAAGTGATAAGACAAGAACAACCTAAAGCTATCTTAAAAACAATCGAGAATAACTCAACTAAAAAAAAGTACCTAATGTTTTAATAAACAAGAAAAACCACTCTTCCAAGGATTTTCCAAGGGTGGTGTTCAACGTTGAACACACCCTAAAATCCTTATGAAAGTTTATCACTTTTTGGGTACCAATTGTTTTCTTTTACTGTATGAATTGAGTTCACTATGGGGGGATGGTTTATTTTCTTTTCATTACTCTTATCGATCAAGTCAGATTTGTTTGAATTTGTTAAATGAAACCTTGTGTCTAAAAATAACTTGGAATTCTAACTAAGAATCTGCAGCTAACATTGTGACTAACGCACTTGTGTTCTACGTCGACAAAATTCAAGAAGATAAGTGGCCACACAATTATGCTAATTGTCAATTGTCAATGCACCATCGACATCGGTAGAAAGTGGAGTTGGTTTGCATGAGTTATTCTCCATGAAGATTCAGGAAATAGTCAATCCCCAGGACATTGACAAAATCCATGAAAACCCCTCGATAGTCAATGAATGATGCGCTTTCTCGGGGTTAGGGAAATCTAAAAGGGTTAAAATATTGATTTTTTCTCTGTTAAACATATCGCCGATCGTCGACCCCTGATACACTTTCGGCATCGGGAAATTTTCGAGAAAGTCAATCCAGGAGCACTTGGGTAAGCTTATTGTCAATCACCGATCCTTGAGACTTTTCAGTGTCAGCAAGATATGATTAGGTTTTAGAATGTTTGTCTTAAGAAAAGTCCCAATTCTGAATAACATGGGTAAATGAAGACGCCGGTCTCGAGTGCCATGTGTCTTTGTCACATAGGGGTGTTGTACGACCTAGTTTCGTCTCGAGTCATATTGAGGTTCCCTGTGTCCTAATCACACCTCCAATTCCACCTTGCCACGTCATCCGAGTAAGATCTTTTGCAAGGATATTTCAACGAAAAATGTTTAAAGAGAAACCCTGACCCCAAACCACCATCTAGATTAGAAAAATGATGGGATGTTTTTAGCATGAGATATGATCAGATTCTTTAATTTAATTGGATAGTTAATGTTTCACCCCGCATTCATTTCTACTTTGTGTGATGATTAAACGGTAGGAATTTGAAATCACCAATAGGCCATGTTATAGCTCGTTCCTGTGCCATCGAATTATGATCAAATTTAATTTTAAAAGTAATGTGGATCTGGCAACAGATTTTGTAGAAACACACTCATATTATGAATTGAATGGATGATGTGACAAGGCAATATCATCCCTATTTAAATCACTAGAACGACTTTGAACACTTTCATTCTATGCACAAGTTCAAATTTTAGAGCATC
>JASDQU010103906.1:16525-69710 GCA_032191745.1 Picea mariana | reverse complement strand
CATAAATTAATCAATGGCTCATAAACATAGTACATAAAGATTTATACCGGAAACCCTTAACCGGGAGAAAACCTTTCAACTCTTCATTGTATTAATTTCACCATTCACTATACAATATATATACAATGTTTTTTAGGTATGTCATAGATACCAAAACCCTAATCCCTTAATACAAGATTGTGAGACGTAGTTTTTGAATCTGACGTGCCCACACACACACATGCAAAGAATATAACTCATACCCAACATTATCCCACTTGTTGTTTTCTTTGCATTCAGGGGTCCATAAGATTATATAGTCAACAATCCAGGGAAACAATGCCCATTGTTACTCTACACTAGGAGAACTTTTCTGTGCTCACAGACTTTGTCAATTGGTGCAACCGCACTCCTCGGAGCATGATCTCTTTAACCAAGACGTTCTCTTTCCTCGGCCCGAAGAGCTGAACTACTCTTCTATTTCCCTTTCCAAAAATCTGCACCCCACAGTTTCTCTCGGCTGCGCCCCTCTCTTCTTCCCTTTGGAGGATCGATGCTCGCGCCTTCGCCCTGTAATCATTTGATCGTGGGACTCTCAAATCCCCGAGACCTGATGGCTGGTCAACTCGCTGAATTATTCCTGTCGAGGTTTTATTCTCTATCGTGCCTTCTCCCTATCGCGACTTCGTTGCTCGCCACACCAAGTGCTCGGATTTCCGCCTTCCGATACCCGAAGTGCTGAAACATCAATACAACCTTATCATGCGTTCACGACTTCATGCCTTCGCTCCTTCGCTACTCGTGACCTTCAACACTGATTTCTCCGCTTTGCGAGTCCCGATGTGACGAGACTCCGATATTCTCCTGTCGGGCTTTCGCTATCTCGCGCCTCACGACTTGAACCTTCCAATATATAGACCTTTAAATTTAGAGACCCGAGCTCGCGAGACTCCGATTTCTGCCACCTGTACTCCACTCGCTCCTGCGGTCCCACACAGCTTACGCAACCACCCAAGATATCGCATGTCGCAAACTCGCGACTCCCACTGCCGAGTCTTCGACACCTTTCTCCCAAGATCCTGATTTNACTTGAACCTTCCAATATATAGACCTTTAAATTTAGAGACCCGAGCTCGCGAGACTCCGATTTCCACCACCTGTACTCCACTCGCTCCTGCGGTCCCACACAGCTTACGCAACCACCCAAGATATCGCATGTCGCAAACTCGCGACTCCCACTGCCGAGTCTTCGACACCTTTCTCCCAAGATCCTGATTTGGCGATCTCACGAATAATACAACGAACCCGACCGACTTGTATCAATGCTCTGCCTCTCCTGATCTTAGAACCTTTAAATTCTTCTGCCGTAACCTCCTTGCACCTCCGCAAGATCCAACGGCCCACAGAAATTCACGAAACCTCTTCGGATGATTTCGTCCGTTCGTCTTCCTTGTGAAAATCCACGAAAAGGAAGAAATGTCCCTCCACGGAACTCCTTGTCTGCTTGCCAACCTGTGACACTTCCCTCGATCATTCAACGACAACTTCCCTACACTTATCCTTCGATGAATTCGAAGGCCTACTCCTTCTGAGTTTGTTCTCAACTTCTTAAGTCCTTTTGAGAACTTCTTGTGCGCATCCCTTGTGGCAAATCTTCAACAACTTCTAAGTGTTGAAGTCTTCTGACCCTGCGCACTCTTGCAGCAACAGTCTTTCGATAATTTGCTCAGAATCGCAACTCTGAGACTTAGCTTGTCCTGCGCACTCCTTGCACAACACTGTGCTTAACTTGCACCTTCGAAGAGATGAGAACAAAATATTCCTCTAAGCGAACCCTTCCATCAACGCACTCTTTGCGGACAATTCGAATGCACTCCTTCCAGGAATCCTCTGGCTCACTTAGAGAAACAATTGAAACTCATTCACTCTTTCTCTCAGACTTCAATTCAACCATGAAATCACATACACAGCATATAAAATCAAATGTATGACAGGAAGAAAACATTCATGAGCATAATATCAACACACAGAGAATAGACACATAACCATGAAATTGAATCAAAGCTTCATTCTTATTAATTCAATATTTGTACATGTATGTTCTCTACATAGCTCTCTCCTTTCTCTTGCTCTTCCTGCTTCAATAATAATACAATGTACAAAGGAGGGTGTCTATATCTCGTTTCCCTCTTGGACTCTATGCTATCAAATCTACAATTAAATTTCTATCTACCAACATTAACTAAATTAAATGTCATCTATCTACCTAAGGATGAGAGCTTAAAGGCTCAAGGTCCCTTGCAATACAAGTGCGTCGTCTCTTAAATGGATCATTTAATATTACGCAACAATTCCCAAAGTATTTTCAAAAATGTGTGCTGGCTTGTCCAACTGTCTTCTGCTTGATGTGCTGGCTCACTTGATTGTGCTGGCGATGCTCCTGCATCATACTCTCTGGCTTGAAAAATTTTATGGGCTCATGTCCATGAGCTCCCGCACGGTCTTTCCATGCTTTTGTATCTCTGCTTCGTTTTCCCAGCTGGCATATTCCACTGGGTGGTTCTTCCATTTGACCAGATACTCAAAGTATTCTTTCCTGCTGGTCTTCTTACCCACTCTTTTGTCCAGTATGCATTCCATTTGTGGATTTTCTATAGTCGACATCTGCTTCTGCCACTGAACTTCTGGATCCTCAGTTCCAGCCTCTACTTGTCCAGCCTTGTATGGGTATAAATCCGAAACATTAAATATCGGAGATATCCTGATGCCATCCAGCAACTCAATCTCATAAGCGTTCTCTCCAAATTTCTTCAAGACCTTGCATGGCCCGATTTTCTTCATTTTCAACTTGTTGTATGTTCCTCTTGGGAACCTTTCTTTCCTTAGATGTTCCAGAAATAAATCACCAACTTCAAATTGAAGTTTTCTCTAATGATGATCTGCTCTGTGCTTGTACTCTTGATTTGAATCAATCAATCACTGCTTCACTCTGCTGTGAAGTTCTTTCATCGCCTCAGCGAACTCCTCTGCACTAGCACTACTAGTAGCAGTATGTCCTGACTCCCTGAGTTCATAAACTCCTCTTGGTTGTGTCCCATACACAATCTGAAATGGAATCTTCCCTGTGCTTCTGTTCACAGAGTCATTGTAAGCAAATTCTGCCTGTGGTAATATGTTGTCCCAGCTGCTGTGGTGTTCTGTCACCAAGCTTCTCAGCAAGTCTCCCAGACTCCTATTTACCACCTCTGTTTTCCCATCCATCTGAGGATGGTAGGCTGAACTAAATGCCAAGTTAGTTCCTAGATTCTTCCATAAGGTCCTCCAAAAATTCCCTATGAATTTGGTATCCCTGTCCGAAACTATGCTTCTCAGCAATCCATGGAGTCTAACAGTCTCCTTGAAAAACAAATTCGCGATGTGAGTCGCATCGCTGGTCTTCTGGCATGGGATAAAATGTGCCATATTTGAAAACGTGTCCACCACCACAAATATGGAATCAAAACCTCTTTGCGTCCTTGGAAAACCCAATACAAAAATCCATGCTTATCGCCTCCCATGGCCTCTCTGGTATGGGCAATGGCTGATAAAAACCTGCATTCTTCTTTATCCCTTTCGAATCCTGACAAATTTGACATCTATCAACAAATCGCTTGACCTATGAATGCATCCCCGACCAAAAATATGATTCGCTCATCTTCGCAAATGTTTTGTCATGGCCAAAGTGTCCTACCAATCCACCACTGTGTTTTTCTTTCAACAAGTTCTCCCTCATGGAGCAATCTGGAATACACAGTTGATTGCCTCTCTCTCCTTGGCGGCATGATAAATTCTTCTTCTCTACTTCAGAAAGCAAAGAAATTCCCTCTCTGATACCACTTGGTGCAACCGCACTCCTCGGAGCATGATCTCTTTCACCAGGACCTTCTCTTTCCTCGGCCCGAAGAGCTGAACTACTCTTTTATTTCCCTTTCGGGAAATCCTCACCCCACAGTTTCTCTCGGCTGTGCCCCTCTCTTCTTCCCTTTGGAGGATTAGCACTGGCACCTTCGCCCTGTACTCGTTTGATCGTGGGACTCTCGAATCCCCGAGACCTGATGGCTGGTCAACTCGCTGACTTTTTCCTGTCGGGGTTTTCCGCTCTATCGCACCTTCTCCCTATCGCGACTTCGTCGCTCGCGACACCAAGCGCTCGAATTTCCGCCTTCCAATACCCGAAGTGCTGAAATGCCGATACAACCTTATCGTGCATTCATGACTTCGCTCCCTCACTNCCCGAAAGGGAAATCCTCACCCCACAGTTTCTCTCGGCTGTGCCCCTCTCTTCTTCCCTTCGGAGGATTAGCACTGGCACCTTCGCCCTGTACTCGTTTGATCGTGGGACTCTCGAATCCCTGAGACCTGATGGCTGGTCAACTCGCTGACTTTTTCCTGTCGGGGTTTTCCGCTCTATCGCACCTTCTCCCTATCGCGACTTCGTCGCTCGCGACACCAAGCGCTCGAATTTCCGCCTTCCAATACCCGAAGTGCTGAAACGCCGATACAACCTTATCGTGCATTCATGACTTCGCTCCCTCACTCCTTCGCTACTCGCGACCTTCAACACTGATTTCTCTGATTTGCGAGTCCCGATGTGACGAGACTCTGATATTCTCCTTTCGCGCTTTCGCTATCTCGCGCCTCATGACTTGAACCTTCCAATCTATAGACATTTAACTTTCGAGACCCGAGCTCGCGAGACTCTGATTTCCGCCACCTGTACTCCACTCACTCCTGCAGTCCCACATGGCTTATGTAACCACCTGAGATATCGCGTGTCGCAAACTCATGACTCCCGCTGCAGAGTCTTCGACACCTTTCTCCCGAGATCCCGATTTAGCAATCTCACGAATAATACAATGGACCCGACTGAATTGTATCAACGATTTGCCTCTCTTGAGCTTAGAACCTTTAAATTCTTCTGCCGTAACCTCCTCGCACCTCCGCAAGATCCAACGGCCCACAAAACTTCGCGAAACCTCTTCGGATGATTTCGTCCATTCGTCTTCCTTGTGAAAATCCATGAAAAGGAAGAAATGTCCCTCCACGGAACTCCTTGTCTACTCGCCAACCTGTGATGCTTCCCTCGATTGTTCAATTACAACTTCCCTGCACTTATCCTTCGATGAATTCAAAGGCCTACTCCTTCTGAGTTTGTTCTCGACTTCTTAAGTCCTTTTGAGAACTTCTTGCGCGCATCCCTTGCGACAAATCTTCAACAACTTCTAAGTGTTGAAGTTTTCTGACCCTATGCACTCCTACAACAGTAGTCTTTCGATACTTTTCTCAGAATCGCAACTATGAGACTTAGCTTGGCCTGCGCACTCCTTGCATGGAACTGAGCTTAACTTGCACCTTCGAAGAGATGAGAACAAAATCTTCCTCTAAGAGAACCCTTCTGTCAACGCACTCTTTGCGGACAATTCGACTACACTCCTTGCAGTAATCCTCTAGCTCACTTAGAGAAACAATTGAAACTCATTCACTCTTCCTCTCGGACTTCAATTTAACCATGAAATCACATACACAACATATAAAAGAAAATGTATGATAGGAAGAAAACATTCATGAGCATAATATCAACACACAGAGAATAGACACATAACCATGAAATTGAATCAAAGCTTCATTCTTATTAATTCAATATCTATACATGGATGTTCTCTACATAGCTCTCTACTTTCTCTTTCTCTTCCTGCTTCAATAATAATACAATGTACAAAGGAGGGTGTCTATATCCCGTTTACCTCTTGGACTCTATGCTATCAAATCTACAATTAAATTTCTATCTACCAACATTAACTAAATTAAATTCCATCTATCTACCTAAGGACGAGAGCTTAAAGGCTCAAGGTACCTTACAATACAAGTGCGTCGTCTCTTAAATGGATCATTTAAGATTACGCAACAATTCCCAAAGTATTTTCAAAAATGTGTGTTGGCTTGTCCAGCTATCTTCCGCTTGATGTGCTGGCTCGCTTAATTGTGTTGGCGATGCTCGTGCATCATCAATGAATCTGCAACATTATTCAAAGTGTCAACTTTTTCCAGCAACACCTTATTTTCTTCAACCATGTCTCTCACAAAGTGATACTGAACATCAATATGCTTTGTCTTCAAATGATGAGATGGGTTCTTTACCAAGAAGATTTCACTCCAACTGTCAAAATCTAATCTCATTTCTTCTTGTACCAACCCAATACCTGAACAGAATTTATGTAACCATACTACTTCCTTGCTTGCATGAGTGGCTGCCATGTATTCAACTTTTGTAGTTGAGAGTGCCACTACAACCTGTCTTTTAGTCATCCAACTGATTTCTCCTTCAAATAGGTTGAACACATACCCACTTGCATATCTTCCATGATCCATATCTCCAGCCCATTCTGCATCAAAAAATCCATGTATGTCCACCACTTTGTCCAATCCTCGTCTTCCTTGGTAGCACAATCCATAATTGGGAGTGTCACACAAATACCTGAAGACCCTCTTTACTATTGTCCAATACTCCTTCTCTGGTTTTTACATATACCTGCTCAAAAATCCCACTACATGTGCAATGTCCGCTCTAGTATAGACCATTGCATACATTAAAATGCCAACTGCACTGGCATACAAAGCATGGGACATGTCCTTTTCTTCTTCCCATGTCTTGGGACACTGATTTGTAGATAAATTTATACCTATAGGAATATGAAGCTTGATTGGTTTACTTCCATGCATATTAAACCTTTGCAATATCGTCTCAACATATTTTCTTTGATTTAACTAGAGTTTCATGTTTGCACGATCTCTTTTAATCTCAATTCCCAGAATGAAGTTAGCAACACCGAGATCCTTCATGTCAAATTTGGAGGATAGCTGCGATTTCACCTCCTTGATATCATCCATGTTATTTCCTACCAACGACATGTCATCAACATACAACACTACATAAATGAAGTGATTACCAACCTGCTTGGAATATACACATTGATTAGCCCTGCTTCTCACAAATCCCAATCCAAGGATGCTTGTGTCAAAATTTTGGCACCACATCCGATGTGATTGCTTCAGACCATATAGTGACTTCTTTAGCTTACAGACCAACTCTTTCTTTCCCTTCACTACAAAGCCTTCTGGCTGCTTCATGTAGATTTCTTCTTCCAGATCCCCATGTAGGAATGTTGTCTTCACATCCATCTGTTCCACTTTAAGATCAAAAGAAACAACGATATAGAAAAGAAATCTAATAGATGTTAACTTGGCAACATGAGATAAAATCTCACCAAAGTCAATTCCCTCTACTTGGGAATAGCCTTTTGATACTAACCGAGCTTTGTATTTCTCCACTTTACCTTCTGCATTAAAATTATTCTTAAACAACCATTTGCTACCAACATATTTTCTTCTAGCTAGAAACTCAACTATATCCCATGCCTCATTCTTATCCAAGGCATCCATTTCTTCAACCATGGCCTTCTCTCATAGTTTACTATTCTCTGAATTCACTACTTCCCTGACAGTTCTGGGATCATCATCAATAATGATAAATCAAAATTGGAACGAAAATCAGGTGGACTATACCTTTCTGGTTGCCTTCTTTCTCTCACTGATCTCCTCAATACTGGGGTATGAGCTTCTTCTTCTTCTTCTTCCGCTTCATCTTCTTCAGATGATTCGAATTTTGCATCATCCAACTCAATCTCTATTTTCTCAGGTTCTTCTTCTTTCCTTGGTAGGAATTCCTATTTGGAAACATATTTTACCTCTCTAAAAACAACATCCCAACTGTAAATAGTCTTCTTAGTTTATGGGTTCCAAAGCTTATAACCTTTCACACCATCTTTATAACCAATAAAGATACACTTTTCAACTTTATTATCCAAATTAATCCTATTTTCCTTTGGAACATGTACATAAGCATCACAACCAAACACTCTAAGATATTCAAGAGAGGGTTTCTTTCCATTCCATACCTCGTGTGGAGTTTTATCATCCAACGCCAATGAGGGTGATCGATTGACCAGGTAACATGTTGTACCCACTGTCTCTGCCCACAATTCCTGTCCTAACTCAACACCATTGAGCATGCTCCTTTCTTTTTCCATCAGTGTCATGTTCATCCTTTCTACAACTCCATTCTATTGAGGAGTGTATGGAGTAGTCTTCTTCCTTGCTATACCACAATTCTTACAGAATTCATCGAATTCATTTCAGCAGAATTCTCCACCATTATATGTTCTCAATACCTTTATTTTCTTCTTTGTATGATTTTCTACCAGAGCCTTAAACTCTTTAAATTTATCAAATACCTCATATTTCTTTCTAAGAAAATAAATCCATGTGTTCCTTGAGAAATCATCCATGGATGAAACATAATACACAGACTTACCTAGTGATGGAACAGGCACAGGTCCAAACACATCACGGTGTATCAAATCTAAGATCCCCTTTGATCTTGTAGCACTAGATGGGAATCTTACTCGATTCTGTTTACCATATATGCAATGTTCATAGAAATAAAAATCCAGAGTGAACTTAGACATAAATTCAATCATACCTTTACCATGTAGTGTTTGAAGGCCCTTTTCTCCAATATGCCCCAGTCTTTGATGCCACAACATGGTATTCTTTCCAAGGACAATATTGGTCTTGTATTCTTTATTTGTATGCTCTTGGACAACAAAACTGTTACAACCATTAGTATAAGTGCTTCCCAACAACTTGTACAGATTTCCACACTGAACTCCCCTCATCAACACCATTGCTCCTCATACCATGCTGCAAGTGCCCTTTCCAAATATAGTATCCACTCCTGCATCATCTAACTTGCTTACAGATATTAAGTTCTTGGCTAGTTTTGGAATGTGCAGAACCCCAAGGAGAGTTCTAATCCTTCCATCTTTTAGTAGCAACTTAGCCCTTCCACGTCCCACAATTTTGGTTGTTGAGACATCTCCTAGGAATACATCACCACCATTGTATTTTTCATATTTAGAGAACCACTCACTGTGAGGAGTCGTATGGTATGATGCACCCGAGTCGATCAACCATACATCACGGTCTGCATGTGTACCTATAGATGCCAGGTAAACACCACCTCCTTCTTTAGTGGAGGTTTTCACCTCTGTGGAAGAGGTACTATTAGATCCCTTTGGTTTATCAACCTTCTTAGACTTGAAATCTTTCTTATAATGCCCTGTTTTACGACACTTCCAACATTTCCTCAAAGATTTTCTTGGAGACTTAGATCTACCTATATATTTAGGTCTCCCCCCGAAGACTTACCAGGATTACTATCTTGGGTACGACCTCTTACAAATAAATCATATGTGCTATGACCATCCATGCTTTTCCATATTATCTCTTCAGATAACAAGGATGCAACTACACCCTCATACTTCAATGTAGATTGAGTGGTACTACCAATTTCTACAACCAGATTATCCCAAAAGTCTGGAAAAGAACATAACAAAGTAATACACTTATCTTCTTCTGCAATCGTAGTATTAACATAGAAAAGTTGACTTACCAAAGTATTAAAGGCATTTAGATGTTCTGTCATAGAATATCCATCTTCCATCCTAAGATGATACAACTTATTTCGAAGAAAAAACTTGTTTACCAGGGACTTTGATTGATACAAATTCCCTAACTTATCCCATAGTTCCTTGGTTGTAGATTCTCCCGAGACATTCAACGACACCGAATTTTCCAGGCAGAGTCAAATAGTACTCTTTGCTCTTCTGTCCAACTTCTCCCAATATTCCTTCGACATACCAGTAGGTGGTGTACTAGTAGTTTGTGTACTAGTGGGTTGTGTACCATTCGATTGTGTGCTAGTAGGTTGCATACCAGTAGGCTGTGTACCAGGATCCACAACAATCCATTGTTCTTTGTCTACAAGAAGGTCCTCCATCTTGAGCTTCCATAGCTCAATTTTTTACCGTTGAACTTCTCTATCTCAATTCTAGAAGAGCTCGCCATTCCTCTTTCTACACTCGAATCACCACTGCAAAATCTCCCACTAAACCTAGGTTTATCACAGACCCAAGATAAACTTGATCTATCAAGACTGAGCCAAACCCTCAACAACAAAGGCTTCCCTCTGAAGTTGAAAACGAGCTCTGATACGGCATGTAAGTTTTAAACCTATGAAGTAACGCAATGCAAATATATTCTTCAGAAAAAAAAAAATCAATGGCTCATACACATAGTACACAAACATTTATACCGAAAACCCTTAACTGGGAGAAAACCTTTCAAATCTTCATTGTATTAATTTCACCATTCAAAATACAATATATACAATGTTTTTTAGGTATTCCGTAGATACCAAAATCCTAATCCCTTAATCCAGGATTAATTTAGAAAACCACTAAAAATAACATAATCTGCTAAAAATAGAAAATACCTCCCAAAACAATTTCGAGGCGCTGCATGTAACCAGGGGGGCCATACCTGGCCCCCCCTGGGACCCCCCTAGGAAGTGATCATTAGATGAAATTGTCAAATCTGACACACCCACACACACACATGCAAAGAATATAACACATACCCAACACAGAGTGTATCCCACACAATGACCCAGATGTAAGGGCGCTTGACGACTAGGTGTTCCCAAATATATGATGGTCATACTTACACATGGTATCCTAAAAAAATATGGTTTTCCCATGCATGAAGGTTTTGAAGTGGCTAATCAACCATACAGACACGCATAAATTCTTGATCAATGATGAGAATGGAAGGTGTGTTAGAGTTTTCCTCTCGATAGAAATCCAGAAGTACTACAAACTCAGAGACCCAGAGGAGTGGCTAAAGATAGAATTCGTGGTGAAGTTCTATGAATTCCATGACACCAATCGGTTGATGGCCTCATGGTGGAAGGAGGAAAAGATGTTTACAAACTGGAGCAATGGATGGTATGGGACAATCAACTTGAAGGAGCCATACATCTACTTGATGGCTCTCATCTGTCGACTGTATGGAGAGAAGGACTGCTCCAAGTTTTCAGAAGCATGGATGCCCCTAGAATACACTATGGTGATCTCCAGGAGCAGCTTCAACCAGGGAGAAATAATTTCCTAGAAATTGAGCATCTGTGTATAGCAACCTCAGACGTTTAAAGAGGGGTAAGTACCCACTTTCCACATGGCCTTGTACCTGCTCGATGTTATCTGTGCGAGAAATGTCTTCACCGACATGAATTTAAGATGGCATGTTGCGGAGCTCCCTGTTCATGTTTACTTCAGCATACTATGGGATAACATGTACCAAAAATCCTATGTCCTTATTTGTGATGAATTCATCGCCCAAATTTATTTTATTGTATTTAAAAAGGAATACTCAAGACTTTTGCAGCAACCAAGAAAATGGTAGCAAAGGTAGGCCACTGGTATTTATATGAACACACAACCTATATCAGGGTGTTCAGGGCCACCATATCACAACATCTAGTCCCTACTCACATCTCGGACCGACTCATTGTTGGAGAAATCTGCTATTAGACTATCCTACAGGGCTATAACGCTACACTAGTCAAGGACAAGAAGGGGTATTTCATACCCTACAACTTCCATGTGGGGTTTTATTTGGTAAAGGACACTGCTCAAGCTAAACAAGAAGGGCTGAGTCAACTTGAATTTAGGTTCCCGACAGGCTGATTCCGCAAGCATGACCCTAAAGGCATGGTCCTCCAACATGCTTCACAAGTATCATCCTATTGGCCATACACAGATGAACAATTTGAGGATGAAATTTTCACAGAATGCACTTAGGACTGGGAGGAGTTAGTATAGAGGATGGACAACTTGACCATGATGAGTTTCAAGGCTATGATCATGGATGAACAGGTGGAGACAATAGAGAATTCGTCTCAAGAGGACCTCAGAGTTAGGGAAGAAATAAGAGCAGCAGAGACTGTAGAGGCACAAAGAAGAGGATTTCTCTTGATAGAAGGGGCACAAAGAATCATTGATTAGTTACAAAATGACCCAGATCTTGTAGAGATGTTGAGGATCCCCGTTGATGACCCAATCACAAGAAGAGGAGAGCCAATACAACTTGAAGAAATCACTGGGCCAAAAAACCTTGAAGTTCCATCACTACAAATGAGATCACCAGGGGGAATTTCAACCTAGCCTGAGATATCAAGGACACTAGGAAGGACAAGTGTACCAAACCCCTTGTTTGACTTAATAACCATCTATGATGATGAGGGGAGTTTGGAGGTTTCCCTGGTGACTCCAGTATCGACTATAGAGGAAAAGGAACCTGAGAAAACATCTACCCCAGGTCTCGATGCTCCAATTCAAAACCTTTTGCAGAGTGACCATGAGGTCAAAAGTGTCTTAGACACTGAGCTACTCAACTTGACAGGAACCCCAATGGACAACTTCAGGGATGATCTGGGATCAGGTGGTCAGAAGGAGGAATTTACACAACAAGAAATCATCACATCGACAAATGATTACCAAGTAAGTACCAGACCTATCCCCGACTCTTCAATTTCGGTTGATACCTCACCAAATGATGCACACAAAATGGAGTTAGAGCCATAGGAACACATAGAATAAGTTCAAGAACCAATCCTGGAACAAATACATATAGCCGGGAGCCTGGGAGATACTCTAACCTGGGGAGAACAAAAAATCCCCAAACTTGTTGATGAGGTCATCAACATACAAGCGATCGCCTATGACATAAAGAGAAAAGCCATCATGAAGAGGACCACTAAGAAGAGAAGGCTCATGCTAGATAGATTGATTCTCATCACTACGTAGGAGAATTTGTTGAGAACTGAAAACACCAAGACATCCAAGCTTATAGGTGGAGAGATGAAAAGGAGTTGGTCGTCGTGCTAAAGGAGTTGGAGAATCTATGCCATTTGGAGAAATTCTATAAAGATTCAATGTAGGCCACGATGTTCCCGATGAGTGAGTTCCAGGACACTTATACAAAATTCACAAGTGAACGACACCTTTTCACTATAGGCATAGCCGATTTCTAAGAGGATATCCTTATGGCGCTAGCGACCTGCAAAGATGTGGAGAGGCGGTATGAAAAATCTCATCAAGCAGTAGAAATCAATTACATCAACACAATACAAAAACTTTGAGACATCAAAGAGAATGGTATTTGGGTGCTAAGGTATAGCAACATAGATCAGATCAGGAAAGCGACCAAATACTGGGTAAAAATGGCCCATGAACATCAGCGGGAGATTCAGGTGAAGTGGGCTGAGTGCGAAAAGAGATGGGAAAATATTAATCAGGAGATGAAAGGAATGAGCCTCCCAGAATTTGGCTCACTCAAAGACTTTGTTGACCTGCATGACATAGTCAAGCGACATGCAGAACAATACTTAGCATGGACAAAAGAGATCGCAAAGGTGGCGAGCATGGCTCTAGGTCAAGTACAACCATTCATGGAGCATTTGATTAAGGCTTGAGCAGTTCTACAATAGTTGAGTGTTAAAATAATCAAGTACATAGAACGAGCAACATAAGTGTATTTCAGCCCCGACGAAATAGCACAGGTTCCCGTATGCCAACACATGTGAGGCACTCTTCATCAAATGGTTGGAATATGAGAAGAGTCATCCACTTCAGTAAAACCATTATATGATTCTCAAAGAATAGAGAGATTGAAGAACCACGTGGCAATATATTTTTTTACTTAACTTGTACTTGTAATAGGTATTTTTAGATAATGATTCATTATAAATACAAGGATTGACCTTTTAGCAGTGGTCGATGGTTTTGGAATTGTAAAGAACTATTTCTGAACTACCTTAATTGAGAAGTCTTTTTTATGACCGGAGAAAAAATACCCTTTTTTTGTTATCAAGGGTGTTATATGATCGGATTGAGGAGGAAGTACTTCCAACTTTATTCCAGTAATTGATGTTTTAACGAGTAAGAGTTTCTAAATCTATTGATAAGTTATTTGTATCAATATTTTTTGCAGTTCTTGTTCTTAATGATGGAAAGAAAATCGTTGGTTTAATGTGTGATTAATGATTAGAGCTAAGGGAACTATTTTTATTTCCATCATCTTATTACATGCGTATTTTCTTCACGATAGTTGTATCTCAGTCAATAATTGAAATACCATCAAGTTAATGTATTATTACTAGGCTTGTAACATGTGTGAATATCTTTGTCTGCATGCTTGAGCACAAGGGCTATCCCAAGCTCAACCTTCTTCAGTAGTTAAGAATCCCTTCCACTAGTTGGTTTATACCAACACAAATCATTTTATCAGACTCATATTATAAAAGAAAAGACAAAAAGAAAACGTTTAAACTAAAGAAGGAGCTTTCATAGGAAAGCATCCTGGCAATCACCACGTAAAGCCCATCGATAAATTGGCTAGATTGAAATATTTGGAGAACCATTCCACCATCAAATGTTGTCAAGTCTAATTGGGCCTCTGTGGTGGGTTTTGTTCCTTCTATTGAGTTAAAGGGACCTAGGACCCCTCAACAGGTGGTTAGGACCTACATCTAAATTGGTGAAGAGTATATCAAAGATCCTTCCAAAATTTGGCTTGGGATGATTAGGGCCCAATACCAGCTAATGAAGGTGTGGGAGATAGTTACAATAACCTTCATGCAATAATCACCTAAGGTGCAAGTACCCTCTGTCAGGATATTTAGACACTTGGGATTTAGTTAAGATTAACTTGGTTAAAGTGTATTTATTAGTGTGTTTCCTTAGTATGCATTAGTATGCATTTGTAATTTGACGGTCACTATATGTTATCGACATAGAGTGATCTAACGACTCATATTCTCTTTGATTTTAATGACTACATTGATATGTGGATTAGAACCTGATCGGTCCATGATCTCTATTTAAAGAGCATGGATGGTCATTTGCTAATGATCGATTATGAGAAACTCTCTTGTAAATCTCTTTGTAATATTTTCTTTTGCATTAATAAATTTCTCGAAGTGGCCATGTTGGATAGGGACATGGATGTTTTCCCACAGGGGTTTTACCACAAAAAAACATCGATGTGTTGATATTTCATTTGGTTGTGTGAGTGGTTACTTAAGGTTTTTTTCCTCCATTGGAATATCTGTGTTGTCAAACATGGTATCAGAGAGCATTTGAAGACCCACTCCGGTTGTAGATCAATGTCTTGAAGCCATATTGCGACATTTTTTTTTCCATTTCTATACATTTTTGGGTCATGAGGATTATTTCATTGCATCTGGAGTGCTTATTTTAGCTAGAAACTCTTTGTTGGCACCCTAAAGCGCAACATAGGGTACTTTCCTGCAAATGGTTGCAAACACATTATTATTTAACTATATTTAATAACATACTAATAGGTCGAAACCCTTGTGTGACTTGTGTGACTATGACGAAGAGATGACACTTATGCTTGATCTGATTATGAGTTGGCTGAGATGATCTCTATAGTTTATTTTCCTTTAGAGTCTATGTCTAAATAATTAATCAAATGATGTTATGGGAGATATGATTTAAAAGGGAATGGTGTTGTTTTTATATAACACTCACAAGTATTATTATGTTACATGTATTTTGAAGAAGGACCTCAACTCCTTGTTTAATTTATATGTGTGGTATGGTGATTTTATGCCACAAGGATTACCCGCATTGTTTGAATTGGAAGTAAGTTTGAAACATGGTATCCCTAGCAAGTATTTGATATATCTCACATTGGAATTTTTAAACAAGGGTTGGTGCATTTGTTAAATTGGAGACTTAGGGAAATTGTGGTGTATTCAAATTGCATTAAATTGATTTGGATTTAGTGCTTGATGTGAGGTATGTTATCTTCCTCGTAATGGCTTTGGATGAATGTAGATACAACATGAAGTAAATGCACACTACTCTAACCCTCCTCGAGCCCCCCACCCTAGTCATTTTTCATTTGATGTTGTTGTTGCTGCTGCTTCGTTTTGTTCGCCCGTGGAAGAGGTATACAAGCTTGGTTGTTTCTCCTTAGCAATTTTTACATAGGTATGTGTTTCTTGCTACTCCATCCATGAATATTTCTCTCTGCTCTTTAATTAAGTCAATAATTGGCTCTTGAGTTTGCTTGTTGTCTGTGTATTTCCAAAGTTTATAATATATAGACTTTTTGACTGTGTATGGATTGATGCTCAAGTGTTGGTATCTGTGGCATTGTATTTGAACCATGCGCATTGAAAAGTTGTGTGGATGTTCTTACTATATATGGTATTCTTTCTTTACTTGTGGGAAGAATACAGTTTGGGACTCTCGGGCCTGTCTTGCCCATGGTTTCTTCCCTAAGCATATCACTTCTCCTTACCTATGGGTTATATGGACACTCTTCATGTCATTTAAGTTATTATTCTTCGTGCCCATTGTGCCCACGTCCTTGTAAAAACTCTGTGAATATAAATGTGAAGTTTTGTAGAAGTATTAAGCTTCTCGTGCTCCTTTTGGATAAACCCTCAATTTGGTCAGATCATCCCCCTCACTGAATTACTCTTCATTGTTATGTATTGAACCTTGTGTATTGGAAATTATTGTGGAAGTGGCCAACCCATAATTTAATAAAGACATTGTTCGTGTTCATGTTTGGTCATGTGTTTAGTTGATTATTTGCTGTGAAAAAATGGAAATAATGTTAAGCCCACTCATGTGTCTGGTAATACAGTCTATCTTGTGGATATATTGGGGTGATGAAAACATTTCAAAATCATTATTTAAGGGATACAACTTATTGTATGTTCAATTTTGTATGAAAGGAATACCTCTGTGGATGAATTATCTATCGCTAAATGAGTTTTGTGAACCAGAATGAAAGGGATTTTAGGAACGTTGTTATTTGAAGTTTCAATTTTGAATTATGTTATACAAAGGGATCCTTTTTGGGGCCACTTTGTGGAATCATGTGGCAATTTAAAATGTACTAGTGATTATATCATGGACACAGTCTATCCTTTCCTCCACTGTTTGTTGTGTTGGATATGATTATTACGATGTTGTTCACTCCTCGACTCTATTATACTCAAGTAGTAATATTATTTTTAAATAATTCTTTGGAAATAAAATATAAATTGGTTGTTGTGAAAAGAAGTTTCTAAGGAAAATGAGCAACCTTGAAAATAAACACCAGTTTGTTTTTTTTTATTTTGGAAACAGGGTGTTGTTCAGTTTTGAAGTAGTAAGGGGTTTTGAATTTTAATTGATGTTGAAGGTGGAATTGTTTGATATAATAGAAAGATATCCATGGGAGTCCTTCCATTATACCATTTTACGCAAAATACACTCCCCTCATTATCCCAATTTCATTTTTCACTCCATGTTTGTTGTTGGGGAAAAACACCCTACGGACTAGCAAATAGAGTTCAGACTTTGCATGCAGATATGACCGAATATAAATTACTTTCTACCTTCATCCCTAGATTTAAATCCCCTTTTCTTAGTAAATGCATGGAAATATCAACCTACCTCGTTACTAGCATTTGATTTCGATCCTTTGTTGTGCTTGATTACTTGTTCGTAATACTCCTTCCAAAGCTTACCTACATTCAAGACGAGCAACAACTATGCATGCATACTACTTATATACTAACGGGTTAGAAATCAAACATAAACTAATCAAACCATAAAAAGTTCATGAATTGGGATGGGAAAATCATTCTCTTTATTACTTAAAATGAGTCAACTTACAAAAGTTGAGACTGGCCACTACTCCTTGAACCTGATTCTGGGCTCCTCTTCTTCTTTCCTTTAACTGCATTGCTTTAAATCTCCTTTGGAATTAGGAAAGGATAAAGGGTTGGGACAATTGGAATATGTAAATGGGTAGAGTTTTTTTTCTATATTCTTCCTCCTCCAAATGGTACCCCTACCCCTTCTTTTATAGGCTAGAAGGAGCTAGGTATTTGGATGAACCCTCGACCATGCATGGCCGGGAGTTTCAGTTAACTCACCCATATCTATTTGTTCTGTCGAAAACTTTCCTTTTTTCATTCTTTTGTTGGTCCATGCAGGCTGTTTTGGGTCATCCAGCGTGTACACGCATGCAGTAATGAGTTAGGGCACGTGGGCCTTTATACAAGAGGATTTTCAAAGAGTTGTTCAGCAGTGTTTTTGAAAAAGAAAGGATATGAGTTGGCCTGATGCCAGGTAAGAATGTGTGGTGCAATTTAGGGTTATAACAGATGCCCCCTAATGTGTGAGGTCAGAAGAGCATCTGATAGCCGAAATACATTACCAATATTTACTGATGTGCCGAATGATTGAGCCCAAGGATCAGGAACCAGGAGGTGCCATCTGTAAAATAACAAATGTCTCACTGAGGAGGGCATACCCATGCTTGGGATAAAATAGAACCATGGCTACCAATCAAATACACTATAGATCCATGTCAAATAACTATAAAGAGTAGCCATTAACAATACACAACATAGCTACATCTCGAAACCAAAAAGATATACATATAGAGTATCCATCTTCTAGAAGCTGATTCAGCCTGATGGCCGGAGATGAGATCCTCAGAGCTCGAGCAACAACTTCAAAATCTTTCAAAACTTGGGTAGGAGTGTAATATGGTTGTACGACTGCACTACCTAGAGGTCTTCGATGGCTCATCGGTCATGGACTTGATAATCTTGATGATCGAACTGAAGGCTTCAGTGATTTCGGACAAGGACTTGATTGGATGTTCAGGATGGCCAGGTATGCAGACAAGAGACATATTGCAAAGGGGCTGACTCAGGCTTAGTGAAAAACTTACCTTGGACAATAGAACGACAAGTGATGAGACTCAGGCAACATGTATGTTAATCATAAGTCTACAAAGCAGGAGGCAATGCAGACTCTCCATATGTTTGGAAAGATAACCAAACGGTGGAGGACACAACTCTATATAGTGAGAAAAGCTTCCTAAGGTCGTACTACATCCCATAGTCTGATGAACAAATAGNGGTGTTCAGGATGGCCAGGTATGCAGACAAGAGACATATTGCAAAGGGGATGACTCAGGCTTAGTGAAAAACTTACCTTGGACAATAGAACGACAAGTGATGAGACTCAGGCAACATGTATGTTAATCATAAGTCTACAAAGCAGGAGGCAATGCAGACTCTCCATATGTTTGGAAAAATAACCAAACGGTGGAGGACACAACTCTATATAGTGAGAAAAGCTTCCTAAGGTCGTACTACATCCCATAGTCTGATGAACAAATAGATAGATGTGCTTTATCCAAGGGCGACTCATTATGCTGCCAATAAAGAAAATACTTTTCCCTTCCTCTTTTTGGGGTATATTTGATTTTTTTGTTCTTTTCGATAATTGTGGAAAAAAGAATAAAGGAAGATTACGTTACAATGGAGGAATGAATATTGCAAACATACAAGTTCAAGGCACAAGGACAAGACTGATGTTCTAGTAAGGTGATACTCGGGAAAAATCCTTCAGCGGCCAAAGGTGTTAAGACGCAGACGCAAACTATCACAAGGCTGGTGTATAAGGTATGCAAATGCGGTTAATAAAACACACAATGGTAACGTCCTTCAATGTAAGTTTAACGAGCCCAGAAAAGGTAAGCTCGATGGTTTTTCATATTTAGAGAGTCTAAAGAAACAGAAAAGGAGACTCCATTGGGGTACCTTTTTCGAAGATAGTCTAATCAGTTCGAAAAAGGGTAAACTAGCACCGATTAGACGTCGATTCAAAACCATTTTAACGAGTGTGATAAGGACAAGATCACTCGGCAATTTTTTCATTTTTAAGGTGTCTGAAAAAAGATTAACTATGGAGTCCGTCAGGAATATTCTTCTGGACCAATTTAATGAGTGTGAAAGAATAAGGTCACTCGACGATCTTTTCAATTTTAGGGAGTCTAAAAAGAGCTTAACTATGGACTCCATGGGGGTTTCTTTTCCATAAGTTTAGTCCCTCAGGCCCGAAAAAGGGATAAAATTATACCTGAGAGTACTCTTCTAAAGAACAAAATTTCCATAGAGTATACCTTTGTTCATACAGTTGACCATCTGGACCGAAAAAGGGGTAAACTACCGCTGGAAAGACGTGACTTCAAATTCCAGTTTAATGAGAGTGAAAGGCCACAAGATCACTCGACAATCTTTTCATGTTTATAGGGTCTGAAAAGGGATTAAAAGGACACCCGTTAGTTTTTTGGGAGTCCCGAGGGTGAAAGCAAGAGCGAAGAAAAATCATGCAAATGAGGCTCAAACTCATATTCAGGAAATACTATAAGGACCCCCGAGCCTACAGTGTGTTAACGACAACATGGACACCATAATGCAACCAGGACCTACCTAGGGCATCCATGTTCTGGTAATCTCTACCGCCAAGTTACAACACTTATAAAGTAGATATGACAGTTTCATGTTACAACCTAATGGGATCGATCCTATGGCAGAGGAAAAAGACAACGAGACACAAAAGTCGGGGTAGTAACCTAACCTATATGCTCAAGTTGATTCTTGGAAAAAATTTCATGGAACGTCAAAATTTTCTCAAAACTAAAAAAAAGTGTCCCAATACCTGATCAAATCACTCCCATATAACTCCTGAATCACTCTAAATGGTTTTTGGTATAAAGAAACTGATAAGGGAGGCCAAAAAAGTGACAAAAGAGGCCAAAAAGTCTATAAATAGAAGCTGGTAGCTCATTATCACCATTGCTAATTTGGAAATTGACTCTGGAGCCAAAATACCCCCTTTCCTAAAAATGGTGATTCTAGGAGCTAAAGTGGATGAAACGAACTTCCGCTTGGACCAAGTAAGTACAAACTCCCCTATMTAGCTATTCAATTCTTCAATTTTGCATTTGATTTCATTTTTTGGGTGGGTGTCGACCTTTAAAAGGTCGACCCTAGGTCCACACGGCCTATCTAGAGACAGACCACGTGTACACTTGTGCAGAGTAAAGACTGCTCGTGTGTACATGCGACTGTCGCCTCTACAACACGCGTGGACCCCCTTTTTTTGTCAAAAAGAAGTAAAGATCAAGCACTGACCCTCCTGAACTTGGTTGTGTTTGCAGGATGTATGTCCAATGGAGGGAAAGGGAGCATGAAGCAATCAGTGAGTTGGTCATGGGAGCTCAGAATGTCATGGCCGTGTTGATGTAATGTGGTTTACTTAAGTTCTTCATGTGTCCATTTATGCGAGTGAAACCAAGGCTACTGAATGCCTTGATTGACTACTGGAACCTTGATGCAGAGGCCTTCATGCTAGAAGGGAAATCACTGGTGCCCACCACCAAGGATACCTACTTTTTGAATGGCCTTTCAAGGAGAGGGGAATCAATCAACTTCAGGACGTTTCCTATGGGACCGCATAACATAGAAGAATCGATAGCTGAGCAGTGTGAGGCTGGGACAAACCGTGTGAGCTCCTAGGTGCCCATCAGTAATATTACTAACATATCGCTGTAGGTGATATTATTACTGATTGGGCAGATTACCAGTTCAACAGCCTTGCATCAGGCATCTCACGCATAGATGAACTGTGCTATCCAGTTCTTGAATGCATAGATTTTTGAATGGAGTACCACACTACTTGAGTGTATGAAGAGGCAATTGATAGATTGCCGATAGCGGACACAAAGGAACTTCGAGTTTGGGACAATTTTGTGTTCATTATTCTTTGAGAGAGTTCCTATCTTTAGTCCTCGAGAAGTGGTATGAGGACATCAGGCCTCTTTCCTTGCAGTATGTAGATGGGTAGTATTACTGCGCGACAAGGTGGTGGAAGGACCAATGATTCCTTCGATGATGACTTCTTTGCATGGTTGTCATGGCAGATCCCTGTGATTGAGGATTACCCATATGTAGGGATAGATTTTTATACAGATCCTGAGATACCCGTGCCTCCTGGTGAGGAGCGAGGGGAGATGGGTAAGTCTCCACCTTTGTAGTTTTTTTTTGTTTGTATATGTAATTTTTATGTCATTTTTGTTATATATATCATTTTTTTTATATACCAGAGTATTTGACAGGTATACATTTTTTGCATGTAGATGTGGGACTCGTGCAACCTACCGATTATGAACGAAACAGGTGTTGTCCTTGGCCAGAAGCTACAACTGCCACCGCCGGGGGAGCAACAATAGCAGGGAACATCCCAGCCAGGGAGGCTGAGAGGGTCCTTAGACGAGTTGAGCAGAAATTCACTGCACTCACTCGCACAGTCTCGATGGCAGAGATAGAGGACCTACTGCCATCCATGTAGCCTCATGTAGTGGGGGCACCTCGGATGTGGGTACGATTTTTTAGGCGTTTAGCCCATGCTGTGGACTATTATAACAGGGCCCATAGGCCTTGAACCTATCTAGACTTTTTATGTGCAACAAGCACTTACTTGTATATATTTTTTGAGGGCATAAGCCCTGTGACTCGTTATTAGTCCCATTTTTGAGGTGCTTGCGTCCATCTATGTACTCTGGTTATTTTATGATGTTATATATGGTTTTTTGATCTTTTTTGTCTTATGGATCACGTGTGAAAAAATGTATTTACATGCTTATGTCAATGTTCTTTCATATGTGTGCAAGATGCCAATCTAAAATTTGATTAGCTAGAGCATTTGTAATTTGGTTTAATTTCCTAGGAACATGAAAATATGTAATATAATCAAAGTTTCATTCTAAGAGATGTACCCTAAGGAATCATCGGTGTAAGGTTGGATCATGAACCCAGCATACTCTATTTAGCTGCGACACAACTAGTTGAGCATCAACATAGACCTGGAGATGAGAGATACCCAATGAAAAGGCGTCACGAAGCAACTCAATAACTGCACTATACTCGGCGACATTATTTGTGGTGTCACCTAAGCATATACCTCTGGAAGATAACAACTGGCCCTGAGGTGTAAAAATTACCCAAGCTATGGAGGCAAGCCTTTGAATGTGCCGACTAGCACCATCTGCATACCCAACGAACACCTTAGAATCAATTGACATCTACCATATTGATGAAATATAACATCAATGACACGTCCATAACACTTAAAAGAAACTAAAAAGTAATAGTACAAAGACTATACATATGTTACAAAAAGTTACCGACAGTGACCTACCTATGAGTAATACTTCTTGAGGTAGAGCCCATTTCTAGGCTCTGCCAAAGAATTCCCTTCAAAATCAACCAAATGATAAGCTCCCTTTTTTAATACCTCTTTTATGATGAAGGGTCCAAAACACATGGGTTTGAATTTTCCTGCCCCCAAGGGGTCCTTATCTTGGTCATAGACCAGGACAAGGTTGCCTTCAGAGAAAATCCGAGGATGAACAGACCTATCATACTGACACTTGACCTTATGTTTGTGATCCTCATTGGCCAAGGCCACATCACGATGCTGTTCATTGAGCTGCTCAAGGTGTACTAATTGTTCTTCAAGTGGAGAAGTGTCTAGCAATAATTGTATTGCCAATTTTAGAGATGGGATCTGACATTCGATGGGCAAGACTGCCTCCAACTCGTAAACGAGTTGAAAAGGTGGGAAACTGGTTACAGTCTTAACAGATGTTCGGTAAGCCCATAATGCCGAGTATAACATCAAATGCCAATTTGACTTGGCTAAGTTGATAGTTCGTTGTAGAATAGACTTAAGAGTTTTGTTTACAGCTTCCACCTGCCCATTGGCTTGAGGGTAGTAGGGTGATGAATGCTCTTGTCGCAACCCAAGATTTGATGTTAATTCAGTCATCATTTGGTTATGAAAGTGACTTCCATGGTCAGTAACAATCTCTCTCGGGACGCCGAACCTTGCTATGATCTAGTTGAATAAAAAGAGAGTTGCAGTCTCTCCATCATATTTAAACATTGGCATAGCTTCAAACCACTTAGTGAAGTAGTCTACAACTACGATGATATAGAGGTGCCCCCTTGCGGACGAGGGGTTGCAAGTAGTGTAATCAATTCCCCACTTGGTGAAGGGACCAATTGTGATGACATGAAACATAGGAGCAAGATGTGTCCTCATCTTCCGAGAAAAGACTTGGCATGAATGGCACTTCTTGAGCGATTCTATACAATATTTGATAAGTGTCGGCCATAAGTAACCTGCTCGTAGAATATTTTGGGTTGTTGCCAACCCAGACAAATGACCGCCACAAGATCTGGTATGACAATCATTGAGCATGATGGCTGCCTCCTCATGTGTGAGACATCGACGTAAGATGCAGTCTACACCTCTCTGATACAACATATCATTGAGTATGAGATAATTCTTAGCCTAATGGCGTATACGCCGACGCTCATCACGAGAAGAAGAATTGGGGCACTTCAAAGTCTGGAGATAGATAAGTATATCTCCGTACCATGGATCTGAAGATGTGATCAAAAACATATCTCCCCGGATAGGCGATTCTTCAGGCACAACGCCACCTGACTCAACTGGAAGTTCCGAAATAAGCTCTGTGAAGACCAATGACTTTTTGGACTTTGCTAAAACGAAGTCTAAGTCAAATTCTTGGAGATGACTATCCATCTACCGATTTTTCCACCTATAACCCATCGTGTCAACATGTACTGGAAGGGATTCACAACAGCGATGACGGTGGTATTGCGAAACATAACATAATGACAGAACCATTTAACAGCATGAAATGCTGCCAATGCAAGTTTTTCGATATGAGAATAATTGAGTTCTGGTCCTATGAGGCCTCGGTTTAGGTAATAGATCATGTATTCTGAGAACGAATCATCTTCCTAAACTAAAACCATGCCAATGGTTGACACTGCGACAACTAGATATAATAAGAAATCTTTGTTATAGTTAGGTGGCCGTAGTAGAGGTGCAGTTGTGAGGGCATGTTTTAATGTGTCAAAAGAGAATTGAGCATCTTTGTCCCAGTAAAAAGGAACGTCTTTCTTCAGTAAGCACATAAATCCCTTGGTGATTTCGGCATAGTTGGCGATGAAGCGTCATAAAAAGTTTGCCTTGCCTTGTAGACTCTGAAGTTGAAGAATTGTGCATGGGGGAGGGCAACTGTATTTTTTCCTCCACTTTGAGAGGATCAACCACGATCCCTGTTATTGATACAATAAAACCTAACAAATTTCTCGACGTTATGAAGAAGCTTCCCTTGTTTGGATTCAAGCGAATCCAAAAGTAGCAACATTGTTCAAAGATAAGTCTAAGGTGTGTGGGATGATATGTTCTCTTGCGAGATCATGATGCTAAAACATCTAGATAGGCCTCGACTATATGCTTGAGATCGTGAAAGGAAAAAGACATGGCCCACTAGAAAGTGGCTCCAACATTTTTAAGACCAAAAGGCATTTTAAGATACGCGAATGTACCCCACGAAAAAATGAATGTCGTTTCGTGTTGGTCTTCGGGTTTGATTTGGATTTGATTGTATCCCGAAAAACCATCCATGAAAGAAAAGGCTTCACAATCAGCACATTCATCAATGATCTGGTCAATGAATGGTGTTGGAAAATTATCTTTGGGACATGCCTTGCTCAAATCATGGAAATCGGTACATACATGAATCGTGCTTTGTTTTTTATTGACCGACACAGGATTGGACACCCATTGAGTCAAATGGATAGGATAAATAAAACCTACCTTTAGAAATTTCTCAACCTTAATCTTGATGGTTGCTTCTTTCTTGGGATTAACTGGACAAATTTTTTGTCAAACAAGCTTGGCATCAGGATACGTTGTGATTTCATGTTCAACTATTTTTGTATCAATACCTGGAATTTCCTCATAAGACTAGGAAAAAACGTCACAAAATTCTTTGAAAAGATCCATGTAGATTTGAATATCTTCGGGGGAGCAATCCGCTCCAACGAAGACATTCTCCATTACTCTAGGGTTTCGGGAGATGTTGATTGGTATAGTTTCAGCGATAGTCGCCATATTTCCCTCAACATAAATTTCATGTGTAGCTAAGAGATTAATAGGACACGCCTGATCTCCCGTCATGGTCACGGTGAATTCTCCTACCTCGATTCGAATTAACTCTGGGAGAAAATATGATCTGTGATAAATATGTTCCCAAGGTTTGTCTGGACTAGTCATTACTTTGATTACTGCTTCATCAGAAGGAAAGACTAAGTCTAATGAATCGACGTTAGCGAGAGAACCCTGAGCCAAAATAGGCTTTAGAAGTGGATCTAAATCTTGTGTAGGAGTCAGATCAGTGTTAGCTAAAGCTTGTTGGACTAAAGAGTACGCTACTTCAACGACAGACAAGGGCATGGACATTTCTGGGTGCCCTGTCTCATCCATCATGGCTAATGGGGAAGGAAGAATCCATGGATCCTCGAAGTAAGTCATGAAGAACGACGAAACTTGAAAAATCTCAACCTTATGGTGATTAGATATAAATTTGATATCGCTGTGAGGAGGTGGGTAATAAAAGATACCCATCACGGATGGGCACAAACCAACTCATACGTTGACGACACCTGGTTGAGGATTATCAATCATCGGGATCGTGGATGCCCCCAAAGCTGGGTCAGGTCTGGAGAAAGACAATTGATCGATGGTCACTATCTGGCCCTCATGTGGAAACAACAAGACCCGGAAAACTGTAGCAACCATAACTTGCATAGCATAAGTGCAACTTCGTCCTAACAAGAGGTTATAGTCGAGGGGAGGATCGACTACCTCTACTTTGACACACATGGTCTTCCCTCCTAACTGGATGGGGAAAGAAGGAATGGTGCCATGTGGTCGGAACGATCGACTGTCGAAAGAAGTGAGGAGAGTAGATGATGGAGACAAAACGGGATGGCCAATGGCCTTCCAACATGCCAACGACATAACTCATGTCGAGGCACCCTCATCGACCACTGTGCGGAAGATATTCTGTGTAAAAGTTTTCGTGGGGTAGGCCACTACTATCTGAAATGCTATGTGGTAAGGTAGACGAGGTTTTAAGTCGGTTGTATCTAACATGATGGTACCCGGATTACAAGTCTCAGTAGAGCCTAGTGCGGTTAACAAGGCTTTTCTCTGAGAAGGGCAAATTTGGAGGACCTCCAAAGCAGACATCGCACAAGGGGTTTGTGATAAATCTTCCACCACAGAGTAGTTCTGGGCAGCCCTTGCATTTGGGTTATGAGAATCCTTTTTAAATGCACCTTTTGGAATGTGTGTCATTGTTTCTCCCAACGTCTTTTCAATCTGTAGAGGAAGAGATGGGAGATCAGCTTCTTTACCCTTCTCAGAAGCGCTTGGTTTACTATAATCGTGCGATCTAGTCGATATGAAAGCATCACCCCTAACCATATATACGTTCGCAGATGAGGGATTGTTCGGAGGTGGGCAGGTTTCTTGGCTACCCCCTTCCATGCTTGTAGAGGCTTGAGTGAGATTGTGCCCATGTTGAAAGGGATTAGTCAACACTTCCTGCTGTTTCTGTGTGACAAACTTTTGGGCCTCTGCAAGTCGAGGACATAGATGGGTCGAGTGGTCTTCCATGAACAAGTTACATGGATACCTCACCTTCCATTTTTCAGTGTTGTCCCCACCGACATTATCATTGGGTTTTTTATCCCCATTACCCTTCTTTCATTTTTTTTTCTTCCCTTCAGGCTGTTGGGTGGCCTTTGGGTTAGTTGACTGCACTGTGTGTACTTCTGACGTTTGGGTAGGGGGAGCAGCCAAAGCAGTAGTTTGGTTGGCCGTTGTGTGTTGTATGGATAACTGCTGCAACTTCTTCGTCAATTTCTCAACGAGCTTTGTTTTTGTTGAACCAACAATACCATTGGCATGTGGTCCAACTCTCTGTCTAGTTTTATCCAATATTGAATGTGGCACATTTGGAAATATGTTGTATAATAAACTGGACTGAGAATAGATGAGCTCAAACTGTTGATCCCTCATGATGGCATCTTCTTCGGAGAAAACTCCGGATGTCGCAACGTCTTTGGATAGCTGTGGAACTAAAGACTTAAGGAACCACTCAAGCATGAATGCTGGTGGGACTGGTACTTTGATTAAACTCTTCCAACATCTCCATTCTCGGATGTGACAGAGATATGGTTAGCTATTGTCTGTTCGAAATTAGCGAGAAGCTCTGTGCCAACATCGTATCTCATAGGTAACTGGAAATGGTTAAGGAAGGCCATCTCCAGTTCGCCAAAAGAAGAGCATCTTGAGCGATCGATCTCAATGTACCATTTCGCAACACTCCCAATGAGAGTACGTTGAAACAATCACAACTATACAGAGTCATATTTCAATGAGTTAGATGAGCACCAAAGATGGAAGGTAGTCACATGATCGCCTGGATCTTCATTAGGCTTGGCTTTGAACTTTGGAATGTCCAAAGGAAACTTCGTCGGCATAGGAGGCCAATGCGGATCGTGACAAATGGGGTCATTCAACAACCTTGTCAAATCTGGCAAGTGTAAAGTCGCCAAGAATAGTAGTTTGGGTTGCTGCTGATAACCAAGGAAAAAGGATCCTGGAGTTTGACTAGCACTAGTTTTCCAGGAAAGGTTTGGCTGCTAGCTCAGGTTTTGGTAGAATCCATGGCCCTGGCCAACATAAGTATTTTGCATATGTGGAGACATCATCGACTGATTTCCCAAATATGACATAGATTGTTGGGCATGCATTGTATTCAAAGGACTTTGGGAAGGATTACCCCATGCCAGTCCCGTCGGGATAGGCATAGTAGTTTGTCTGGGTTTTCATTGATTGTGGAAAGAATTACCCCAGATCGGCATTCCGGAGGAGGGAACGGATCCTTGCTCTGAATTCCAAGGTCCTACTAGGTTTTCCCCCTGTTCAGGAATAATACCATGCACAGGAGTAGATTGTCCAAAAATGGGGTAGCCCCCAGTCGAGAAATCGGCTGACGAGAAGGTGTTGTTACCAAATGTTCCATTCCAAGAAAATGGTGTCAAACCCACCGGCATACTATGGGAAGGTGGTCCTTGATTCCCCGCTCCAAATAAACTATTGTGTGTAGGTTGCCCGACGAATTACTGATGTGAACCACCGAGTGAAGGGGACGAAGGAGGGATATGACCTCCTCCGTAAGGAAAAGGGTTGAAAGGGACAGGAGTGCCCCCGATGTGACCTTGCAGAGGAGCACTAGAACTCCCTGCCCCCAGACCCAAAGTATGTAAAGTGGAGTAGGAAAGTACATGTCTTTTACCTAAACTAGGCATACCGTATGAGAACGAAGGGCTTGTCGCACTTGGTGTGAAATGGGTTGTGGCCACCGTCAAAGACAGGTTTGGACCACTGTGCGAAGTAGTTGTAGTCGATTCCATGGTGGCTCGGAATGACGATGGTAGTTTAGGAGATGACATCTCTCATGTGGTGACAACCATGGTCAGAATTGAAGAATTCCCAGAAGGAGTAACAATATTTGTTTCCATTGTTGTGTGCGAAACTGTCTGGCGCTCATGAAATTGAATTGGTACAATAAAAGGTGCCAAGAAATCAATGGTTGGGGTTTCAACCTGGCGAAGAGAATTTGCTTCAAGGTCCAAAATGGTTGATTCCTCCGGGGGTTGTTCGGGCACAAAGGTTTGTAACCCGGTCGCTTCAAAAGACCCTTGTTGGTCTAGCTTCTGCCTTAATGGTGGCGGGGGTGGCTCCAGTGTAACCGGAGACAGGATAAGAAGCCTTTGTGACTGGTGGAGCTCGGGATCCTCCACTGTGTGAGAATATCCAAGACACTCTAAGGTAGTCTAAATGCTCAAAAGTAACACACACTAAGGAAAAAGTCCCTGGAAGATAAGACAAACAAACACTAAATTAATTTGAAGAACAGTTACAACAACCAACACTAGAGAAACTTACCGATGCAAGTGCAACTCGAACACGGAAGCACCCTTCGGGTATACTCTACAAAGCGTGGCCCGATGTCTGTCCTAGGTACCATAGTATACTCCCGCAGTCACCTGTGTATGTCCCTAACAAATTTTGGCAACTAAGTTGCCAGCACGCGAACAGTCGCCAGGCGGGTACAGTCGAAAGTCGGGTAGACCACAATGAGTAGGGTATCGAGCCCAAAACCTGTCAAGCGTATCGAGAGAAACTGGTCTGGAAGACAACTGAGGACCTCAAACATATTCTAGGCCCACAAATCTCCGTGGCAAATGAAAACGGCAGAATCCAAAAACAAGCCCTCTATATGTGTTCTCCACTACGATTGGTCCGGCTTTGGAGGGGTTATCTCCACAACCTTTCCGCACAAAACCTCGTGTTTATCCCCTGTGTTAGAGGGGGGTCTTGGATAACTTCCACGAAACTGGACTTAAACACTCCCTATCTCAGACTCCGATGTTTTTTTTTAAATGGCCTTGAAGAGTTTCCTCTCCAACCTAATCCAAGGCCCTAGTCCTGAACTAGTTTGTGAACCCTACAAACATAAAAGTCTATTAGATTTTAAATTTAGCGTTACTTTTATGGATTTGTATTACGTCAAGGGGTATGAGGGTGAAACTAATGATGTGTAAAAGATGAAAGAAAAAAATTAATGAAAAAACTGGAAACAAAAACTTTTACTGAATGCAAAATTTCAAAAACTTTTCTAAAGAAATATTTTAATTTTTTCTAAGATTTTGGACAACAAACTCAAAGGAATTTCACTCGACTACGAGCTACTTATAATCTAAGTGAACTACAAAAACTTATGAAATAAAAGACTTTTCCCTAGCTAATGATGCAGAAACACACTCTTCAACCAAAGAAGAAAACAAAAATAGATTTTTTTTTATTTAAATGCTAGTAAAGCAAGAAAGGGAAAATACTGACAAGCAAAAGACCAAGAAAAACAATTCTAGCCTAAAATGCAGATCGCAAAGAATCAGATTTAAAAATCACACAATAGAAATTGTAAAAACAATGACTCTCACACTTGTCTAAAAACCGTAAATTTTTTTATTTTTCTGACAACGTTTTAAATGAGGAAAAGCAAGCTAAGGTTAAAAAAAATCCAAAGCTACTAACTATTCAAACAGAGATTCAAACACCTGAGAGGAATAATTCTTATCAAGGGAAAGGATGACTGCCTTACCCTTAACAAAAAGTATCATGTACAAGCACGTGACTGTTACTCAAACAACATGCGTGTGAACGCATGCTAAACAAAGACAGAGGGCGTGTACACACGGGTTGACCTTGTACAGGCCGCATGTATATCTAAACTCTAAGAAAAAATGAAAATAGACAGACCAAACTAGGAAGAGACCACTGATATTGATAACCGGGATCCCTTGAAGGCTTGGATACTCTTTCTAACAGAAAAACAAATGATGCAAGAAAAAAATAATAAGGCAAAAATAATCTGAGATAGGACTGTTAGCAAATAAGACTCGGACAGAATTCTAGAAAACCCCCTGAGAATGTGTGATTCTGATAGGGAAGAGGAGGACTTCCTCTGAGGTTCTCTAAACTCCTACATGCTACGTCTATCTCTACAGCTAACGTTCACACGCAGGCTATAAGAGGATAGGGTGAGGGTACACGTGTTCGGGCCTTGTGCAGGCCACGTTTACCTTTATGGGTCCCAAAAAACACAGTCAAGCAAAAGTCAGGGATAGCTGGTATAGAAAACTAGACTCCTTGCTAGCTCATACTTTACATAAACGAAAAGAAAAGACAGGCAAGAAAAAATAGTCTTTAAACTACCCAAAAACTAAATAAAATTCCAGGAACCCTAGAGATTCTCCCCAGTATGGTTGCCAATTCTGTTGTTGGGGAAAAACACCCTATGGACTACAAAATAGAGTTCAAACTTTGCATGCAGATATGAGCGAATAGAAATTACTTTCTACCTTCATCCCTAGATTTAAATTCCCTTTTCTTAGTAAATGCATGGAAAGATCAACCTACCTCGTTACCGACGTTTTATGTCGATCCTCTGTTGTGCTTGATTACTTGTTCGCAATACTCCTTCCAAAGCTGACCTGCATTCAAGATGAGCAACAACTATGCATGCATACTACTTATATATTAATGGGTTAGAAATCAAACATAAACTAATCAAACCATAAAAAGTTCATGAATTGGGACGGGAAAAACATTCTCTTTATTACTTAAAATGAGTCAACCTACAAAAGTTGAGACTGGCCACCGCTCCTTGAACCTAATCCTAGGCTCTTCTTCTTCTGTCCTTCAACTGCTTTGCTTTAAATCTCCTTTGGCATTAGGAAAGGCTAAAGGGTTGGGACAATGGGAATACGTAAATGGGCAGAGTTTCTTTGCCATATTCTTCCTCCTCCAAATGGTACCCTTACCCCTTCTTTTATAGGCTAGAAGGATCTAGGTATTTGGATGAACCCTCAGCCATGCATGGCCGAGATTTTCAGTTAATTCACCCGTAGCTTTTTGTTCCATCGGCAACTTTCCTTTTTTTATGCTTTTGTCGGTCCACGCGGGCTGTTTTGGGTTAGCCAGCGTGTACATGCATGCAGTAATGGGTTAGGGCGCATGGGCCTTTATACAAGAGGATTTTCAAAGAGTTGTTCAACAGTGTTTTTGACAAAGAAAGAATATGAGTTGGCTTGATGCCAGGTAAGCATGTGTGGTGCAATTTAGGGTTATAACAATGTTTGGTTGTTACTCATTTTTAAGGAAAAGTTTGTATGAAAATGAAAGAAATGAAGTGGCAGTAATTGATGATTGGTATTATAAGATATGTTCAGATAAAAATTTGATTGTTTTTGTTGATTTCTTGAACAATATTCATAAATATTTCCCCCTGCATGATATCACTTTACCCTGAATACAATCCCTCCATACTCCCAATGACCATATCAATACCCTGTTCATGGGGCAATTAATGAATGACATTTTTATGGATGGATTGCATGTGTCATGTAGTGAATAGTAGATCCAAGTATTCATTTATTTAAGTAGAGTTGTATGTATGGGTTAGTAAGAAATTTTCATGACTGCTTAAATATTGCTACATGATGAGTTTTTTTTTTTTTCAACCGATAGTAATGGTCAAAATAATAGAGGCAGAGGTAACTAGTAGCGAGGCTATAGAAGGAATCGATTTTCTATTCACTTTGATGATGATCCACAAGATTTAAACCAATCGTTTCAATTTGGGTTTTTCAATTTGGTTGGCCATGGTATATTGCATCCCCGACCTGACAGACCCCCATTTCAACCTCCTCAGATTTTTCTTGGCATTCCTGTTCCTCCACATGTGTCAATGCAACCCTAAGTCCCCATTAATGATGGTTGGAAAGAAATTCTCCAGTAGCCTATCCCTTATCACCGTGGTTGGCCCACTGTTTCATTACCTTTACCACCACCAATTAATCCCAATGCTCAAATTGTTCATGTTGTTTCACCAATATAGTCCTCGCACGCTAGCAAAAGATTAAAAAATGATATCCCACAACCTGTGCAAGAAAAATGAAAAGTAGCAGCCTCCCCCTCCAGTCCATCCATAGAGTATTCTAAATCTCAGTCTTCGCGTCTCCACCTAAAATACGACTGCTCCCATGTGATCAACGAAATACAACCCCAAGGGTCTAACCAACCAAGGGATACCCCAGAAAATTCAAGAGGAGACAACAATGATAAGAGGAAATACACCTCACACACAAAAAAATATGGATTTAATTTTTTTTTATATGATATTCAATGGTGAATACAATATTTAATGATTTCATCATATTTTGGACAACAAGCTTTATTTTGGATATTTTTTGTGGATAAGATGGATATATTGTTTTCTTGGGATATGTCCTTAAAGTTTTCTGATATTTAAATATTCGATTTAAATGATATCCATGGGAGCTACAAGGGTTTCATATGATCCAAATGATAAATTTTGTATTTTATATTTGATTATTGACAAAGAGAATGATGGGAGTCATAAGGGGTCCCACCTATTTAGTAATTATTAACTAGACCCTTATTTATATTATTATTAATTATTTCTCCCTAAATTAATTAGTTAAGTTGATTTGACTTAACTAAAGAAAGTAGTTGAACTACCTCAACTTATTGAGAAAGAATAAAGGTTCAATGAGAGGAAGAGACAAACGAGAATATAAGGAGAATTACAAGACTAAGGTTTTCTCTCTAACTAGGGAGATAGCTTTAGTTTTCATTCATTTCTGAGTTTACTTAAAGCCTAATCCTCTTGTTGAAAGTAGGGTCTTATTGAAGGCAGAAAGATTCAAAAAAATTAATCATACTTTTCAGCGTCTTTTTTTAAAGGTGTTTGATTCATACTTGATAGTCTGTGTTTTCTTGTCTGTTTGTGAATTAATTTGCATGGCTAATAAATAATGTCTTGGAGATTCAAATGGTAGCATTTTGTGGCAAGTTGATCTATATCATTAGTTTCATTTTTATTTATCTTTCAGAGTCATTTTGTATGGTTTCCATCGGACACTTCTAAATATGATTTTGGTCCATACCCTCGCAGGGGTTTGTAAAGAGAAATACACTTTTTGTATCTCAGAATGAAATAAAATCAGATTATTCTTTTGTCTCATACATGTGTTTTCATGACTTGGTTCTTCCTTTTGCTTTTGTCTCCATTTTTACTTTATTGTAAAATCTATATACATTCTTGTATCTTTGTTTAAATTTTATTTTTACATTGCAACATATGCAAATCATAAAATCAACCTTAATCCTTGTAATTAATACTTGTGGATTTAGTGGATGTTTTGAGGCTATAAACCCCGGGTGAAATTCCCAACTATCTTGTCTTAGCTAGGAAATATCCAAAAATGATTGAGTGAGGAACTCCACAACTTTTCCTCAACATTTATTTGGTGACCATGCCGGGGAGATCTTCCATCTCTCTTTGGTTGATTGTATTCACAATTATCTTTGAATCTTTCTAGGTTTTTCTCGAATGGTCTTTGATTGATTTTTCTCAAGACAATACCTTATACAAGGCAGCCTAATATTGAACATGGTCTTAAAGACCAGAATAGAATTTCCTTGACCTTATTCAATACTATTCTAGAAATTTCTAATACCTGGGTTGAGCTTGAACGCTTTTGGGAAGTCATTGAACAAGATATAAGTATTCGTGAATGTTGGGAAGCCAGGTAAAGGCATCCTAGAAATCAACATTAGCCTCCCTTTTCCTTAGTATTTGGTCTTTTTTTTTTATGTCCTCAAATCCTTGCATTTCTATAAGAAGAAGAGGATTGTCCCCTGAAGATACTCCTATCATTGAAATAGGAAGAAGGAAAGGCATTTTGTCTACCCAAGAAAGCACTCTAAGGAGGACTTTGTCTGATTCTGCTAGATCACCCTTTTCCCCCTTAACCATCACTTTCAAAATGGCATCTGTAGGTGGTGCTAGTGGTGCTGGAGATGCTTCATCATCCCAACCTTCCGCGTCATCAATAATTGGTAGTCTATATAGTCATCAAGTTCCTATACAATTGGCTACCAACCCTACTAAAGTTATAAATATGTACGATCTTTTTCAGTTTGAGGAAGATGCTACAACCACCCCATGGCACGTATCTTCTCCCTTGAATATAGAACATACTACTCATCTGTTACCCAAATTTAAAGAGCATATTCCTAAGTTCTCAGGGAATAATATTGTTTCTACAAATGAACACCTAATGGTATTTTCCATTGCTTGTCATAATATCGGGGCTAACGATAATGATACATGCATACGCTTATTTTTCAAATCCCTTGAATGGAAATCAATAGTTGATTTCTTTGATCTCCCTCGAAAGATCCTTTCCACTTGGGAAGAGTTGGTTTATTGGTTCAAGTCCACTTATGGACAATCCAAGAGCCCGACTGAACAATTAAGGGAATATAACAACATTTCCTACAAAGATGGTGAGACTATTAATTCCTTTAACCTCCCCTTCACCAAATTGTACAATCAAATCCTGAACTAATCCTCCCACAAAACCAAGTTGCTTTAATGCATTACTATAATGTGCTTCCCTCTCCTTATCATCATAGGGTCGAAGAAAAGGCTATTGACAATCTTGGCTATGCTCTCCACACTTTCTTGGAGTATGAAGAGAAACTTGAAAGAACATGTCTCCCTAAAGGAGACTCAGTCAAACAAAGAGATATGTCTTCCCTCCTACAACTTGTGCAAGATATGAACAATCGAATGATAGCCTATGAACGAAAGGGGAATTCTCCCTCACTTACTCCTAAGGCATCTTCTTCTTCTGCAACACATTTTATGAATACAAATGAAAACAATTTCCATCCCAAGGCCATTATGTCTCACAATTGGTGTAACTTCTGCGAAGAAAATCATGAAGAAAGTACTTGTGAAGTTAAGAAGAGTGCGAGAGATAAAATATTTGAAAAGAATCCCCAAACCACTATCATTGTTCTAGATTGGGAAGAACCAAAAGATGTTATGATCATAAATACTAGGAACAAATATTATGCTCCTAAAGGGAAATACAATCGTCCTCATAATTCTTCCACCCTAGCCTCATTTTCACAAGGTACTAATGTACAAACTGTCGAAATTCCATAAATTCAAGGAGTTCCTTCCCCTCTTCCCTCTTCCCTCTTCCAAGTATAACATCCTTAACCAATTGGATAATATCAAGGCCTGTAGGGGTAGGGGTAGACCCCGGGTTCAACGCTTCAACAATGCACCAACAAAACCCTAACTACCGGCCCTTTTAGAAACACCTGCGAAGAAGATGAAGTCTCACCCAAGGTAGAGGCAGGGTTGGTTGCAAGACTCAAGTGTCTACAACCTAGTCGGGACATAGATATGTAATTACAATACTTAACAAAGCACTTAACAGTTAACATTCATTATTATTTATTCCTTATCCACTTCGTAGGAGAAAACCCTAATTACAGAACAACACAGTGTTCAACAAGATCTAACACATCCAAGCACTTAGTGTATAGAAATAGATCTGATCTAGTATTCGTTCACATTACTAAGCACTAAGCTACTATATCATATGCATCTAACATATATTGTTATACTAAGCATAACTCAAATAAAAACCATAATGCACAAAGCAACCATAACACATGATATACGTGGTTCACCCCCAACGTGGGGATACATCCACCAACTCTTTGTCTTATTTATTATCTTCTGTCAATATCCTTACATGCATAGAGCATCAAAACCCACTCCGCATAGGACAGGATATCTACACGCACCTTTCCAGATCTTCCTTCCCCGAGTCAGGTCACAGTACAAAGCCTCTTTACAGTCACTTTCACTTAGCTCTGCAAGTTCTCAACACACAGTATACATAAAGCTAGCTCAATCACATAGATCCAACTACTTACATCTCTTGCACTCAACACAATATAACACTTAGCACCACATCTCTTCTCGCTACTTACATCACCTATCTTTCTATTTATACATTAAAAAAGGGGCCAAGGCATGGCTAAACCCATGGGCCGACATCCCATACCTGTTACATAAACCCTAAACTCAAAAATCTCTAAAAAGGGGGAGAGATCCCGCGATCTCCAATTCACCTTGCGCTCCACCTTCGACCAACCTGTCGAAGTCTCAAAAATGGTCAAACATGACCAAGGTTCTCCAAATATTGGTCAAGGGGAAACAAGGCCAATGCTACTCTTTTGGACATGGTTGTCATCCATGAACAAAAAAATCATCTCAAGAATTTTATTGTAGGAAAGGCTTCCACCATAGCCAATCTTTTTGAAGAGACAAAAGAAGAGGATCCCACTATAAATAAGATAGTTGTAAATAATTTTAGACACCCCATAAAAAACCCTCCATTTTTCATTTCTGTAAAAATTATGGATAAGATAGCCCATTGTTTCCTAATTGATGGGGGTTTGGACCTAAGAGTAATGTCAAAAATCATAACGGAGGAGCTAGGTTTATCATGCACTAATGAAAATTCTAGAAGCATTCTCTCCTATAATAGTCTGCAGCAGTCAACTATAGGTGAAATCAAAGACGTAACTTTAGTTATGTGTGCACATCCCAAAATAAGGACAACCCTTAACATCCAAGTAATCGACATGCCAGTAAGAAACTATTCTATTATCTTAGGAAGAGATTGGAAAGCCATAATAGGTGAATATATTTTGCTTGATGGAACACACTTATCTGTTCCCCGGAATGGAAAGAATATTATAGTCCTAAGAGAAGGAATAGTTTCACCATACATAGAGATAATTCCTCAACCGAATGTAAACTATCTCAAGGAATACTTAGGGGTGTACTCTATATTTATTGATGAGGGTGACACTACTTTGGAACAAATTGATTTAGAAGATGGTATGTAGCACATGCATTTCGATGGCTCATGCTCAAACAAAGGTAATGAAGCAGGCATTATCTTGTACTCACCTATAGGTAAAATCCACAAATTTTCTTATAGGTTATAGATTTATTTCATGAACAATGTCACTGAGTTTGAAGCCTTACTGCTAGGCATTGAAAATGCTTATAACCTTGGTTGTGACCACCTTACAGTTTTTGGTGATTCTGAACTTGTTGTGAACCTTGTGCGTAAAATCTATTCTCCTAGAAATAAGTTTATGAAATTCTATACCCAATATGTTTAGATGCTTATATCAAACCTTTTATCATTTAACATCAATCACAGTAAGAGAGAACTTAATTCAATGGCTGATAGGTTAGTTTTATTTGAGGCATATCCTACTCGACAACTTCTACCTCAAAGGCCTGATTGTAATTTTCAATATTTATATCATCCTCACATTCAAGATAATATAGAACCATGGAAGGTTTTACCTAATGATGAAGGAATTTGTGCTTTCATACAAAATCAACCATTTAAGCCTAAGGAAATCATATCTATGGAAGATGATAAATTTCCAAAAGGCTTGAATCCTCTTGAGAGTTCATTTTCGTTGAGTGATGTAGGAAACAAAGAAACATGTAAGGAAGAGGAGTCGAAAAGGAAAGTGGGTGATACCATTTCCTTGGACCTTGGGACCTCCAAATCTCCAAAGATGGTTAAACTAGGTGCCCAATGTTCTGACAAAGAAAAGGCGAAATTCATAGAACTACTACGTGAATTTCAAGATGTTTTTGCATGGTCATATGGGGATCTTCATGGTTTTGATCCTTCTCTCATACAACATGCCATTCCTATCAAGGAAGGGACAAAAACAGTTAGGAAAAAACAAAGACCCATTAACCCCACACTTGAAGCTACTATTAGAAAGGAGTTAGATTTTTTTTTAAAAGTTGGTATAATCTTTCCAGTTAAGTATTCTAAGTGGGTTTCAAATTTGGTTCCTGTTAGGAAAACAACTGGTCAGACTCGATTATGCATTGTTTTTGTGCATTGAATAGAGCAAGTGTAAAAGATAATTTTCCTCTCCCTAATATGGAAATGATTTTGCAACAGGTCACAGGGTCACAAATGATGTCATTACTTGATGGTTTCTCTGGATATAATCAAATCAAGGTAAAAAGGACTGATAGATACGAAACCACCTTTACTACATGCTGGGGCACATTTTCTTATGAATGCATGCCTTTTGGCTTATCTAATGAAGGTGCCACTTTCCAAGGAGTTATGCAAATAGATTTTGACGATCTAATTGGTAAAATTATCCAAGTATATCTTGATGATTTGACTGTCTATTCAAAGAATCAAATGGATCACTTTGGTCGTCTCAGAAAAGTTCTCATGCAATGTAAAAAATTCAACTTTCTTTAAATCCTTCTAAATCTATTTTTGGCGTCACCAAGGGCAAGATCCTTGGACATATCATTTCTAATTCAGGAATAAGCATAGATCCTGAAAGGATTGATGCTATCCTGAACCTTCCTTCCCCCACTTCCAAAAATGAGGTTCAATCCTTTATGGGTATTATCAACTTTGTCCGCAGGTTTGTTCCTGATTTTTCTTTAATGATTAAACTAATTCATAATATTCTAAAGAAATATCGCTCCTTTTCTTGGATATATTATGTCAAAAATTATTTCGTAAGGATTAAGAAGGAAATTAGTTCTATACCAGTTCTGGCGAAACCAAAATTTGAGAAATATTTTATTATATATACTAATGCCACTGAGGAGGCAATTTCTGCTATCCTTTTGCAATGTGATGATCAGAATAATGAAAAACTTGTAGCTTACATGAGCCAAAGTTTATTAGATGGAGAATTCAAGTACTCTTATATTGAGAGACATACCTTTTCTCTTGTTAAAGTTGTAGAGAAATTTCACTACTTTGTCCTAGGAAAACACACACAGGTAAAAGTCCCTTTGGCTACCATCAAGTTTCTTCTTTCACAAATTTATCTTTCAGGGAGGCTTGCACATTGGCTTGCCAAAATCCAGGAGCATGATTTAACCATCATGAATTCAAAAAACATTAAGGGACGAGACTCATCCCTTCACTTAGCTCAACATGTTGAAGCAAGTGAAGAACTTGATGATCATGATAATCCTCTTTCAACATTGTTTTATATTGAGATTCAAACTCTTTGTATTGTTGAACACCCATGGTATAAAAATATGGTGTATTACTTGCAATATCAGAAATTCCCAGATGACTTAGATCCTCATCAGAGGAGAAGACTCTATCTTGAATCTTCCAGGTATATTATTTTAGGAGACTATTTGTTTAGAAGGTCTGCTGATGGTATATTACTTCGATGTGTGAATAATGAGGAAGCACATAAATTGTTATAGGAAAATCATGGATCTATAGACTCTGTTATCCACGTTGGTGTCCACTTTTATGATAAATATACTACTTTTAAAATCATCAGAAATGGTTATTATTGGACTTCAATTTTTGGAGATTCTTATAAATTCGCAAGATCTTGTGACAAGTGCCAAAAATTCACTGGGAAAGAGCGTCTTTCTTCTATGCCTTTGCAACCTGTTCTTCCTAATTTTCCTTTTTCTAAATGGGGCCTAGAATTTATTGGTCCTATTAATCCTCCATCTTCTGAAGGGCAGATATTTATTTTAACAACCATTGATTATTTCACTAAATGGACTGAAGTCATCCCTCTTAGACACTCACAAGATGAACATGTAATTTCTTTCCTGGAAACTAATATCTTCTCCAGATTTGGCATTCCTTTAGAGATTATTACATACAATGGTCCCACTTTCATTTCCGCAAAATTGACTCAATTTCTAGCTAAATTGGGAGTAAAACATTTCACTTCATCATCTTATTACCCCCAAGGAAATGGGCAAGTCGATTCTACTAACAAAAATCTGGTTAGGATCATAAAGAGGCTCATTGAAGATAAGCCTCGTCAATGGCATACCCTCCTCAGCTACGCCCTTTGGGAAGATCACACTACTACCAAGTTAAGAAGAAGTTGCACTCCCTTCCATCTTGTTTATGGTCAAGAATCTATTCTACCTACTGAGATGGAACTCTCCTCTCTACGACTAATGCTACATATTGAAGAATTAAATTCTTCCAATGTCCCTCAAAGGATACGTTATCACATAAACTTGTCAAAGCCTTAGGGGTTTTTGGTTTCTACCTAAGTATGTATTTTTGCTTGTCTCTCCTCCTTTGGAGACCCAATCGTAAGGTTTTTCCTTTTGGCTCATAGTTTTCTTCTTTTGTCTTCCTGAGACGTGTCAGCCCTAAGCCTTTCTATTTTATCCGAGGTCGATCGCTTCTCTCTCCTTGTCTCTATCACTATTCCTTTTGCATTCCCTATCCCTCATCTAGTCATTCAAGTATTTGTTTACTGAAGCCACAGCCATAAGCACAAACACAACACTTAGAGCGGTCTAATATGGACTCAAATCAAGCGAGTGAGAAAGATCATCTTTCAACGAAGAAGATTCACCAAGTATATCATATCGACGACCATCAGGCGATCGGGATCATAGAGTTACACGAAGTATAGTGTCAGATAGAGTTCTGAAATCATGAGGCCATCCTAGTCGTTGATCCTGGGAAGGACATGCAACGCAAGATTAGCATTTTGCTGACTCGCAGAATGGAGAATTCAAAGGGCAGAGTCATGAGGACTCGTGATACGTAAAGTTGTGAAATGATCTGGGTTGTCTATTTCAAAAGGACACGTGGCGCAGGATCAACATGGGAAAATTATTTTTGGGAAGGCCGAGGTGAGAAGTGTTTGTTAGTGTCAGAAGTCACTACTGGATTGCAGCAGGAGCAGAGCCTGATGCCCATCAGTTTTATGTCACGATTGGTATATAAAAGGGTGATCTAATGGTTGCAGATCCAGAAGAATATCATTTTAACTCAGAATCCTAGGCCAGGCTATGCACAAGCAGGTGAGGTCTTGATCTAACTTCAGTCAGTAAGTTGTAATAAGGGTGAGTAGGAGGAATACTTCAAAGAGAAACTGCAAAGGTCTGTTGTAGGCATCAAACTTCCAACATCCCGTAGAAGAAAGAACACACACTGAAATGTGCTAGGATGACACAGTTACAGTAACACAGTGATCATACCTGCATCATGGTGGCTACTGTAACAACTCGCCTTAATCTTTCAATGAGATACTCAGGGTAAGAGGAAGAAAAAGACACAGGAGGTTTATTTAAAACTGGTGAAAACACTGTCATGATCAAACATACATCACACAACATAATCTCCCTCGATTGGACCTGCCAATTCCAAGTGTCTTAAAACAAATCTTACAAAGAGATGGAGAGAAGATGAATTTCATTAAACATGAGGTCTCAAATACATCTCATAACCAGAGAACCAAAAATTTCATTAAAGCTTTATAATTCGGGAGCATAGCTCAACCATCGATCCTTCAAAATAAAAATAAAAACCTTCATATACTTGGAGAAAATCCCAACAGGAGCTTTGAGTTACTGCATTGAAGGCATTACATCTGCATGTTTACTTATAGACTGTGCATGCAGTCTCTGGTCCATAATGCACTTCGGTCAGAAGCCACCATGTTCTAGAATGATCCTGCAAGGAGTTGACAAGCTAACAGTCCTCTCCTGGACTTTCCATTTATGGTGGAAGTGATGTCCACCCACCACAAACCATTTCAATAACTACTTCCTTGGGATTGTAAATGACCCCAGTCAACTCTGTGACTTTGGGACGTGGAGGTTTCTCATGCTGCCACCTCGATCTACTAAATGACTTCATGGTAAGACGTCAAGGTTGACGCGATAACTGGGGCACCTGACAGGGAGTGGTGGATGAGCGGTGACTAGACAGGGATGATTTGGCATATTAGATGTGGAAGTGAGACGAGGAGAGGCCAGAGGATGAATGTGGCAGATCTTGTGGGGGCCATGGAGATATGGTGGTGGGATGTGATTTGTCGAAGGGAAACACATCTCCTATGATGGGACGATGTGATAGGGAGAGGGACAAGTGTGGGAAGACAAGAGGGAGAGAAATGAAAAATGATATGCCATGAGGGTGAGTGGAAGGTGAGTGTGTCCTAACGAGACAAGGGGGAAATGAGTGATGTGACTAGTGGACAGGAGCCCTAGTGGAACATAGGTGGAAAGAGGAGGGGGCTGATGGAAGGAGGAGGCGCCATGATAGAAAATGGGCCCACACTGGAAAACCGCCCATATTGGACCCCCCATCATTAAAGGTAGAATGACCGAGGGGGGGTTCAGAATGGAACCTCAACCATAGATCGGGGCGTGACTCGCCTGACCCTTCATATCTGTGCACAGGAAAATTGCCATATTGGACCCCCCCCCCCCACCCATTAAAGGTAGAACGATGGGGGGTGGTCTAGAATTGAATCTGGATCGAAGATCTGGGCATGCATATTTTGACCACCCAGATCTGCGTGCTGCATAATCCAGAGCCCTTATGTGCCCCCGACTTAGGATAAATGGGTTTTTTAACCATTCTTTGCCACTTTTTCGCTGAAGGGGACACTTTGTAGTAAAACACCTCGCATACAATATTATGTGCTAACATTAGGCTCCATGGGGGATGACTTTCGCCCTGCGAGACGCCAATAACTATTTTTCATATCTAGTGCCCTGACGTTGGGCTATGGAGTCACTATTAAAAATGAAAAATAAACTGAAAAACAATATTTACAAACACATAGGAGCCATGTGTGGCTCAAAAGAAACATTTCTTCATAAAATGACCATTCACAGGGCCATTGAAAACTTCTTAACCCTCCAAATCCTGCAACCTGTAGGTATTATTTGAAAACACTCCAGCGACCTTGAAGGGCCCGATCCATAGGCTTTCGAATTTTCCATGTTTACCCTTGTCTTACTTGGGAGAATCCCATTTAAATACCAGATATCCCAGTTGGAAATCCTCTTTCTTGACCCTCCTGTCAAAGAACTGCTTGATCTTTTGCTGATGATTATGAGCTCGATTCATTACCTACTCCCTGGTCTGCTACACTTCCACCGTTTGATGGAATCTTCTGACCATATGAGCTGGCTCTCCTTCATAATATTGAAATAATTTTGCTACTGGTAGAGCCAACAGAGTGGGAAAAACAACTTCTGTCCCATAAACAAGTTGAAAAGGGGAGGTGCCCAGGGATTTCTTGGTTGTCACTCAGTCAACCCATAAAGAAAATTTGAGTTTTCAGTCCCATGCCTTCTTATTATCTTCGAACAATATTTTAATGATCTTAATAAAGATTTTATTGGAAGACTCTGACATTCCATTTCCTTGTATATAATAGGGAGTGGAATGAACCAGTGAAATCTCAAACTACTCACAGAACCTCACCAGAGGCTCAGACCTGAAAGATGCAACATTATCAGTGATAATTCTGTTGGGGCATCCAAACCTTTCTATGATATTCTCCAGGAAGCTGATGATAACCTTGTGTGAAGAACTCCTGGTGGGGATAGCTTCTATCCACTTGGTAAAATAGTTAGTTGCAGTCAGGATCCATCTGTGCTAGAAGATTGAGGAAGGATGAATCTCTCCAATGAAGTCCAACCCCCATTGTTGAAAGGATGTTGTAGCTACTACAGGTTTTAGTGGCAGAAATTTGAGCTGCTTCTTTTTTGAGAACCTTTTGCATTTGATGTAGGATCTCACCTCTCTGTAGACATCCATGAATAAGGTGGGACAATAGTACCCAACCCTGAGAATCTTGTGGCCCATGGTCTTCCAAAAGTGGTGTCGCCCACAGAGGCTGCTATGGAAGTCAAATGTCACTTTATGGGCCTCCTGTGGGTTCAGACACCTCAAAAACACCCCTAGAGGGTCTCTCCAGTACAAGACTTGGTCAATAAGGAAATATTTGACTACTTTGATATTTAAAGCTCTTACCTTACTCTTCCCTATTTTATCAAGGGGATTTAATTCTAGCAGAAAATATATGATATCTCTATACCAGGTGCACTCTGCTAGTGGAGGACTGTCTTGAGGATTGCCATCAAACAATTCAGCCTGTTGATTTCCTAAGAAACCATCGATGAATTTAACCCCCAAGGATTTGCAATTTGATTCATCCAGTAGCTTGGCTAAGCCCTACCCTTTAACCAACTTGGTTGGATTAATATCTAGGTCAAACTCAAGGATCTTGGTAATCCACTTGCTTCTTTTCTCGTTTATGTCAGGATGAACGAAATTGTCCTTCACAGAAGCTGAAGGAACATATCCAATGGTTTTTGAATGAAGAACATAGACTCTGAATGCTTTAAGGGCCTTGACCAAGGCATAGGATTGCTTCTCCATGATGTTTTATTTGACCTCTTCATCTCTTAATGCCCTGCTGAAAAATGAAATGGGCTGCTCCAGCCCTTCAACATTCTTCTGTAATAGAACGATTGCTACTATATCAAAATAAGAAAAGGAAAAAATTAAGAAATCGTTGGAATAATCGAGACTGATCAGCATAGGTGCCTCAGTCAAAGACTTTTTTATTTGGACAAAGGATTCCCTGGGTTCAACAGTCCATTTTACTTCATTTCCCTTTCTGAGCATGGATGTGATGTGCTTCAACAACTCAACAAAATTTGAGACAAATATCCTTAGAAAATTAATTTTACTCAGGAAAGATTGGACCTCTTTCTTGGATCTAGGAAGTGACAGGGTCTGAATTGCCTTCACCCTACTTGGATAAATTCTCACTCCCTCTGTTGATACTATATGTCCTAACAACTTACCCTCCTCCATAGCAAACAAAGATTTCATGGGGTTTAAGGAAAATCCAAACCTTCTGCATTTCAATAAAACCTTCCTTAAGTGACAACAATGCTCTTTATCAGATCCGAAGAAGACAGTGATGTCATCCAGATACATCACCACGAACTGATCTTTCTCCCCAATGAAGGCTATGTCCATGGCTCGCTGAAATGTTTCTCCTTCATTCATTAATCCAAAAGGCATTTTTTCATACATGAATGTGCCCCAAGGAGTGGTGAAGGTTGTTTTTTCTATATCCTCAAGTAGGATCAATATATGATTATAGCCAGAAAAACCATCAATCATGGATATCCTGGATGCACCAGTTACCCTCTGCAATATGTGCTCCATCTTAGGTAGGGGTAATTGTCCTTTCTGAAGCTTTTGTTCAGGTTCCTAAAATCAACACAAAGTCTAATTTCTCCACTCTTCTTTCTTACTGGCACCATATTAGCCACCCACTCAAAATATCTCAAAGGGACTATGATTTGAGCATCCAAAAACTTATTTACTTCTTTCTCCATGATAGGCAACAACATCGGATTAATCTGTCTTAACTTCTTCCTGAATGGCTTAGCTTCTTATTTCAATGGGATCTTATGTTCCATGATAGTTGTGTCATATGTCTTGAGGTATTCATAGGTCCAAGTGAACACATCAACAAATTCTTTTAATAACTCAGCATATTCGGCTCTTTGCCCCTTTGACAGTCTTCTTGACAACTTGACGAACTTAGAATCCTCCTCTGTGCCAATATTGAATTTAGTTACATCAACATCCCCATTTGAAACCTTACCCTTCACTGCCACATCATTCCCATCGAAAAAAATTTCTAAAGGAACCAGTCCCTTTGGAATGTGATTTCTAGGCAACTGAACAATATGGTAATTAGAAATTTTATTTAAAAATACCTTAGGGTGCAGATCACCTTCGGGATCAAGATATTGATCAATGTGCAATGTAGAGAACTCATCAACAGACTCGAGGAATTTTCTGATTTCAAGATCATCCTCAAACACCTTCCAATGTCTGATATTGTCTAGTACAGATGGCCTATATCTTATCTCAACATCATATTTGATCCTGGGTGGCAGAGGTATCCTAATCTAGCTAGCTAAGACAGCTAGGGAATCAACCAAAGTATTTTATTCTCTTGGAATAAAATAAATGTTGAAAGCTAAGAAGAAATTATCAATCAGGTCCCACACCTCATTTTTGTAACTTCTGAGTCGAGGATGTTTATCTCAATAAGAATTTCTGACCTGCTGGACTATCAACTCAACATCTCCAAACACTGCTACCTCTTTAATTCCCATCTTTTTTTCAACCCTTAAACCTAAAACAAGAGCTTCATATTCTTCTACATTATTGGTGGTTTCAAACTCTAGCTTGTATGATAGGGATATGGTTTCCTGACAAGGTGATACAAAAACCACTCCGGCACCAACACCTTCACTAGAAGAGGCTCCATTGAAGAACATCTTCCACACAGAGGTAGTTGGAGGAGGTATTTCATGATCAGACAAGGGTTGTTTTCTAATTTCAAGAGGGACTTCATGAGCATCAGTAATATGTAACAAACTAGACCCCAAATCCATGTCAAGTTCATAGATAGGATAGTTAGTGGGGTCTGCTTTGTCATTGACAGTGTAGGCCAACTAAGCTTCTCTATACAATCTTTTGTGTTCTCCTTCAAAAACTGGAATAGTGGCATATGTGAGGTCCATTTGTAATGTTCCTCCAAGATTTTTAATCCAAGATCTTGACAACAACATGCCAAACTTGGGGGGAACATCAGCTACCACAATGTCCATGACCACACTCTTCATTGGCAGTTGAAATAAAGACACCCCCATGTATTTGATGACTCCAAGACATTTCACCCTCCTTGAATCAAAAGAGGTCAAATCATGATAGGCCTTGGTCACTTCCAGTCCCAATTCTTCCATGATTGTTTTGGGAATGAGGTTATGATAAGCCCCTGAATCCATCAGGCAGTTATGCAACACCTTATCATGTATGTTTAGGGATGTGTAGAAGGGAGGGGATGAATCATCTCTGTCTTCTACCATGGGACCTAGGATGATTGTTGACTTTTCATATTGGAGATTTACTAAGTCTATGGTAAGTTGAGGTGGCTCGGACATCAACAGTTTGGAGAGGGACCTTTTGAAATATTTATTTTTAACAAGTTCCAAGAGGGGTACGGGAATTCTGATCTTTTGAATTTCGTGCTCTAAACTAAAGGAGGAAGGAGGATTATGAATTTCCCTTACCTCTGAGACGAGGTCTTTGGTTGTTGGTGAGAGGTTCTGAGTTTTATTTTCTCAGGTAGTGTTTGTTGCAATATTAGCAGGTTTTTCTTCTATGAGGGGCTTATTAGACTTCTCTTCTTTCTTCTTTGATCTGAGATTGTATTTGTTAGAACTTCTATCATGGGATTTCTCCCCTTTACTCAGCTCATTTATTTGACTGTTCATAAGGGATTCTTCATATGTAGATTGAGTCAAATGGGGAAAAGGGGAGGTTTCTTCAATACAATGAATTTTAGGGCCAAGCTCCTCTTCTTCCTTCTCTTCATCAGTGACAAGGTTATTATTGAGGGGGGTCTAAATCCTTTGATCATACCTATATTTGTTCCTTTGTTCCCTTGGCATAATCTGAGGAACATTTTTGTTAGGCCTCCTGAAGTTGCCTCTGTTGTCGGTGTTTTGAGGATTTTTGTATGTCTGATTCCCCTCCATTTTTGCAGACAGAGTCTTCACCATCTTTGTCAATTCATTCAATTGAGGGTGAGCTGCAGAAGAACCAGAGGTTGATGCCTCAAATTTCCCTCTTCCTCTATCTTTGTCATATTTACTTCTGAGACTATTAACTACGAACACATTTGATTCTACTTCCAAGGCTACATCTTTCATGTTAGCTAGGGAAGTGGCTCTTCTTTCTCTAAGTAGGAGGCAAAAATCGAGGTCAAAAGAACTAGCATAAGTGATTTTGGTAGAGGATTCTGTGGGTTTGATCTCAGCAGGGATCTTATTGTACATGTTGTTGAATCTTTTGGAGAGGTTAGAGACAGACTCTCCTTCCTTCTTCTTCGAGGACCCAAATTATGTCATGTAATACATGAAATATTTTTTATCTCCCCACTGTCTCAAGAAGGCGTTATAAAGAGCCTCAATCCCAACAATAGATCCAGGGGTCAGTCCCCTAAACCATTTCCTAACCTCACCATCAAGGCTCTGGACAAAGACTCTCATCTAGACATATTCATTTTCAATGTTCAAGTTGTCTGCATAATTGTAGAAGGCAACAAGGTGCTCTTCAGCAGTTATGTCTTCCTCTCCAGTGAATTTAGGAATATATTTCAAGTAATCTCCAGTAGGGAGAGGATTGACTGGTTGAAGTAGGACTAGAGGGGAATCTCTAGCAGCCACTATGGCATCTATTCTATTACCAAGGGGATTGGCTCCTGCCATAGGGATATTAGGTGGAGGAGAATTAGGAGGAGATGGGGATCAAATAGGGGAGAGAGGAGCTAAAATCGTAGGAGGAAAAGGGAACTAAAGAGGATTTGAAGAAAAGGCTACATGGCTTAAAGGAGTAGAGGGATGGGTTAACACCGCAACAACAACATTAACCAAAGGAGGGGTGTTAAATCTTGGGGTAGGAAACTCTCCTAAGCTCCTGGGTCTAGACTAGGCTGTGATGTCAGAGGAGATAGGAGTGAAAAAAGTTTCTCCCTCCAATGAAATACCAGGGGAAGGAAACTTAAGAGGAACACTCCTAAAATTTAGGAAACGAGAAACTTCAATAAAGGGTCTGCTAGGAAACTGAGAAGAAGGAATGGGAGTTTCTAATAGAGGGCAACGAGAACTATCAGAAATACTTGGTTCAGAAGTAGAAGTTCCTTCCTTGAGGGTATTTCCCTTTCTGATAAGCTTCTCTAGATCGGCTTCAATTGTTGCTAAAGGTAGCTTTGGAGTAGACCCTGTGTGTCTGCCTCTGGAAGCCACAACTAAAATAATAGGTTTGCCACAGTGGAGTCGTCACAATGGATTCACCAGGTGCACAATAGCAATCTTCAAGGGCTCTGATGCCTAATGCACCTTCAGAATAAGAGGCTCAATTTCATTCAATTCTGGGGAAAAATTAAACTTTGTCCATGGCAACGACGCCAGAAAATATTAGCATTAGAAGTCACTCCTGGATTACGGCAGGAGCAAAGCCTGATGCCCATCATTTTTATGTCACGATTGGTATATAAAAGGGTGATAGACTGGATACAGACCCAGAATAATATCATTTTAAGTTAGAATATTGGGCCAGGCTATGCACAAGTAGGTGAGGTCTTGATCTAACTTCAACCAGTAAGTTGTAATAAGGGTGAGTAGGAGGAAGACTTTAGAGAGAAACTGCAAAGGTCTGCTGTAGGCATCAAACTTCCAACAACCCGTAGAAGAAATAACAAACACTAAAATGTGCCAGGATGACATAGTTATAGTAACACAATGATCATACCTGCATCACGGTGGCTACTATAACATCTCTCTTGAATCTTTCAATGAGCTACTCAGGGTAAGAGGAAGAAAAAGACACAGGAGATTGATTTAAAACTGGTGAAAACATTGTCATGATCAAACATACATCACACAACATAATCGCCCTCGACTGGACCTACCAATTCCGAGTGTCTTAAAACAAAGCTTACCAAGAGATGGAGAGAAGTTGACTTTCATTAAACAAGAGGTCTTAGATACAAATCATAACTAGAGAACCAAAAATTTCATTAAAGATTTACAATTCGGGAGCATAGCTCAACCCTCGACGTAAGGCCTCAGTAACCCTGCACGAGGAGGAATGATCTTCTGTAAAACCCGAGATGGAAGCATAAGGATGAAGTATCGAATCAATGGATGAGTTTCTGTCAAGAGATCTATGGTCACTCACGACCGTCAGATCGAAGGAAGAAGATGGAGTGTTAAGTGTCTTAACCCTGATAGGTGTTAATCGACAGACGAGATTCTATTGGGAAAATTGTGGTCACGCATGACCATTAGATTGGTAGGAGTAAGTAGGGTATTAAAATCCTTACCCCTTTGTTTTCCGTGTCTTTATGGAATGCGAAGAATTCGAGACCATAGATCTCCAAGGTCCATGGGAGTATCTGGACCATTGACTTTTCCACCTCCAGGGAGTCGTGGAAGAATGCAAGGGTAGGAACCAATCTGAGCCATCAAATCTCGGCTAAAAAAACCTGGCAACCATTGGATCTGTTAGGAGTTACCCGCGGGTTACGACCCCAGTGTATAGGGGCAAAAGCCCCGGGATAGATCCAAGTCGTCTGAATGATGGAGGCCACGTGTCGTAAGATTACCCATTTTGGGAAATCAGGAATCACGGAATCGAGATTCCTGATGATGAGATTTTAGGATTTTCCATATTCAAAACCCCATGATAGATCTGAGCCATCCGAATGACGGAGGCCACATGTCGAAAAATTACCCATTTCAAAAAATCGTGAATCGTGGAATAGAGATTCTTGATGATGAGAGTTCAGGATTTTCCATGGTGAAAACCCCGGGATAGATCTGAACTGTCCGGTTGACAGAGGTCGCGTGCTGTAAGATTAACCGCATYGGGAAACCAGGGATCGAGAACTCGGGAGTCCCGTGATCGAGAGTTCAGAGTCTCGTGATGATAAACACCGATGAATGGATAAGATTCTTTCAGAGGATCTCAGGGTCTGTAATGACCGTTAGATATGAGGGAGAGATGTTGGATTTAAGTCGGGGCGCAAATTCCCATTAAGGAAAGTAACGAGTAGATCTGGACGACCAGAGTCCACCCACCCAGATCTACAATTGAGGTTTCATTCTAGAGCCCCCTTGTTGTTTTTCCTTTAGCGGTGGGGGGGGGGGTTCGGAATCGGATGTGAAACTCTTGAACAGTTGATATTAATTCACCCTGATCGATGGTGCTCAGGGGAATTCCGGACCCCCCATGCCATTCTTCCTTTAATGGGGGGGGGGTCCGGAATAGTGTGGCGTGTGAAATGGGGCCCCCTCTTGTTTTTTTGACTACCATGTCACAATTCCCCTCTGTCACCTGCACTCCACTTACCCGTGCGACGGGGCCTGTTCTCATTGGCCATTTTCTAACCCTGTAGGGATTCGTCCCTATTGGTCGGTTGCTAGCCTGTCAGGGTTCGGCGGTTGCAGAGTCGAATGATTTGACATCACTGTAGCACCGAGGCGTGAAATACAAAAGACACTGTGATTATTTGAACTATTATCCTGACCCATGATCACATGGGAACAGAGAGAGAAAGGGCTAGATTGCGTTAAGACTTCATAGGTAATTCGAGGGTTTTGATTCTACGGAAATCAACGAAAAAAAAAAAAATCGATTGAGGTAGTAGGTATGTGACAATTACATCCTACTACACACCACCATTGTGATTGCGGACTCAAACCCCATGTACCATGTCTTGACACGTCAAGTGCTCGGGGGAAAATACTCTAAATGGATCGTCATCCTTCAGGAATTCGACCTTGAATTTGCGAAGTCCAAAGCCAAAAAGTCCCTGGTGTTTTCGGAGCTTATCTGCGATCTACCCCATGATGATGAAGATATCAAACCTAGAGATTCTCTCCCTGACAAAACACTTTTCCTCATCAGCACCTTTGATCCTTGGTATGGAGACATCCTCCTTTATCTCCAAACCCAATGCTTTCAACCTAACACTTCCCATGAAGAGCATCGATGTATTCGCCACCATTCTCGTCGTTATCTTATCATCGACGACACCTTGTATCATCGTGGTATTGACACTATCCTTCGACGATGTTTGATTCATGCAGAGGTTGAACGCGTTCTAAATGACTGTCACCTTGGAGCCTGTGGTGGTCACCTTTCTGGGATGGCTACAGCCCAGAAGATTCTACGTGCTGGCTATTTTTGGCCCTCGATTTTAAAAGATTGTATTGAGGCAGTCAAAAAATGACCACCCTTTCTGAATGATGGTCATACCGCAACTCTTTTTTTTTTTAACCACATAATAACTCATTTTGGTGTACCACGCGCTATTGTCACTGATCACGGTTCACACTTTAAGAACCAGATGAAGAGTGAATTGCATGCCAAGCTGGGTTTTCGCCATGAAAAATCATCCCCATACTATCC
>JASDQU010103905.1:86334-101371 GCA_032191745.1 Picea mariana | reverse complement strand
CACAATATGTTTTGTTGAGCACTCAACACACCCTAAAAATCCTATGTCAATTTTTCACTTTTTGGGCACCACTTAATTTTGCACTATTTGAATTCGATTTTCTTTTGATAAATGTTTTCAATTTGCTTGCTCTCTTAATGCTCATGAGCTACTCAGGTCTATTTAAATTCATAAATTAAAAAAAATCCTAGCACTTAAGGAATTTCCCAGCAAAACACTTCACCCGACGCGCTCAATATTCGACATCGAAAGAAATTAAAGGGTGAAAAGGAATCACTCGAAAAACCTCAGTCGTTGAGCACCAATCTTCATCGATATTGGTGAAAGGAAGTTTTATTTCATGAAAAATACCACAAATGGATATCATCAATATTCGATCCCCTTCAGCATCGGCAAAAGGCGAAGGGAGTAATGTTTAAAAGGAAAGGAAACGATATCGCCAATAGTTGATACACGAAGCACTTGTTGGAATTGGAGAAAACCGAATCATGACGAACATTGTGACCATGCTAATAATTTTTCCCTCGATCATCGATTCCCGAAGCATTTTGGCATCGGCCATTTTTTGAAGATGCTAACCCAAAGGAAAATATGTGATAGGTTTATCCTCGATCATCGATCCCCGATTCCTTTTCGGCATCGGCAATCCCAATTTTAGTTTAAGAATACACAACTTGAAGAAAGTATCGACTCCGACTAATAATCATGAGTTAAGTCACCTATCTTCGTTGCCACATGTCCTAAGCCATTTTTTCCACATCAACGTACGATGAAATTGATCGGTGTCAGAGGTTTTTTGCAAAAGGATATCAACGAAAACATCCATAATACATTGTCGATCCCTGATCCACCCACTAGGAAAGTGACACGATGGGACGTTTTAGTGCTAGATACGATTAAATTCTGAGTTTTTAAGAGGTTAATTAATGTCAAATATCGCATTAGTTACTACTCTGTGTGCGAATCAAAAAACAATCGTTTGAAATTATCAATAGAACACTTCACCCTCTATACCTCCACCGTCAACCCACGATGAATTAATTTTACAGAGATCCGGCGACAGATTTGTTTGAAGTTCACTCATCACCCAAATTAATTGGTTGATGTGACACGGTAAGTTCTTCCCAATTCAAATTCTCTTGATTTACTGTAAACAAGACCATTCTGAATGCAAAGGAGTTTTAGAGCATTCAGAGGAGTGAGACGAGTAATTCAAATCTTCTGAGATCCCATGAGTATCAAACTACAAGGTTTAGCAAGAATTACAGGTATGTACCAGTCTGAATTTTTTGTGTTCTTACTTCATATATACATTTTTATCCAATTTCATTATGTATGCCATCCCTAAAGGATTTTTTCGATTGCAGGAACAATTCCTACAAGAAAACCAACCACCAGGCAATCTCTGAGAGTGTCGAAGCTAAAGGAACCAAAGGTAGGAGAAGGATCCTCCCCAACGGCCACAAAACAGTGATAATTTGCTCCAAGGTTGGAACCAGTCATTAGGACATCTACCAAGAAGATTTTCACTCAACCTCCGGCCTTTGGAGACATAGAGGCAACCACAGGGACCAAGGCGGTACTTCCACACTGAGGAGAAATTTTCAAGAAGATCAGTCGGGAATATTTCCCGGAATATATCCTGCACAGTGACCTCGATATGAGGAAGCTCGATGATGAAGTTTTTTCGAACATTCGAAGATCATACTTGCACATGGTGGAAAGCAAAACTCCAGTGTTCCCCTACATAGAACTCCTAAAGTGGCTCATAGACCACACGGACACACAAAAGTGTTTGATTAACAACGTCAATGGAGAGTGTGTGGGGGTTTTTATTCCACTAGAGGTGTAGATTTATTATAATCTTAGAGACTTGAAGGAGTGTCTAAACACCAATTTTGTCGTAAATTTCTGCAAGCACCATGACACCGGTCGGGTGATGGCTTCATGGTGGAGAGAAGACAAGAAATATACCAATCGAACCTCTAGCTGGTATCATATGGCCAACTTAAGGGAGTTGTATATCTATATAATGGGCCTCATATGTCGGTTGTACTGGGAGAAATATTGTTCTAGGTTTTCAGAGGCATGGATGCCTCTAGCTTACATAGTGGCCATTTTCGGGAGAGATTTCAACTGGGGAGCCATCATTTCAAAGCAGCTGAGCATCTTCATACAACAAGCTCAGATGCCAAAATAAGGAGAGAATCCATCCTTCTGCATGGCTTCGTATTTATTGGATGTCATATGCACCAGGAATGTCTTTGTCAGCATGAACATGAGCTAATACGCCTCAAAACTCCCGGTCCACATTTACTTCGGCATTTTATGGGAGAATAGGTACAAAACATCATACTCCCTTATCTATGATGAATTCATCGCGCGCATTCATTACATTCTTTTCAAGAAAGAGTGTTTGAGGCTATCAACTGCAGTAAAAAAGGTGATAGCAAAGGTTGGCCACTGGTATCTGGACGAACGTGATACCTACATTAGGGTATTCGGGGCCACTGGAGCACCTCATCTCCTACCTATCCATGTTCGTGATCGACTAGTAGTAGGGGATAAATGCTACCAAACTATCCTACAAGGATACAACACTATTCTAGTGAAAGATAAGAAGAGGGAATTTATATCTTATGGGTTCCATATAGGTTTCTACCTAGTAAAAGACACTGCTCAAGCCAAGCAGGAAGGACTGAGCCAATTGGAGTTCTGATTCCAGACCGGTCGTTTCCGCAAACATGACCCAAGGGGTCTAGTCTTGAAACATTCATCGCAAGTGTCATCATGTTGGCTTTACACCCACGACAAGTTCAAAGATGAGGTATTCACCGAAAATGCTCAAGATTGGGATGAATTCATTGCAAGGATGGTCGACACTAAGATGACCAAGTTCAAAGCCATGAGCCTGGATGAACAGGCAATAATCCTAGAACAATCGGCTCAAGGGGCCCTTAGGTCCAGGGAAGAAATGATAGTGGTGAAAGTAGAAGAATCCCCCCAGGTAGTGGCCAAAGTAGCAGAAGCCCCCCAGGTAGCGGCCGAAATAGCAAAGATTCCTCGGTCAACCCCAGTGCAAGATATAATTTTCTTTGAGGCTCGGGACCCACGGTAGAGGGGGTTACTTATGTTAGAACATGTGCAATGGATAATGGATCAGCTGCAAGATGACTCGAACATCCTAAACATGACAAGGCTCACTAAAGACAATCCAGATAGAAGTCAGACGGGCCCAAGCGACACTGAATTCATAGATTTTGATGACATTACTGGGTTAGATGACCCTGATTTTACAACACCACTCGCCAAATCGCCGACAGGTGTTTTAGCTCAGCCAGGGAAGGTCAAATAATTGCAAAGGACTAGTTCGTCAAACCCCTTAAGCAAGCTAATAAATATATATGATGATTATGAGATCCCAGAAGTATCTCTTGTGACCCCTGTGCATATCGAATAAGAAAAGGGACCAGAGAAGACATCTTCCCCTGTTCTCGATGCCCAAATTCAGGAGGTTCCACAGAGAGAAAAATAAGCCAAGAGTATCCTAGCACTCGGTTGCTTTATGCACAGGAGATCCAAGCAGACAGTCCGAAGGATGAGCCAAGGTCAGACGAGCCAAAGAAAGAAGCCCCAGAATAGGAAATCGACATCTCAATGGTCGATGAACAAGTAAGTACCAAGCCTATCCCCGACGCATTTATTTCAATCGGTACTCAAACCCCCAATGAGCGACAGACAGAAGACAGGCTTTCAGAGCACAAAGAGGAAGTTAAAGAATCCAATCTTGAACAAGTATATACCATCAGAAGTCTGGGAAATAAACTCACTTGGGAAGATCAGTAAATCCTCGAACCTGTGGATGAAGTAGCCAACATACATGCCATATCTTATGATCAGAAAAGGAAGGCTATCGTCTAGAGGACCACCAAGAAGAGGAAGATCACTTTGGATCGCTTCATCCTCATCACTACATAGGAACATCTAATAACCACAGAGCATGCTAAGACATCTGAACTAATCGACACATGGATGGCAATCACAGATGCCACCCTGGACAGAGCTAAAAGAGATGAAGAGGAACTAGCCACTTCCCTAAAGGAACTAGAACATGTGCACCACTTGGAAAAATACTATCAGGACACCACACAGGCTGTGGTGTATCTAAGGAGAGAATTCAAGGAGGCATACAGAAGGTTCACAAATGAATGACACCTATTCACTGCAAGAATATCCGAGCTTTAGGAAGGCACCCTCATGGAACTTGTGACGTGCAAATATATGGAGAGGTGGTACGAGAAAGAACAACAGACCATGGACATAATCGAGTATATCAGCATGATGAAAAAGGGCTGAGACATCGAAGATCACGACATCCGGGTGTTAACAGAAAGCAACATCGACTGCATCAAGAAATCGGCCCAGTATTGGGAAAAAATGGTGTGGGAGCCTCATCGAAAAATTTAGGAAAAATAGGCCAAGTGCGAGAAGAGATGGGTCAAAATAAACAAGGCAATGAAGGATATCAAACTCCCCAAGTTTCGCATGCCCGATGAATTTTTCGACTTGCATGACATAGTCAAATTGCATACCGAGCAAGACTCACTATGGGATGGATAAACAGCAAAGGTGACAGAAACGGCGCAAGTTCAGGTGCGATAGTTTATGGAACACCCAATCAAAGCTCGGGCTATGTTGCAAAAGTTAAGTTCCATTATAGTCAAGTATCGGGAACATGTAGTAGAGATAAGAGAGATTCACTTGGCCTCGATGGAACAACATAGAATCCCATACACCAACACCTACAAGGATATGTTCATCAAGTGATCGGAGTATGAGAGGAGTCGCCCTCTTAAGTGATATCTTGAGATGAATCACATAAAAACTCATAGGAGAGAACGCCAAGTGGCAATTTTTTTTTTCTTATCTGCACTTTAGTTGTTATTTTAGTTAATTTTATGTTAATTTTATGTTATAAATAAGATCATTGACTGATTAAGTAAGGGGTAGATGGTTGTTGCAAGAAACTCTTATTTATGGTTTTGTTAAGAACTATTTTGGAGCTTCCTTTAATTGGGAAGTCCTTTTGGACCAGAGACAAGTTTATGCTTTCATCAAATGCATGTATGATTGGATGTGGAGAAGAATTATTTCCTATTTCATCTCATGAATGGATGCAGTAGTGAGTAAGAGCTATTAAATCTATTGATAAGTTATCTGATGCAATGTTTCATAGTTCTTTGTTTAATGATGAAAATGAATCTTTGTGTTATTATGTGATTGATGATTATAGTTTAGTGAATTATTTTACTTGTCGTCGTTTATCACATGCATGTTTTCTTATGATCATTTGTATCTCAGTCAGTAATTGGAATATTCACATGGTTAACGTATTAGTACTAGGCCTGTGGTAGATGATCATTGTCTGCGTGCTAGAGTAAAGGGTTATCCCAAGCTTAACCTCTTCCCCAGTAGTTTAGTTTGTTCCCACTTTGTTACCTAGTTGGTTTATACCAGATTTATATTATATCAAACCTACCTAAGAGAACACACAAAAATGAGAACGTATGAACTGGAGGAGAAATCCTTCACAAGAAAACGTAAAGCCCGTCGATTATTTCGGTCGGATCGCAAGATCTGGAGAACCATTCCACCATTAAATGCTACAGATTCTAATTGGGCATCGGTGGCAGGCTTGGTTCTTTCTTTTGAGTTAAAGGGATTTAGGCCCCATCAACAGAATTGGTGCTAGAAGGAGGGCCTAAAGAATGAATGGTTGAATACATATTTCACATAATATTCGAGACAACCTATAGATTTAAACTAGCCCACATGCATGGCTAGTCATTCTCAAGACAGCCCACACACACTAAGTACACCTTAAACAAGTAACTCACCCCAACACGAGGAAGAATTCTTATTCCCTAATATACCTTATGCTCTTCCTCACTAGGAATTGAACCAATTCAAAAGAATCACAAGAGTATACGCCCGACAGATTGGTGCATTGTCTTTAGCTCTGATACTTCCTTGAAGACAAAAAATAAGTAGATCAGTGGTCGACACCCTTAAACAGGTTTTTGTGCACATAGTATAAGACCTAATAGATTTTGAAATCACTGAAATAGAAACATCCTCTTAATCTAATACCTCAAACGCTAGTCGGCAACGTCTCTGATTCGGACAATTTTTCGGAAGAGGAAGGGTTTAACTTAGAACTCTCATTTTCAGGATCTGAAGATATGGAATATCATAATGACCATGATGAAGAGAGGGAAACCCACTGCAAAAAAATCATCCTTGGTTGGCCAAGGATGCTCTAGCCATCACTGGATGAGTACATAACCTTCCACGACACCCAGAGAAATTACTTCCTAAGTTTGACCCCGAGACCTTGAGATTGCCTGAGGATCATATAGAGAAATGCATACTAGCTATCAAACTTATGAATGTCCAACATGAAGATGTAGTTTTCAGGATGTTCCCCTATACATTTTAGAATTCATCTTCCACATGGTATTTTAACTTATCTGTAGCATCTATAACTAGTTGGACGAAGTGTCAAAAAGACTTTTTAGATAAATTTGCAAAAGAAACTAATATGGGAGCTCTGATGGCTAAGTTGTTTGCCGCCACCATGAGTTTGAAGGAAAGATTCAAATATTTTAATCAAAGATTCACTATGATCTTAAACAAATTCCAGCCCGAAGCTAAACCTACTCAGGAATTGCAAATCGAAGTATATGCTAATGCTCTCCCAGATTCTATTTCTATGTTTGTGAAGAGGGTTGCCAAACTAACCATAGCTAAGAATTTTGAAGAAGACCAAATGATAGAGTTCCAAATGAAAGGATGTAAAGAGGGTCAGGTCTATTTAGTTAATAAATAATCTCAACCTCCTCCCAAGAGAGGTTTGTTGATTTCTAGACCCCCAAGAAAACAAACAGAACAAGCTCCCGAAAAGGGAAGTGGGGAAATAGAAGACCTAAAACGCATGGTCAAAAATCTATCAAATGAAATCATAGACATGAAGAGAAGTGAAAGGGAGGAAAAACAAGGCCAAAGGACCTACAAGCCTTTCTTTTAAAGGAATCCACCGTTCAAAGCCATTGAACCTCCCCCAGCCAACCTGAACATTGATCTGGTAAATGTGACATCTGACTCTTTCTACACTTATCACCAAGAGAACCACTCTGGAAGAGACTGCCCCGAATGGGTGCATGCCATGGATTTGATGGCCAACCGGCTTCTAGAGGAAGTCTCTCTGACCGAACAGTCAAGTGGCTCCAGTATGAATATTGTCGATCAAGAAGAAATTGATCCACCAGAAGAAAAAATCATTTTGATATGGGATCCTAACCTATCTATGCCTTTCGATGACCTGTTTGAGTTTCAAGAACCACCTACAGAAGTCTTGGTTGTGCAAACATGAAGTAGGGGGCAACCTCTCTTAAATGATGTTACCACTATTCAAACTCCAGGAGGAAGATCAACTCTCGATCAACCGAAAGCACCTTTTTCTATCTGTAAGAACCCTATAAACATCCATACATGAGAATCCCCCAAAATGGATTACAACATAGTAGAACATTTGAATTTGAAGGCTAATATATCAGTTATGGACATGCGTAAAATCCCTCAATAAAAGGACTTCTTGCTACAAGATTTGAAATTAGTAGAAAATACTACGACAAGCACTGACCCAGGAAGGAATCTAACTCCCACAGATCTAGGAAATAAACCAACTGTGAATGCATGCTTTGAAGAAAATAAGGGAAACCTTGTGTCCCTCCTTTCCTTTTAACATTCAAAGTATTTAACAGAAACCCCCATAATTGTTTGGTCGATTCAGGAGCATCCTTTAATGTTATTCCACTGTCTATTTGCAAAAAACTAAATGCAATCCCTCTCAAAAGAGATAAACATGTAATACAACTAGATAGAACCCAGGTGAAGGTCATGGGAGAACTCAAAGATGTAATGATCAAAATAGCGACACATCCTAAATTTGTGCAAGTGATTGACATCATTGTAGTAGATATCCCAGAAGCCTATGGGTTATTATTAAGCCGAGATTGGTTTGAAAATTTAAACGGATACTTTAGTACATAATGGGCTCACCTTTGGTTTCCATTAAAAGGGCACAAAAATATGATCATAATTGATAGGGAAAGATATCTGAAACATACTGTCACTGATCTAGAAACCCTAAACGAACCCTCATCGGAAGATTTCCCGATGCTAGGAAATTTTTCCTGTGATTCCAACTTCAGGAATTTCTCCCCTCTCTCATCTAATGTCTCTCTTACCCAAAAATGCGAAATGATTTTTCGAGAGGAATTACCGATGGCGACAGAAGAAACCCTCTTCTACCAAGAACCTGCGTTTGAAATCATAGAACTCACAGAAGGGAAAGAAAAAAATAATAGGAGAGGGGGTGTTGATACATGTTGCCCACAAGTTTGGACCCTCTATTTTGATGGATCTAAATCACAAGAAGAGTCAGGAGTAGGGTGTATCCTCATAAATCCGAAGGGAAAACAACATTTCCTATCATGTAGATTTGAGTTCAAATGCAAAAAAAACACTGCCAAGTATGAAGCTCTAGTACAGGGGCTAAACAAATCCATAGACTTAAACGTCAAATAATTGAAGGTTTTTGGAGATTATGAAATCATCATTAGACAAGTAAGAAACACTATACATTGCAATTCTCCGCACCTGGTGAATTACCAACCAGAAATACACAGGTTGATAGATAATTTTGAAGATTTCAATATTACAGTGATCCCCAGACAAAAGAACATTCTTGTCGATTCATTGGCCACCGTTTCTTCAAGGATGTCACCTCTGGAAGATTATGAAGCCTCCAATTTTACTGTGGAATTTCTCTACAAGCCATCTGTGCCCAACAATATTTCTAAATGGAAGGTATTTGAAGGAGATGAACAGATCATAAACTTTTTGACTAACCAATATAATTTTAAGGACTTGGCTATTGACGATGAAGTATTCCAGGAATAGTCGATGGAAACCAACCTTCATACAGATCGACCAACTGACAAATCAAAGTCTCACACAATACCAAAAGGGATAGCCAACTTAGAAAACCTTTTTGATCTAAAGGAAGGATTTAAGCAGTCAAAAATGCGAAGACCAGTAGATCATGTCCCATGCATCAAACTATAAATCTTGGAACCCCAGAAAACCCAAAAAATGTAAACCACGGAAAGACCATATCTAAGGAGGAAAGGAAGGCCTATCTCAAACTCTTCAGACAATATCAAGATGTTTTTTCGTGGTCCTACTGAGATTTGAAAACTTATGATACCCATATCATTCAACACACTATCTCATTAAAACCTGAAGTGACACCCTTCCAACAGAAGCTTTGGAAGTACCACCCATCCCTGGAGCCTCTCATGTGTCAGGAGTTAAAGAAATTGTTAGATGCAAAAATTATCTTCCAGGTTAGACACTCTGCATGGGTAGCAAATTTAGTCCCTGTAAGGAAAAAGTCTGGAGAGATTTGCATGTGTGTGGATTTCAGAAATCTCAACAAAGCTTCAGAAAGGACAACTACCCAGTCCCACCAATGGAAAAACTCCTGCAGACTATGTCTGGATCTAAAATTTTCTCCTTACTATACGGTTTCTCAGGGTACAACCAGGTTCTAGTTTCTGAAGAAGACCGCTTGAAAACTACCTTCTGAACCAAGTGGGGAACTTTCTCTTACAAACTCATGCCTTTTGGGTTAATCAATGCAAGAGAGACCTTCCAGAGGGCCATGGACGTAACATTTTGGGGACTAATCAACAAGTCTGTAGCAGTGTACTTGGACGATGTGACTGTATATTCAAGGAACAAAGAAGATCACATCCAACACTTAACCCAGATTTTTGAAAGGTGTAGGACATACGGAATATCCTTAAACCCTAAGAAAACTATTTTCGGTGTAGAGGAAGGTAAATTGTTAGGCCACATCATATCTCAAGCAAGCATTGGCATAGACCCAGAAAGAATTAAGGCTATATCTCAGCTTCCATTGCCTCACAACAAGAAGGCTGTGCAGTCGTTCTTTGGAAAAATCAATTTTCTGAGGAAGTTCACTCTTGATTTCGCGGAAACCATCAAACCCCTACAAAAAATTATTCATAAGGATGTTGAGTTTTAGTGGGATGATAAACAGAAGATGACTTTTAGCAATATTAAAACTGTTATCTCTCAAGCCCCAGTGCTGAGAAGTCTCGATTTCAACAAATATTTCCTCCTCTATACTTTCACCTCCAACCAATCATTAGCCACAGTATTAACTATGATGGATGATGAAAAAAACGAAGCTCCAATATCGTTCATGAGCACTAACCTCCAAGGTGTCGAACTTAATTATCATGCTATAGATAAACAGGATTATGCAGTTTATAAAGAAGTAAAAAATTTCAAATCTTACATCCTCAAGAACCATACCAAAGTAATCGTGCCTCACCCCGCAGTCTGATCCTATTTATTCGATAGGAGATGGGGGAAAGAAGAGGGAATTGGATGGCAGTAGTCCAATAATTTGATCTAGATATAAAACCTGCTAAATTGATTAAAGGACAAGGATTATGCAAACTGGAAGCTGAAGCTCAAGACCAAGTAAATGAAGACCTCGGATGGGAGAATGAAATGGCATTATGGTGTGGTGAAGCTTCATACATTTCCCCAGGACAAGAGTCTTGGTATGAGAAACTGACTTATCTCCTACACCATGGGACTTGTCCAAGAAACCTCAACCCTAGGGAAAAGATAGATCTCAGGTTAAAATCTGCACAATATCACCTCATAAACTCGGTACTCTTCCAGGTTAATTATGATGGGGTACTTTTGAGATGCCTCAAACGTGAAGATGCAGATAAATTTCTAAAGGAGATCCATGAAGGCCTTGTCGATGGAAATTTTGCAGGAGACACCACTTCTCATAAGACACTAAGAGATGGTTATTATTGGCCCACTTTGTTCAAGGACGCTCACACATATGCTAGAAACTGTAAAACTTGTCAAATAAGTGTTGGGAGGGAGAAGAGAGCAGTAGTCCCACTCCAATCGGTGATCGTTTCTAAGCCTTTTGAGCGATGGGGGTTAGATATCATAGGAGATATTACACCAATATCTTTAAAACAAACCAAATACATACTTACTGCCACCGATTATTTCACAAAATGGGAAGAGGCCATTCCCCTGACTCATGTAAACGAGAAGGTGGTAATCCAATTCATAGAACAATAACTAATCACAAGGTTCACCGTCCCTTCTATTTTTTTTTTATATAATGCAACTTACTTTTCTTCCAACTTATTAATAGATTTTTCCCTAGACAATGGAAACATAATTAGATACGCTGCAAATTATTACCCACAGGGAAACGAAGTGGCAGAATCAACTGATAAGAACCTAGTGAGGATATTGAAGAAAACGGTTGCAAACAACCAAAGGAATTGGCATAATCTACTCCATAACGCTTTATGGGCAGATAGAGTGACACCCAAGGAAGCTATAGGGAATTCCCCATACTTTCTAGTATACAGACAGGAATCCATTCTCCCGAACGGGTTATATCTTCCATCTCTTCAACTTGCTCAGGCATCCAGAGGGCAGCCCTCATCAATCTTACAACAAAGAATTGACACCCAGCTCATGTTAGAAGAGGAAACGGAGAAAGATAAATCAAATTTCATATCCCACCAGCAGATAGTTAAAATATGGTTTGACAAGCATAAAGCTAAAGAAAAGAATTTTAAAGTAGGATACTTGGTCCTAAAATGGGACAGAGCAAATGAGCCTAAAGGAAAACTTTCTAAGTTTCAGAATCTATGGCTTGGACCTTTCCAGGTGGCTGAGAAGATTGGGTTAGACACATATCGACTATAGAATCTTAGGGGAAAATATGGTGCTCTCCCAGTAAATGGCCAAGCCCTTAAACAATATTTTCAATAATTAATAAAAAAAAAAAAAAAAAAATTTGTTTATTTTTTGATGTGTCGATTTATCTTTTGCATTTATACCTTTTGTTTCATCTTTTGCGATCATTCTTCCGATATTTTGAAAGATTTTGTTTAGAGAGACAATGGTTGACCTCAAATCATGTGACATAGCAAACTCTCTTCCTAACTCGTCGCTCACATGAAAACATAAGAAACGATGAGGAACCTGTGGTTGTCTCAAGGGATTCTCAATCTAAGCTACGCAGATGAACAACCTTGGAGAAATGCAGAAGTTTCTTCTTAGTGGTATGGTAAGACCTTAAGGGAAAGAAGGAAAGTTGGAAAGGACTACATAGAACTCCTAAAGTGGCTCATAGACCACATGGAAACACAAAAGTGTTTGATTAACGACGTCAATGGAGAGTGTGTGGGGGTTTTTATTCCGGTAGAGGTGTAGAGTTATTATAATCTTAGAGACTCGAAGGAGTGGCTAAACACCAATTTTGTCGTAAATTTTTGCGAGCGCCATGACACCAGCCGGGTGATGGCTTCATGGTGGAGAGAAGACAAGAAATATACCAATCGAACCTCCAGCTGGTATCATATGGCCAACTTAAGGGAGTTGTATATCTATCTAATGGCCCTCATATGTCGGTTGTACTGGGAGAAATATTGTTCCAGGTTTTTAGAGGAATGGATGCCTCTAGCTTCCATAGTGGCCATTTTCAGGAGAGCTTTCAACTGGGGAGCCATCATTTCAAAGCAGCTGAGCATCTGCATACAACAAGCTCAGATGCCAAAATAAGGAGAGAATCCATCCTTCTGCATGGCTTCATATTTACTGGATGTCATATGCACCAGGAATGTCTTTGTCGGCATGAACTTGAGCTAATACGCCTCAAAACTCCCAGTCCATGTTTACTTCGGCATTTTATGGGAGAATAAGTAAAAAACATCATACTCCCTTATCTATGATGAATTCATCGCATGCATTCATTTTATTCTTTTCAAGAAAGAGTTTCTGAGGCTATCAACTGCAGTAAAAAAGGTGATAGCAAAGGTTAGCCACTGGTATCTAGACGAACGCGATACCTACATTAGGGTATTCGGGGCCACTAGACCACCTCATCTCCTACCTATCCATGTTCGTGATCAACTAGTAGTAGGGGAGAAATGCTACCAAACTATCCTACAAGGCTACAATGCTACTCTAGTGAAAGATAAGAAGAGGGCATTTATACCTTATGGGTTCCATATAGGTTTCTACCTAGTAAAAGACACTGCTCAAGCCAAGCAGGAAGGACTGAGCCAATTGGAGTTCTGATTCCAGACCGGTCGTATCCGCAAACATGACCCAAGGGGTCTAGTCTTGAAACATTCATCGCAAGTGTCATCATGTTGGCTTTACACCCACGATAAGTTCGAAGATGAGGTATTCACCGAAAATGCTCAAGATTGGGATAAAGTCATTGCAAGGATGGTCGACACTAAGATGACCAAGTTCAAAGAAATGAGCCTGGATGAACAGGAAATAATCCTAGAACAATCGGCTCAAGGGGCCCTTAGGTCCAGGGAAGAAATGATAGCGGTGAAAGTAGAAGAAGCCCCCCAGGTAGTGGCCAAAGTAGTAGAAGCCACCCAGGTAGCGGCCGAAATAGAAAAGATTCCCCGGGCAACCCCAGTGCAAGATATAATTTTCTTCGAGGCTCAGGACACACGGTAGAGGGGGTTACTTATGTTAGAACATGTGCAATGGATAATGGATCAGCTACAAGATGACTCGAACATCCTAAACATGACAAGGCTCACTGAAGACAATCCGTATAGAAGTCAGATGGGCCCAAGCGACACTGAATTCATAGATTTTGATGACATTACTGGGTTAGATATTTTACAACGCCACTCACCAAATCATCGACAGGTGTTTCATCTCAGCCAGGGGTGGTCAAATAATTACAGAGGACCGGTTCGTCAAACCCCTTAAGAAAGCTAATAAAGATATATGACGATTATGAGATCCCAGAAGTATCTCTTGTGACCCCTGTGAATATCGAATAAAAAAAGGGACCAGAGAAGACATCTTCCCCTATTCTCGATGCCCAAATTCAGGAGGTTCCACAGAGAGAACAAGAAGCCAAGAGTATCCTAGACACTCAGTTGCTTTATCCACAAGAGATCCAAGCAGACAGTCTGAAGGATGAGCCAAGGTCAGACGAGCCAAAGAAAGAAGCCCCACAATAGGAAATCGGAGTCTCAACGGTTGATGAACAAGTAAGTACCAAGCCTATCCCCGATGCATTTATTTCAATCCGTACTCAAACCCCCGATGAGCGACAGATAGAAGACAGGATTTCAGAGCACAAAGAGGAAGTTAAAGAATCCAATCTTGAACAAGTATATACCATCAGAAGTCTGGGAAATAAACTCACTTGGGAAGATCAGTAAATCCTCGAACCTGTGGATGAAGTAGCCAACATACATGCCATATCTTATGATCAGAAAAGGAAGGCTATCGTCTAGAGGACCACCAAGAAGAGGAATATCACTTTGGATTGCTTCATCCTCATCACTACATAGGAACATCTAATAACCACAGAGCATGCTAAGACATCTGAACTAATCGACGCACGGATGGAAATCACAGATGCCACCCTGGACAGAGCTAAAAGAGATGAAGATGAACTGGCCACTTACCTAAAGGAACTAGAACATTTGCACCACTTGGTGAAATACTATCAGGACACCACACAGGCCGTGGTGTATCTAAGGAGCAAATTCAAGGAGGCATACAGAAGGTTCACAAATGAATGACACCTATTCACTGCAAGAATATCTGAGCTTTAGGAAGACACCCTCATGGAACTTGTGACGTGCAAATATATGGAGAGGTGGTACAAGAAAGAACAACAGACCGTGGACATAATCGAGTATATGAGCATGATGAAAAAGGGATGAGACACCGAAGATCACGACATCCGGGTGTTAACAGAAAGAAACATCGACTGCATCAAGAAATCAGCCCAGTATTGGGAAAAAATGGTGTGGGAGCCTCATCGGGAAATTCAGGAAAAAAA